>JASEVX010000005.1:859953-864370 GCA_031761405.1 Serripes groenlandicus
TATTACAATTGAAGAAATGTTTGAAAAATAAATATATATATATTCATATTTAAAATTTTTTAGACAAGTATTCAAACAAAAAAAACTCAAAGATTTTCTCAGGGACATATACTTTTCTTTTTTAAATATTGATAAATGATAGATATTTCAATAATCTGAAGAAGTTTTAGAAAAAGTTAAATATTATAAATATGTTTTTTCCTTATTTCAAAGTTTTGAACCTGTCTGTTCTTACACCTGACAGATATTGGTTCTCATCTGGGCAAAATAGCGTATATTTGTGAGGTTTAATTACAACATAGCATGTGAACCTCCAAAGATATGGATAAAATAACTCCAGAATGTGATTTATACCACAAAAAGACAAGAAATTAGCATATCATCTTTCAAATATTGGTAATTTGCATAAAAACTTTTTTTCTCATGTGCTGAAATAGCAAAAAAATAAGCATATCATAAGGCTTTCATAAATGAATCTAGCATAAATTAAGCACAGCCACATACCAATTTTCTTGTGCTCTTTTTCATTAACCATACATCTAACTTAAAAAAAACAATGTTACAAAAAAAAAATATTATAAAAAAAAATCTACTTCTCAGATCAGTACACCCTTAAGGCTCTTTTGAAACTTTACGAATTCAAGCTGATTAAACAGTTTGATCTGGATCTATTATGTTCAGGAATGCGAACGTATACCTTTCGCACAAACGGGCTCAAATGTGAGAGGCAAATTTAATTACTCAATTCTTGAAATATATAATTTACGAATTGTCAGTCATTTGTACAATTATAAATATATTAACATAGTGGTTACACCAACTGTAGAATGTCAAGGACGTTCGGAAATCGGTGGGCTGAAAAGAGATTAGTAATATCCACTATCATGTAACCTCCAGTTGTAAACTGTTTTAACTTAACCCTTTCCCTCAGTCCGATTCGATAGCCTACTGGGTAAAGACATTCGATTCGGGATTGGCAGGGTCGAAGGTTCGAATCCCAGTGGTATGGCCAGTTTGGTAGCCGCCGGCTACTTACATAATGGTACCAAAAAGCCTGTCTGCGCGGTGCCTTGAACAAAATATGACTCTGCCAGTAAACAGTTTCAGGTAAAAAAAGTGTCTGATAAATACAATCTTTCCTTTTAGACGTATTTTGACGCCTCTGCAGAACGGAGAATGCTCATGATGAACACTTTCTTCTTTTGCCACTATTTTATCAATTATAATCAATTAGGGGGTTTGTCTTTGTTTTGTTTTTTAATTACATACATTTTGCCAATAAGTTTTCAAAGTCGTCTGCTGCTGATTAGTTGTAAGTGGGAAAACGTTAAATATTTTTAATTGTTAAGTATTTTGCACAAAACGTGCAAAGCATATCGCGAGATTTGTATCAAGTAGGGTTTTCTAGGAATCTGGTGCTTGATTGCTGAGTTGTTCAAATTTAGAATGATGATGTTTTTCCATTTTATTCTGTTTTAAAACTTTTTACAAACGTTTGACACGTCTGAAACTTCTTAATGATACATTATAGTGAATATTGTCGTAAAGAAACACGTTGTATACGTTTGGAAAAAACACTTTTGTAAATGGAGGAAATGTTCAATACAAGTAATATCTCCTCTCTTCCCAAATTCCAACTGTTTCCCAAACTTAAAAAGTCGTCTACTGCAGAAACGTTTGAAGACAAATCAGTCCTATGTGATAAATACTGATTGATTGGGGTTAAATGCTGTTTTCAACAATGTTTCAGTTGTATCACGGCGGCCAGTTCACCTACTCATATGTTTCCTAGTTTTTCTAACACCAGTACCCCACACAACATACTCACCAAGCAACTGGCTGCTTTGCCACACAAGACTGTTAGCCCATTGGTGAAAGACGAATGACGCTTGTCACAGTGTCTTTTGTCAAACGTCGGAAAGAATGTTGGCCGAGCTGGGGTTCGAACTCGCGTCGCTACCGACTGAGCTACCGGGGCTCAGCTACGTGATAAGTAAGACGAGAAGTACGTAAACCAATGAATACCTTATTAAAAAAACGACTTCATCACATGTTTCGGAAATGACTATTTTCTTTCCAATGAACCTACCTTAAATAAGCGTTTTCCTACGAAAAGAACTCAAGTTAATACGTATAATGATACAGGCTTAGATACGTGTCGACGCACAATTACGATCAGACAGTTCATATTTCATTATGGGCATTCTCATGTTTCTGAAACACATATTTTTTCTTTTCAAAGGACCTACTTTAAATATGCGTCTTCTACGAAAACAAGTACAGTTTTTACAAATGATGATAAAGGTTTAATACGCAAAATTATGTGCACCGTCAAAAGACTCCATCCTTGCAAATACACATCGATCCTCAACCAAGGTTCAGATCAGCTTGTGGAGACGCTCAGTTATCGATCAGACAGTTCACGTTCAAAACAGACAATTGACGGACCTTTCGCTATATTTACTAGATGTTTTCTACGGTTGATCCTGATTACCAAACGTCACAGTTATAATAATAATTTATAACAGATTTTCTTGTGCCTAGGCACACGCAGTCTATTTCTACTCTAATATGAACCGTGTCAGGCGACTTGCGGCCGTATTGACACTCCGACGTGAAATCATTCTTCCGATTAATCTGAAGCCTCTTCAGCAAACGACTTTTGAAAAGTTTTTTTACAAAAGGAGAAATTCCTCACTACAGATTTGTTGTATGTTGAAAAGGTTTAATGTCTATATCACATCTTGGCCAAAAGTGAGTTAACTGATGAGATTGTGCAGATGCATTAAGATCCAACATCGCTAGACACGGTGCACGTGTGTTTAGCCCCGTGAAAATTCGGTAACAACAGATAGATAAAATTACATAGAGATTGGGATACGTAATATGTTCATGTCCTTGGCAGGCATGTTTGTTACTTCCCATTATACTGTCCACAACTGACGTGTCTACAGCAGATGGGTGTGAACAATGTCTATAAATGAAACATTGCTATCTATTCAAGTTGAAATATTGTGGGAAAAGGAGAACTTGCTCGTTTTGAGCAATTTCATCTTTTGACACATTGTTTTCAATTGTCGTCTGCTGCAAATGCGTCAGAAAGTGTTTGTATGTGGAAAAGGGTTAAAGCCGTGATAATGTTCTAGTAATGGGCATTTTCTTAGAATGCTGATATGTGTCACTCTCGGGTCAGTTTCCTGGTCATGATTATTTAAAAAAAAATCGAACATGTTTCCAAAGTCGCCTGCTGCAGTTACATGATGTATCCTTAACATATAGATGTAATTTATCCCTTTCCCACACACAACGAATTTACAGCAGAAGACTATGCAAACATCTAGCCAAAACTATGGACACTCTGTTTTTATAATAGTATAATTGTTTAATAGAGTTTAAAACAATCTGACAAAAGGAGATATTGATCATCTATTGTTTTCCAAAAATCGTCTAATGCAGAGGCGTCAGAGAGCGTCTGTGTGTAGGATAGGGTTACCCTTACCTTGATATAGTCGACAAATGACGTGTCTACCGCAGGGGTTATTATAAAACCTATGTACGGGAAAACAAGAGATAGTGCTCTAGATATACAAGTTCTCCTTAATCCATGATGGTTTCAGGGTTATCACGTCTGTATAAAAACACGTCTTCAATGCGTCCAGATATTAACATTCAGTTTTGCCTTATATGTTTATAAGTAATCCGCCGTTGCCTACTGGTTGAACGTCGGGGACCGTCGAAGTGCTTTAGGTAAGGCACATTTCTTAGCCGAATGCATTTTTGCCTGATCAGGGATTAGGAATATGTGAACTGTCGCCGCGATATAACTGGAATAATGTTGAAAACGGCATATAACCCGAATTAAACGTCGGTTTAACGTGTACAAAAAAACACGTTTTCAATGCATCCAGATAATAACATTCAGTTTTAACTAAGGTGTTTATCGAGTTACCAAACATTAAAATACCTTTTTTTCATCCCGAATTAAAGCCGTTGAAATAATATATGGAGAACGAGTCCATTATCTTAGATTAAAGTTATGAAAAAAGTCTTAAACTGTTGATACATTTAACATACTATCTTCCAATATTTAACCTGAAATAGTCTTCTTTATAAAATTCCGTCCTGATAGAGTTGAGCTGAAATGTGGTGACAATTAATACGCCGATATGAATCACTCTCGGGTCCTTTCCCTGGTAATGATTATGTTCAATATTGCTCTTGTGTCCACCTGTTTCAAATGTCGTTTGCTGCAGATTTCTAGAATATAGCCTAAGGCTTTTTTTTCTCGATAAGCAGCTACTAAGTACAGGTTTTAGGCCAAAATGTATTTACGAATGATGTGAAAGCTGCTCAACAAAAAACGCCTTTCTGCATTTGATTTACCCTTTATCACACATAGACCCTTTCTGGCACCTCT
>JASEVX010000005.1:864570-999570 GCA_031761405.1 Serripes groenlandicus
TCTATTCAAGTTGAAATATTGTGGGAAAGGAGAACTTGCTCGTTGTTGAGCAATTTCATCTTTTGACACATTGTTTTCCAATTTGTCCATCCGTCTGCTGCAAATGCGTCATGGGGAAAGTGTTTGTATGTGGAAAAGGGTTTAAAGCCGGTGATAATGTTCTAGTAATGGGCATTTTCTTAGAATGCTGATATGTGTCACTCTCGGGTCAGTTTCCTGGTCATGATTATTTAAAAAAAAATCGAACCTGTTTCCAAAGTCGCCTGCTAGCAGTTACATGATGTATCCTTTAACATATAGATGTAATTATCCCTTTCCCACACACAACGAATATACAGCAGAAGACTATGCAAACATCTAGCCAAAATCTATGGACACCTCTGTTTTTATAATAGTATAATTGTTTAATAGAGTTTAAAACAATCTGACAAAAAGGAGATATTGATCATCTATTGTTTTCCAAAAATCGTTTCTAATGATGCAGCGAGGCGTCAGAGAGCGTCTGTGTGTAGGATAGGGTTACCCTTACCTTGATATAAGTCGACAAATGACGTGTCTACCGCAGGGGTTATTATAAAACCTATGTACGGAAAACAAGAGATAGTGCTCTAGATATACAAGTTCTCCTTAATCCATGATGGTTTCACGTCTGTATAAAAACCACGTCTTCAATGCGTCCAGATATTAACATTCAGTTTTGCCTTATATGTTTATAAGTAATCCGCCGTTGGCCTACTGGTTGAACGTCGGGGACCGTCGAAGTGCTTTAGGTAAGGCACATTTCTTAGCCGAATGCATTTTTGCCTGATCAGGGGATTAGGAATATGTGAACTGTCGCCGCGATATAACTGGAATAATGTTGAAAAACGGCATATTAACCCGAAGTAAACGTCGGTTTAACGTGTACAAAAAAAACACGTTTTCAATGCATCCAGATAATAACATTCAGTTTTAACTAAGGTGTTTATCGAGTTACCAAACATTAAAATACCCTTTTTTTCATCCCGAATTAAAGCCGTTGAAATAATATATGGAGAACGAGTCCATTATCTTAGATTAAAGTTATGAAAAAAGTCTTAAACTGTTGTACATTTAACATACTATCTTCCAATATTTAACCCTGAAATAGTCTTCTTTATTAAAATTCCGTCCTGATAGAGTTGAGCTGAAATGTTGGTGACAATTAATACGCCGATATGAATCACTCTCGGGTCCTTTCCCTGGTAATGATTATGTTCAATATTGCTCTCTCTGTGTCCACCTGTTTCAAATGTCGTTTGCTGCAGATTTCTAGAATATAGCCTAAGGCTTTTTTTTTTCTCGATAAGCAGCTACTAAGTACAGGTTTTAGGCCAAAATGTATTTACGAATGATGTGAAAGCTGCTCAACAAAAAACGCCTTTCTGCATTTAATTTACCCTTTATCACACATAGACCCTTTCTGGCACCCCTCTGCAGCAGATGACTTTTTAAAAGTGTTTTGGCAAATGGAGAAAATAGCTCAAACTGAGCAATGTTTGTCACAATGTTTTCAACTCTATTCAACATTATATCGTTCTTTGCCTTAGGTTTACCCCTACTGTAAGCCCATATATGGTCGACAGTCATCTGTCGTAGGTTTCATGTATGTGGGATAAGTTGAATATTTAAAAAACTGTTATCTGTCACCAGCGGTCGAGCTCCAGATCCTGAGGGATGTACTTGTCCATACAAATCAAGAGGTCTTAAGTATGAATCCAGGATCTACCTTGAGCTAACTCCATTCCATGTGGCGATTAAACAGCCATTTCCTGTTCAGTATCAATGTTTTTCACCATTTATCTGCTTCCCAAATACAACACAAATACAGCAGAGGACTTTTTAATCCAATTTTGCATTTATCTACATTTCCTCCTGAACCTGAAATTCCAGTCAAACTTACAGGAATTATCCTTTATTGTCAGTTTCAAAGATTTAGATTCGGATGTAGATCTTTAGATGCTGTGGCTATAGAATGGTGGAAAATTGGTATTAACGTCAACAATTTAAATTTTCTTCTCTGGATTGGTTGTCTTTATTTTCAAAATGTGGCAGAATGTTCCGTAAGTAACCCTCTGCAAATTTATTTTTTAGTTTTAAATTGATTAGATGAAAAACATGGCCGCAATTGGCAGGGTGCAAGCTTCCATTCTTCTTTAGTCTAATTAGATCACTTTTTGTCCATCATCGTCAGGTCGTCGGTCGTCGGTTCGTTTGTAAACGTTTAGCTTTAAAACAACATCTCCTCCTTAACTAGTAAACCAATTTCATAGTAATCTTCATTTGGTGGTCTTCTTGGTCTCTTATTTGTCTGACTGTCTGTCTCTGTCTGTGTTTGTCATCTGTCTCTGTCTGTCTGCTCTGTCGGTCTGCTGGCTGTCTGTCTGTCTGTCTGTATGTTTCTGTCTGTCTGTCTGTCTGTCTCGTCTTTGTATCTGCCTCTCTCTCATCTCTCCCCTCTCTCTCTTTCTCTCTCTCTCCTCTCTCTACCCCTCTCTCTCTCTCTCTCCTCTCGTCGCTCTCTACTCTATCTCGCTCTCTCTCTCTCTCACTCGCTCTCTTTCTGTCTGTCTGCTGTCTGTTTTGTCTCTCTCTCTCTCTTTCTCTCTTTCTCTCCTCTCTCTATCCTGTCTCTCTGTCGTCTCTCTGTCTCTCTCTCTCTCTCTGTCTCTCTCTCTCTCTCTACCTACTCTCTCTCTATCTATATCTCTCTCCCTGAATATGGATGCACACCAAACGACCACTAACTCCTTTGGGCAACCACTAACTTAAGTAATGTAGTTGATTGTCAAACCAATGCAAACAGACATGAACAGACTGTCTGTCTCTGTCTCTGTCTGTCTGTATGTCTGTCTGTCTGTCTGTCTGTCTGTCTGTCTGTCTGTCTGTCTGTCTGTCTGTCTGTCTGTCTCGGCTGTCAGTCTGTCTGTCTCTCTCTCTCACTCTCTCTCTCTGTCTGTCTGTCTGTCTCTCTCTGTCTGTCTGTCCTGTCTCGTCTGTCTGTTCTCTTTCTCTCTCTCTCTCTCTCTCTGTCTGTCTGTCTCTGTCTCTGTCTGTCTGTCTGTCGTCTGTCTGTCTGTCTGTCTCGTCTGTCTGTCTGTCTGTCTGTCTGTCTGTCTGTTCAGTCTGCTCTGTCCTGTCTGCTTTCTGTCTGTCTGTCAGTCTGTCCTGTCTGTCTGTCTGACTGTCTTCTGTCTGTCTGTCTGTCTGTCTGTCTGTCTGTCTGTCCTGTCTGTCTGTCTGTCTGTCTGTCTGTCTGTCTGTCTGTCTGTCTGTCTGTCTGTCTATCTGTCTGTCTGTCTGTCTGTCTGTCTGTCCTGTCGACTGTCTGTCTGTCTGTCTCTCTCACTCTCTCTGTCTGTCTGTCTGTCTGTCTCTCTCTCTGTCTCGTCTGTCTCGTCTGTCTGTCCTGTCAGTCCTGTCTGTCTGTCTTCTCTGCTCTCTCTCTCTCTCTCTCTCTCTCTCCTTCCTTCTCTCTATCTTTCTCTCTCTCTCTCTGTCTCTCTCTCTCTCTCTCTCTCTCTCTCTCTCAGTCTCTCTGTCTCTCTCTCTCTCTCTTTCTCTGTCTCTCTTCTCTCTGTCTCTCTTCTCTGTCTCTCTCTCTCTCTCTGTTCCTCTCTCTCTCTCTCTCTCTCTCTCTCTCTCTCTCTCTCTCCTCTCTTCTCTCTCTCTCTCTCTCTCTCTCTCTCTCTCTCTCTCTGTCTGTCCTGTCTGTCTCTCTCTCTCTCTATCTCTATATCTTTATCTCTCTCCCTGAATATGGATGCACACCAAACGACCTACTATCTTTGGGCAACCCACTAACTTAAGTCGTGTAGTTGATTGTCAAACAATGCAAACAGACATGTTTTTCTCGTCACTATCACTACTATCATACAAAAAAAATCTAGGCTAAGTTTGGGTTGCCGGTGTGCGTCTGAATTTTAAACATTCAATTATGAGGTCGATTTAACAGGCTCGCACATTTTACTCTACTTTGTGAGCAATTTATTTTTTAGTCGAATTACTACCGATTCTCATGTATAAACACGTCTGTGTGCGTGCGTGTGTGTGCGTGTGTGTGTGTGTGTGCGTGTGTTTGCGATTGTGCATAGGGTGTCACATTACATGTTGTCTTCATCATTAAAAATGTTTGAGGGAAACCTTTCATAATAATTGTGCACAATGCCATTTTAAATCATCGGTTGCTATTGCATTTATAGATTATACCTTTGTCTCGAATATATTACTGAATTGCAATAAAAACTACTAGAAACTGTAGTCCATGTGGTTCCGTCGTCTGCTTCATACACGTTTGTGTTTTGGTCATATCATCATTTATACCATTGGTAAATGGCCAAAGGCAAGATGCCGATTAGCGAATATAAACTTGAAAAACTTGTCAAATTATGCACCAATGACTAATAATATGTAGATAGACATTTAAAGCTCTTTGAAACTGTGCGAATTCAAGCTGACTACTCAATTTAATCTGGATCTATACTGTACAGGAATGCTAACGTATACCTTTCGTTCAAATGGGCTTAAATGCGGAAAGCAAACTGAATAACTCAATTCTTGAAATATATCATTTACGATATGTCAGTGTTTGTACAAATATAAATATAATAACATAGTGTTTACACCAAATGAAGAATGTCAAGGACGTTCGGAAATCGGTTGGCTAAAAATATATGTTTGTAAGATCTACCATCTCGTAACCTCCAGTTCTAAAATGTTTTCACTTAACCCTTTCCCTTCTACCGATTGTGATAGCCTTCTGGTTAAGATATTCGATTCGGGAGTGGCAAGTCGAAGGTTCGAAACCAAGTAGTGACAGTGGGGTCCGTTCTGGAAGGTCGTTTGAGTAGCCGCTGGCTAGTTACATAATGGTGCCAAAAGCCTGTCTGCGCGGTGCCTGGAAAAATTAAGACTCGCGAAGTAAAAATGTTCAGGACCTTTCAAAAGTGGTGACACCATAAAAAACACTTGCTTTACTTACAGACGTATTATGACGCCTCTGCAGCAGAAGAATTTTGAAAACATTGTTGCAAAAGGAGAAATTGCTCATGATGAACAATTCCTTCTTTTGCCACTATGTTTTTCGATTATATTCCATTGGGGGTTGTCTTTTTTATTTTTTTCAATTATACACATTTTCCATTATTTTGGGCCAATATGTTTTCAAACTCGTCTGCTGCTGATTAGTTGTAAATGTATGTCGTCGGAAAGAGTCGAAATATATTTGATTGTAAAATATTTACACAAAACCTTCAAAACTTATCGCGATATTATTTTTCAGGTAAGCTTTTCGAGTAATCTCGTGGTTGGTTGCTGACTTGTTTGAATTTAGTATGATGATGTTTATCCTTTTTATTCTGATTTTACGAACATTTTAAACGTCTAAAAAATCTTTAAAATAAATTAAAGGGAATGTCGTCAACAGGACACGTTTGGAGAACACTTTTGCAAATGGAGGAAATGTTCAATCACAGCAATATCGCCTCTCTCCCCAACTTCTAAATGTTTCCCGAACTTAACAAGTCGTCTGCTGCAAATCAACCCTATGTAATAAGTAAGACCAGAAGTACGTACATGTGTACCTAGAAACAAATGAATACGGTTTAAAAAGAACGACTTGCTTCTAAGAAAAAAGAATATCTGTGTATGTCATTTTACATTTGTCATTCTCATGTATCGGAAACGACTATATTTCGTTTCAATTAACCTACCTTAAATAAACGGTTTCTACGTAAAGAACTGGATCTAATAATAGAAATGATACAGGTGTAATACACCCCCTAAGTTAACCCAGCGAGAACATATCGGTGCTCAACAAAGGTGCACGGTATGATCAAACCGTTCATATGTCATTCTCATGTTTCGGATACGACTCTTTTCTGTGAAAACAACTACAGTTAATACGGATAACGATAAAGGTTTAATACGCAAAATTATTTTAAGGTGCATATAATGCGAACCACTGTAATTAATGCGGGGCCTCCTGACGAAACCACATCAATCCTCAACAAAGGTTAAGATCAGTATGTGTAGACGCACAGTTCGATCAGACAGTTTACGTTCGAAACATACACGCTAACTTTATAAGACGTTTCTATGGTTGATCCTGATTACCGAATTTACCGAAAGTCACAGTCATAATTATAATTTATAACATATTTTCTTGTGACTAGGCACACTCAGTCTATTACTACTTTATAATGAAACCGCGTCAGGCGACTTGATGCCGTATTGACATTCCGACGTAGAATTCCTTTAGGTCAAATTGGCGTACAGCTAGTTGGTCTAGACTTCTAGTTTTTTAAATCAAAAGTCACATTTATTAAATCTTGGGCATAATGTGAAGCCTCTGTAAACTCTTTTTCAAAAGAAGAAATTACTATTTGCCACAATGATTTCAACTGCATTCTTAAACTCAACATTTATTGAAAGAGACTTTCCAATTTGTTTACCACATGTTTTCAACGTCTTCAGCTAAAGATTTGTTGTATGTGGGAAAGGTTGTATGTCTATAAAACATTTTGGCCAAAAGTTAAGTCACTGGTGAGACTGTGCAGTAAGAGCCAAAATCGCTAGACACGGCTCATGTGTGTTTAACTCCGTGCAAAGTCGGCCGTATTACATAGATGAAATAACATAGAGATTGGGTTACAGGATGTGTTTATGTCCTTGGTGCTGTTTGTCCATTTCCATTATACTGTCCACAACTGACGTGTCTAGAGCGAACGGGTGTGAACAACGTCTGTAAATGAAAACATTGTTACCTAATCAAGTTGAAATATTGTGGGAAAAAGAGAACTTGCTCGTTTTGAGCAATTTCATCTTTTGTTACATGGTTTTCAATTGTCGTCTGCTGCAAAGGCGTCAGAAAGCAATTGTATTTGGAAAAGGATTAAACCGTGATAATGTTCTAGTCATGTTCTTAGAATGCTGTCAGCGTCACTCTCGGATCTGTTTCCTGGACATGATTATGTTTAATTGCTTTTTGTGCTAACATGTTTCAAAAGTCGTCTGCTGTAGATGCCTTAACAAAGTCTGCATTTAAGAAAGCCAGAGCAATATAAGATAGAAGAAATTACATATAGACTGGGTTATATGATGTATCCTTGGCAGACTGATGTTATGTTATCCTTTCCCTCACACAACACATCTGCAGCAGACGACTATGCAAACATCTAGGCAAAAATATTGACACTCTGTACATTTAATAGTATAATTGTTGAATAGAGTTAAAAACAATGTGGCAATGGGAGATATTGCTCATCTATAGCAATTTCTCCTATTGCCACAATGTTTTCAAAAATCTTCGTTAGAGAGTGTCTGTTTGTGGGAAATAGTTAACTCTTACCTTTATAAAGTCGACAATTGACGTGCGTACAAAAGACGGTATTATTAAACCTGTGTAGGGGAAAACACGAGATATTGCTCTAGATGAACAAGTTCTCCTTAATCCACGATGGTTTCACGTCTGTATAAAAGACGTCTTCAATGCGTCCAGATAATAACATTCAGTCTTGCCTTATATGTTTATAGGAATCTGCCGTGGCCGACTGGTGCGTCAGGGAACGTTGACATATGTCACGATGTCAGTTAAACTCTCTAATTTGAGCAATATACAGCCGGAGTTGGGTTGTAGACTTGGCCAAAATGCCAGCTCTATCTGAACATTGCAGGCAGCTGCCATAAATCCGGCTAGTGAGCCAGAGTGTCGCACCTTTACCTGGCACATGTCACGATGCCAGTTAATCTCTCTAATTCGAACAGGACGGGTGCAAAGTCGGGACTTTGTCGGAAAATCCCAACTCCAGCTGGGCGTGGCAGCCGGCTGACGCAACTTGGCGAAACAGGACCTCATGCAACACGAGGTCGGTTTCAGGCGCATTCACCGGGCATGCATCAATCAATCGTCCTATTCATCCATCTCGAACAATGGGCATGCCAAAAAAAGGGGGTAGAAGCCACTCTGAAGGCCCAACTCCGGCTGGGTTTTGCAGCCGGCTGCTATAAATCCGGGCGGAATCCGGCTAGTGCGACTGGGAACCAGAGTGTGTCACTTTCACCTGACGTATGTCACGATGCAAGTTAAACTCTCTAATTCGAGCAATATACAGCTGGAGTTGGGCTGTAGACTTGGCCAAAATGCCAACTTCATCTGAACATTGCAGCCAGCTGCCATAAATCCGGGTGGAATCCGGCTAGTGCGACTTGGAGCCAGAGTGTGCCACCCTCACCTGCATAGTATCAAAATTCGTCTTGTCATGTCTTTGCATTAGTCATGTTTAGAAAACATTGTAGAAAATGACAAAGTACCGACAAAATCTATTCCACATTTTCTGTGCATTCGCATACAGGTCATCCCGCGTTTGAGCAAATTTGATAAGAGGGTCATTGCCATACATGAAAATCAACTTAGGTTGAAATAAATATATAATTGCGCATGATTGCAATCTGATCCAATGTGTAGTTTTGTAAGAAAGTTCTTGAAACATTCTACCACTGTTTGGCAAACAGTGCACAACAAGATCAAATACCACCTTCGCGGTGTAGTACCTGGTAAAGAGTCCGCATCGGTTGCGGGAGGTCACGGGTTCGCTCCCGGCCGGGTCATACTAAAGGTAGTAATGGATTCTCTCTTGGGCGCTCAGGGTTGTGAGGGTAGCCTTACGACTGACTGAATTGTTTTAGGCTGGTAACTTACCCAGGAAAAGATAAGATATAGCTGAAAAATTGTCGAAGGCAGTGTGAAACACCAGGCATACACACAAGCAAACAGCAAGATCAAAGTGTTCTGATAATCAAACTGTGCGTTTTGCATTGAGTAGGGCATATTCAAACATATTCCGAAGACATGGTAACATAATTGA
This sequence comes from Serripes groenlandicus, assembly GCA_031761405.1. Lineage (NCBI taxonomy): Eukaryota > Metazoa > Mollusca > Bivalvia > Cardiida > Cardiidae > Serripes > Serripes groenlandicus. The sequence goes on from JASEVX010000005.1 coordinate 873,453, forward strand.
ACTTTTATATCAATTCTTACATAGACAATTGGCCCAGTTGGTTAGACGATGTCGTTTTCAGAAATCTGTTTAACACACGAACACGGGCAACAACAATTGCTCATTTTGAACACTGACACCAGACCATCAAAATAATGACTTCATAGAAGACATCATTGACACTTAATGTTATCATGTCTTTCTTTGTTTGAAAGCAGAATAAATAATCAACATAATTATGACTATACGGTTTATATCAACTAGATACACTGCAGGTAAATATTACAAGAAAACAATGTCAACTTTACCTGTGTAAGTTAACAGTATGTCTGTTCCATTTATATTGACACCAGAGAGTCAGTCTTTATGCGAACGCCACAACAGTGAGCACCAAGGAGGGAAATTCATTACTTCCAATTATATGTCTTTAGTATGATCGAACCCGCAGCCTCCCAAAACAAGTATCCACTAAATGCTGTTAAGAATTAATCATAGTAGTCCTTTAACATGATAATTGAGAATAATAGGAACAAATGACTTGATTGCATTTTATCAATGACTATTCAATTTTGTAATTTGCAATAACCATTTAAAAATAATTTCACATCAGTCTTGATGCAGTTGTAAACCTGCATTTTGCAACATAACTTACCAAGTTTTTTTAACAAGAAAGTAAAATTTCAAAATAATAGAAATATCAGAATAATTGGCATCTCTTGCAAATTGAAATTTGAATAAGAAGCTTTAATCATACAGCATTTACCCTTTCCCACATACAACAAATCTATAGCAGACGACTTGGAAAATATTTGGACAAAACGTCTGTTAATATGAGTGTAATTGTCAAATAGAGTTGAAATCATTCCGTTAAATGGAGAACTTCTCCTTTTGCTACAATATTTACGAAATTCCTCTTTTGCAGAGGCGTCCGAAAGCCCCTGTTTGTGGGAAAGGGTAAAGCGATGTGTTTATAACACACTTTTAATAGGATTATTGAGAAACTCAATGTTTAAAACAATGAAATTATCTAGCGATCCTTTTCACTGTTTATCTTTGACTTTATACAGACAGCTTGAAAATATCTTGGACAAAATGTGAAATATCTCAATAAATGACAGTTTAATTATTAAATAGATAGTTCATTGTGGCAATGATTTCAAAAGTCATCTGCTGCAGATGTGTTAAAATGTACCAACAGGTGGGAAATGGTTTACGCATTCCCACGTATAAACGCATCTTCAGAAGACAACTTAAGAGAACAATCTGGGAAATGAAGAAACATTGCTCATTTTGAGCAATTTCTACTTTTTCACAATGATTTCAACTTTATTAAAAAATGCACATTCATTTAAAATGATTTCTCATAGTTTTACATAGATGGATGGTTTTAAAGTCGTCTGCTTCAGAATTGTTGCATATGGAAAAGTGGTAAAACATGGCAAAACAGAACGATTGTTTGCAAGATAGAGATCTTACACATAAACAATCGGTTATCGTCTGTATCAACATATCTTAAGGAGCCACTGCTTTAGAAATCATATCTTAAAGTCATCGGCTACATTTTTGTCAAGATTTTTAGAATTCCTCTTGCACGATAGACAGGATTGTAAAGGTCATTTGACAAACTAAAATGAGATAATAATGTTAAGAAATTGAAACACGGAATAAACAGAAACGTGTGACTTTTGAGCGACAGATTGGAAAATGTTACAATCAGCCTACTAAACAACATTTAAACTATTTTAGAACGTACATCTGTATTGACGAATGACAGTATCGTTTTACCAAAATGTTGCAGAGGAAGCGTCCATATGTTGGAAAGGATTAAGCAACATGATATGACAAAGTTATTTACGTGTTCAAATGTCTTTGTCAGAAAATAATGTAGATACATAAACTGTTGTATTGTGCAGTAAAGGGTCATACATCATGGTATTTTCTCCTATTGTTATGTGTTTTCAACCTTGCATGAAAACTCCTACTTAAGATATTTCACATTTGTTTCTAAGATGTTTTTTGAAGATTATGACTCTAAAATCTTCCTTTAAGTTACAGTTTAAAATTGATGTTTTTGTCTCTCTGAAGCATTAACCCTTTCTCTAATGCAAATTACTTTAAATGCATTTACAGCAGATGACTTTTTAAAACAATCAAGAGAAAAGGAGAAAGTGCTCATATTACATCAGTTCTCCCTTTTTCAACAATGTTTTCTACATGGTTTCAATACCTCTTTCATGTTGATAGATGTTGCATTTTTCCTCAGATCGTACCATTTAAGATGCTCTCAATATTCTAGTATAGTGATCTAAGCCGAACCAAAGATATGGTTTGATAGAGGAGAGTTTTCTCTACCAACAAATGCCAAAACAACCTAGGATCGGGCTACTTTTGGACGTTTGCGAGGCGGAACGAAAGTGGAACACGCACATTTGCGATCCATTTGGGTATCACACTGGTGTACTTTCTCCTAAATGCAAGTATATATATATATATATATATATATATAACTAAGTTGAATCTCTTAAGGGCCATGCAGATGATCGTGGCAGGTTATAACTTTTTTTGTCAACGATGTGTTATGCCCCCTTCCAAACTAGTACAGGTTAGCGTGTTGCTTCTCAATGGTATTTCCTGTCACTTTCAACAATGTTTCCGTCATATCACTGTGTCAGAACAGAACAGAACAGAACAGAATATAAGCTGAAACAGATTTACATTATACATGTTTATACGAAACATATCAGACGATGACAATTGGTTTAATGCTATTTATGTGAACTAGAACAGAACAGAACAGAACAGAACCGTTTATTCCTAATATAATACACAAATGCATAGGGCATAGGGCATACACAAACTATACGCCAGACGATGCTAATATTGATGTTAGGTGTAATAGCTGTCCGTGTTTGTGTGGCATAGCATACCTTCATTCATTCATATAGGATTGATCTTCAGTAGATTGACAATATACATGTGCATACGAAAACTTCACCTACCATCCTCTCTCTCTCTCTCTCTCTCTCTCTCTCTCTCTCTCTCTCTCTCCCTCTCTCTCTCTCTCTCTCTTTCTCTCTCTCTCTCTCTCTCTCTCTCTCTCTTTTTGTGTTCTTCTCTCTCTCTCCTCTCCCTCTCTCTTTCTCTCTCTAACAGAGTAAGTGTTAATCTGGCTGTATGCATGTGTATGTCTATCTGTCTATGTGTGTGTGCCTGTCTATCAACATATGTGTCTACCATTATGTATGTCTATCACTGTCTATGAATGTATGCCTTTCTGCATTATGTCTATCTGAGTGGATGTTCATCTGTAGTTATGTCAGGATTGATGTTTATGTATATATCTCTCCGTCTGTCTCTTGTTGTAACTGTCAATCTGACTGTATGTCTATATGCATGTCTATACGTCTGTATGTCAACCTGTATGTTTATCCGTCTATGCGTTTGTATTTCCATCATTATGTATGTCTATCATCATGAATGTATGTCTAAAATCATGTGTGTCTATCATATTGTATGTCTATCACTTTGTATGTATATCTGTGTTTATGCGTGTATGCCTATATAAATGTATGTCTATCTGAGTTTATGTCTATTTTAGTGTATGTCTCTCTAATTGGATATGTATGTCTATGTATATCTGTCTATATATGTCTATGTGTGTCACTGTATATGTGTATCTGTATGTATTCATGTCTCTCTGAAGGTATGCCTATCTGAATGTCTGTCTATCCGAAGGTATGTCTTTATGTATTACTATATTTCTGTAAACTAAGCCGGTCTCTTAAGTCATGGATGTAGTATGTGAATATCGTAAATCGTGTAGATCAGCCAGTGTAGTTACAATATTGCAATAATTTAACTTCTAAGTATATATTACATATAAGACAAGTAGAAGTTACGGGAGAGGGAGGGGGGGTCTGTCTGTCTGTACGTTGTGAGGACTGAACATTGGATACATATCAACGGTCAGAGGACTTTTTACATTCTGAGGACTTATACTCAGGTCCTCGGAAAGTTTTCTTGATATAAATCCCCATTATGGGGACTACGTTCTAAACATTAAGAAACATGGTTGTCCTCGTAATGTTTGTGCGATGTGATTTGTGTATTTCTGTCATACACAATTTACTCCGTGTGTGTATGTTTGTTCAATCAAAATTCGTCATAAAGATTTCCATTGACCAATCAAATATACATGTATATATATACCGGTGTCAACATAAAGTACTTAAATTTCTCATAATATCGAATGAGTAAGAACAGCGTTTCCATGTCCTCCTAAAGATGCTATACATAGACAAAAAAGACACTGTCCTCGCACAGATGGTATAGTCTGAAAGTCCTCAGACTGTAGGGCAGTATAGACCAAATGTCATAAAGGAGTTTTAAAGAAACGGTTCGGATGACATAGATTCTACCTGTGAGGCTCATAATAAGGCCTACAGAGGAGCAATCTGTGAACTTTCTGAAAGCCTTAACGCTTTCCTTCTTGTTGGTCCTCTAAATGCAGAACTCTGTCAACGTCCTCAGAACTACAGCAATACACGTATGTGTGTGTGTGTGTGTGTGTGTGTGTGTTCTTAGATTTAATACGCTGTGGACACAGTCAGTTGTAAAATAACCTACTTTGTGGACACATTTTGAATTGTGGACACCAAAGCGTGGTGTCCACAAAGTTAACGTTAAATATGATTACATTTAATATGTTTTTTAATATTCAACGGGAAGTGCAAACTGCAGTTGTGAACCACTTTTACACACACATAGGTAATTCCTCAAAAATCGCAGAATTTGGTGTGTGGCACAAGTAATCTCTCGACAGACGCACTCTTGTAACATGATATCATCTTGCCTCTCATGGGGTCTAAGCCATGGCAATTAGTCTGCCAGAATAACAATAAATCGCGTTAAACTAGCAATAAAACAGTTAGGCCGGGCTTATCGGGGCTAATCGGCTATTTAACGGTCATTTATGCAGGATATCAGACATTATGTGATTCGGCTACCTAAGTTTAAGACAGGAATAAAGGTAAGATATTTAATATAAAGTTATAGTTGCTAAGAAATCTATCTTTTCAGCATTTATAAAATTATGTACATCCGGATTTAGATTAGTGACACCACATTGAAAATTGATAAATATAGAATGCCGTGCGGGGAAGTCCTCTTATACATGTTATTATTGTACTATACCTATAGAAAATATCCATTTATACCTACTCAAAATAATGGGAATGATCCCCTCATTGATATGTACTGTCTACCTTTATACGTTATGTGCTTATTATGGTAAGGGTATTTTAGTATTATTAAAAACTAATACAGATTCAGATTATTCTAATTAGGGTCTACACTGCAGTTGATGCAGACAAAATACTCTGTTTGTTGGTGGATGTAAAACTGTGTAGACCCAGATCAAACGTCGATTAAAGAATGTCCAGCGTGTCTGCGTCTACCCCTTTTTGTTCAGTAGATAAGTCCATAGCCTGATTAAGACTCTTTGACATATTCACATAACACCGGTATGTTACATACTTGTAATCAAACACTCATTACTGAATTATTCTGTAAATAAATATAGCAAACGTTTGTTTATCGCATATCAAGTCGATCACTAAACTTAACGAACGAATGAATTATCACATGTACAGATTACGTGTTGACCTGATAATGTATCAGCCTAGATAGTCGATAATTCTAAAACTATTTAACAATGTATGTGACACTAAGGAGGAATGGTACAGTTGAAATATTTTAGAAAACCTTAACTTATTTGGTATCAATGAAAACTTAAAGACATTTCTAATTAAAATCCATCGTTTTTATTACGTCATTTTATTGCGTATATTTACCATGACGTCGTACTCATCACCATGTAGAGTTAACAAAAATAAAATAAAACATTCACCGTAAGGTTATACATCACATTTCTCTCTGAAAAATTATTACGTCAATTTTACGTTGCTATCAATTTTATGTTGCGTTAATTTCAGCATTAGATGTGTTTTTATACCAAACACTATTAATGCAATAAGTTCTCTTGAATACTTTAAAAACTATTTAAAATTGCGAATTAAAAAACCAAGCATCTGCAATATGTGCAGACATCGATTAAACTTTGTTTTAGAACCATGTCAAGGAGATTTGCTCTTCACAATCGAGCCGCCATAAACTTGTTATATTGAAATAGCAATCGGAATCGAATTAAATCGGTATAACCATATTCGAAGCGAATGTATGGCATAGTAATACCATTCAAAATCGCACGCTGCACTTTATAAACCATATGATGCGGTGGTCAAATCGCATCATACTGTAACCATCATGTGGTTTCGAAGAGTTTGAACCGGTTCGTAGACAATATATATTAACCTTAACCAAACCGGATGCGAACCGTAAAACACGGTTTTAATGTTTTAGGAAGCTGGTCGTGGACATCGGTGTTTGCAGAAAAAATATAAATTTGTGATAGTAGAATTCGAAAACAGAACTATTATCTATAAACTTTTGATAAGCGTCCGTTGTTATGTTTCCTCTCTAATAAAACGGAATTTGGCGCCGAAAGATGCAAATCGTCGTCTGCTTTTGTCTTTAAATATCACCTGATATACATGTAATTTACCTGAAAACCTATTGTGTGACTGCCTTGATCCGGATCATATCTGAAAAGGCGTATCATGATGGACATAAGTTCTTTTCAGTTAACATCCCAGTCATATCGCAATAAAACAGTGATCACATGAGTAACACGATACATCACGGACACCAAGAGACCGATCGCACGAGCTCATTACTTGGTGAATCTTTCTGTTTTCTTTTATAGGTTGAAAATATCTGTCATCTCGAGCTCTGTTATCTGAATATGCGTTTAGAACATAAGGCTTTGTCTTTCATTTCGATACCTGTGAATAATACAGGAACAATACACAAGTTTAAGACGTCAAAATTACCAAGCGTGACAATTTTTCTCCACACAGATAACGGTCGAAATGAGATAGTATATGTCGCTTGTCTTAACTGAAAAAAACTGTATAGATAAAAGAGAAAAATAATATTATGTAAATTGAATTATAAGGTTTTAGGTTCAGTATATCTTTAAATTTCGGGATACCGATTTTACGCATTCATGATTAAACAACGTTTTTTACAGAAGCGTGACCATTTTTCTCCACAAGCCTTTTTCTTATTTTTTTGAAAAGTATTAAGTCATTTGCTATATAATTCAGTACGCATTATAAAAGAAAAATAATATTGTAAATTTGAGATTTCAAAGCGGTTGGAGTTAAATTAATATTAAAAAACTACCTGCCATTTCTGCGTTGTGTGTTTTCCGACGTCTTTTTTTCAGATCTTACATGATTTATGTACAATTTATTTGTATACATTTGCCAAAATAAAGTGGACGCGTTGTTATGTTTTGTTATGATGTTGAATTATGTCATCTCTGGAAACTCGTGCTGTCATTTCTGGAAACTCGTGCAGTGTTTTCCCGTCAAGAAAAAAGGAGACGAAGTTTATATATCATAGGTGTGAATACTAGAAGAGAGCGTTTCACTGTTACATCTTACACAACGTTTTTTCATGTTTTTTGTTATCGTTTTATGCTGTATTTGAAATTCTGTTGAACTAATGTTATTTTTTTTAATACCATATTTATCTACGTTTTGTACAGCACATATTGGTATATCATACATGACATTCATTTCCAAAACTGAATTATCAAGGACTGACTTTGTCCTGTTGGTAGGTGCATTTGACGTTGAGCCGGGTTAGCTTGCGCGACGTCTTAGTTATTTTGGGGTTTTCATGAGTGTCAAATTTTGTAGACTCCGTTCAGAGTTGGCGGTCGTTGTACTCGTTATCAACGAACGATTTTATTCTCACAAATGTAAGCTTACAGAAACGAAATGTATTTACTCGGTCAACATTCAACATTCATTTTCCTTTTAATTTCGAATAATAAACTAATAGCCCTTATCACGAGATAAACATTATTACGCCTCTGTTGTAAAGCTTTTACCAACCTACATCTACCCGCACACCTATGTATATGGGCCTGTTTTTGGTGTTTTGTAGTTGCTGTATTTTCTTTAAAAAAAAAAATCCCTCCCGTTATTATTTCTATAATAATAGAACTCCCCTCTCTCAATTCCGCATAAAGAACTTGCCATGAGACCTTGCATTCAATGCATTCTCAGACTCAAATCTCAAGAATAATCTACATTTGTTAATGCCCAGCTTCTTCGTTTCTGGTAAAGATGGGCACCATACAAAATGGTTAGATATTATTCTTTGGTTTCGAGTTGTAGATTTTATTACTGAATTTGTTGTGCATGCATTTCATCCAAGCAAATGCTCGGGAAAACACACCTCATAATTGGACTCCAAGTTTAGAAAACTGCCCTTAAAACATTGTAAACAGTGCATACCCAATTCAGCCATTGCATCATACCTGGGTCTTTACACTTTGAAGTGTTTATAGGGGAAAAAACGACTACCTTTGACATACGCCAATCAGCGCAGCCCCTTTCCCCTTGCTCGTTGCTCAAATTCCCGTCTCCTAACACGTATGTACTTTAAATTGGTAAAACTAATATCTGTATCTGAAAGACAAACAGCTTGGATCCGGGATCAGATGCCGATGTCTGATCCGGATCCAATCTTTTTGGAATTCTCAACACAGACGTGAATAGTTGGATAAGGCTTAATAAGGCAGGCGAGTCTGTCGTCTGCTATATTTAAAACATCATCGTGTGTACTTAAAATTGGTGAAACTAGTACATATATCTGAAAGTCGAACGACTTGGATCGGGATCAGACGCCGAATTATTCGGGGTTGATTCAGACCTAAGCTGCTCCACAATGCAGTCGTGAAAAGCGGGATAAGGCTTTATTCCGCAGGCGAGACAAGTGTTTCGAAAAAACATATTTCTAGCTGTAAATGTTACACTTTACGCTTTCAACATTTTCTTCAACAAATTAGAATATAAAATAAAATTATTTGGCGAATAGCGATACACAGTTAACACAGGTACAATTTTGCGTGACCTTTTACAGTGGGAGAAGTGCTATTCTTTACCGTTTCATTTAGTGTCAAACAGTTTGGAGCCAATGACTCGGCGTCTGATCAAGCCCCAAACTGTTTGTGTACAGTATGACTAAACAGTGGATATGACCCATATCCGCGGCTAGGAATGAGGTTAAAGGGACCAGTAACAGAGCGTAGACCATGACAAAACGACGAGTCGCTGATGTGACGGTTAGTTAATAGTTTACACTATAAGTTTGAATCCAGATCACGCCGAGTGTTTCGTAATCAGATCGTGTTCCAAGCTATTTTGCAAATGGCTAATGATTTCACCTTGTATTTTTAAGCAAATCGAATAAATATGAAAACTGAAGTTGACGAAAGTTTGAGCAGGCGACGATTTTCACAATAGAAATAGGGCTTAGACTTTAATTTCTCGTTGTCACGGCCTTATATTGTTTTAAACATGCAGTGTGGTATCGATATTTGTCCATTATTTTGAATTACACACGTTGACGTCCAAATGATTGTTGCCTTCATTGACTTATAGGACATTTACTTCTAAATAATGGACAGTTATCGATTAACTCTGGGAAATAAAGTACAAATATAACACTGGGCGACTTTACATTCACGTTTAAACTTTACAGCAATATAACAAATTAAGGTAACTTCGGATTGATACATTGTTCGTTATGTTTGCAGGTAAACAATTGCTATGAATTTCGAATACAGATCCGAGTTACTCGTCGCCTGAAATACGTGACAGCTGTCTGCATACGTTGTATCAGACGTTCAGAACCATGTAATCGGTGGAATATGGGTTAAGAAACATGCAACCCGCACACTATTATAACCCTTATCATGCTGCTATCATTCTCGGGTGCTGGAATAGTCGAGTTGATTGGCGCTTCCGATCCAAGAAATTTGAAATTAATAATTTTGTCGCGATTAGCATAATAAAGGTAAATTTATCAAAACATGAAGGAATTCTAGTTGTGTAAACAAGACGTTGGTTGGAAGTAGGGTTGATCGCTCGGCGTATGATCCAAACCCAAGCTGTTGGATAGTAGGCTATACATATCAACCACTCTTTCTCACAAATGTTCTAGTAATTTTTTATAATATTTGTCACCAACTAGATTTAAAAGTACTATGTTCCTCTGTCTATGCAAACAGCGTAGATCATGACAAAACGTAGAGTCGCTGATGTGACGTTTAGTTAATATTTTACACTTTAAGTTTGAATCCAGATCACGCCGAGTGTATCGGAATCAGATCTTGTTCCAAGCTATTTTGCAAACGGCTAATGTTTTTACCTTGTATTTTTAAGCAAATCGAATAAATATGCAAACTGAAGTTTACGAAAGTTTGAGCAGGAGTAGTAGAGGGCGGGACCCTAGACCAAAGTGTTTACTATATGTTCTATAGGAATCCGCCATTTTGTTTTGAGGAGTCAATTTTTCTCCTATATATTCCTATATAATTAATAAGAACCCGTCATCTTGTTTGTGAGGAGTCAATTTTCTGTTTTGAATGATTTTTAACCTTTATATTTCAGGTGTGCGAACAATAGAGCATTGAAATGGCAAAGAAAACGTGGACAATGGATGCATAGACTGCTTTAAACCAAATGGCGCCACAGTGTCTGAAGAACACCTGCACGTTAACACTTGCCTGAGAATAACCCTTTACACTGCTGTTCAAAAGTTTACCCTTCATGATGAAAGTTATTATTATGTTTGAATTTGCACTTGAAAAGTGTCAGTGGAGTTATACACGACTTTACCAATTCGATCAGATGTTAAATATAGAGGGAAAAGGAGCCCATTAAAAGCGTCAAATCAGTTTTTACTAATTTATTTCACTATTTACGCTTTAACTTTTTTGTTTTAGGTTATCAAATGATAGAGGACACTAAAAGCTTTCATTTAAACCCGGGGTGGTCGATAACATTTTCAGCCGTTTTCGTGTTATGTAATACGAGAGATTTTTAAACCCTAGAAATGAACTTTCCCCGATCCTCAAGTTTGATATACCGTTGGAAAGATTATGTTGAGCCCTTTTCATATATGAAAAAATATGATCCTACGACTAATAGTTCTCTAGTTATCGCCGTTTTAAATTATTGCTTAAAAGCGCGTCAAAAGTCTTCTTAATGCGTAAATGCCGATATCTCCTTTATTTCTTGTTCGAATGTAGTCGTGTTTGGACCCATTGAAAAGAGTTTCGGATTTTCTATCGATTGATACAAAGGTGTAGACTCACTTACTTCGTTTTTAATGCAACCTCTAGTCATGGGATTTACTATTTGTTATTCATTTTAAAGTAAAGTTTGATGTACTTTACCATTGTTAACATGGAAGACTGGATAGACGCCACGTCGGTAACGAGGCGAGTGGTCTGGGTCTACCGACAATGCAAATAGTGTAGACCCAGACCACTAGCCTCGTCTACACTGTTTGCATTGTCGGTAGACAATGACGTTTCTGCTCATGATACTCACATTAAATATTGCAGTTATATGTCATTGAAACTGTGACCTTCAGATTTCAAACCGCTTGGCTCGATAATTCTGCAGTACTTAAACCTATTAATCCCGAAACGAGGCAGTACAGTGAAGGGTCATTACATGTCTAATAGACTACAAATACAAATATGAGTCATTCATTTGATTTACAGTCGTTTCGCCATCCTTACAGTTTCTATAATTGATTCGCTACCTAGATGTAACCATTTCCTCCACAGAGGCGCCTTTACGCGTCTCTGTAACTGGTGGCTATTAAAACCAGTGTAAGAAATGGAGCAATCACTCTAAGTTCGAATTTTATTCGAATTTCTGTTTTTTCAAAATTATAAAAAATAATCCCGCCAACTTTGATATAGTTATACCGAGCTTTGACTATGTATATTCGTGCTATGACTTACGATTTCACACCAGTGTGACATGCCAATGAATAACATTTAAATGTGCTAGGTATCAAAGCATTTCAACACTGCTTTAGTGTGGGTCTTTTGGAATAGTACATTATACGAAAGAATGAGAATAACACTTTTACTGCTGATCTCGACACTTCTAGAATATTCCAACAAAATGGATTCAGAACAGACGCCGAGTAACTTGGCGTCCTACCCGGATCTAAACCTACACTACATTTTTTTTTACTAAAATGTGCTTGAGTCGGACGATTGAAAACAGGAGATTGAGCAGACGAAAGAATTTATTTCAGCAGGAAAAGTGCTAAATTGTGTAGTGTTACTCAACATCTGAACTTACTCGCACTTGTGTCATTTTAAAGGGCGTAATTTTAACTTTACCCATAACTAACATTCAGAAATATGTGACAAAGAAGATATATACACGCAACAGCCAATACTGGTTCGTTTTTAATACACACTCCTTGATCCATATCGGACGTTCACATACTTGGCGTCTAGTCCGGATCGAAGCTGTTTGGATATAACAGAAAGGTCGACAAGCAAAAACAATAAGAAAAATCATGTTGTTTTCGAGATACTTAATTAACCGTGACTACGCCTATTAGTGTTTGACACCATGCATTAAGTTTCTGCGTGTTACTCGGCGTCTGATTTTGATTGAAGCTGTTTTAATCCACGAGCTTGATCATATACTATACTATGTAAATCGTATGTTTCAACTATGTTAAAAAATAGTAAGCAAATACTTTGGAAAGTTTGAACAGTTATCGGATAATATTAGATAGCGAAACCACTGTTGACTAAGTAGCGAATCGACTGTGGCGAAACGACTTAGGTGCCGAAAGTGTAAGGTAGCGAAACGCTAGGTGACGAATCAACTAGTAATCATTTATATCACTATCATTAGCACTATCATTATGGTATATGCATACTAATAATATATCTATAAGTGCTACCTATTTACGAAAAAACGCAAGATAATTATAAACAAAAATTAAAGAGCATACTTTTAGTCCTTGAGCTAGGTGTATTGGGGTGTACCAGAAAAGGTGACAAAACGACACCTATCTAACTTTGTTGGACAACTAATATGAAGAAACAAAATGAGTGATAACAATCTCTGACATGTAGCTTTTAGCTATTATTGAACAGTTACCATGGCAACCGTCACTCAAAAGTAGAAATTGGCTTTAAGAACCTTTAATGCATCAGAACTTAGTCATTTTTAAAATTGGTGTCAAAGTACAGGTAATGCATTAAGCTTTCATTTTATGGTACTTTATGCAAATAGCCTCATTTGCATATTTATGAATATTAATGAGATTGTCGAAAAATGTATATGAAATGCCCCCCAAAAAGCTATTTGTTTTCATAAAACACGATGCATCTATCCTATGAGTATTTTTTCCAGGCTTAAATGCATCTAAATGATTGCTATATAATATTTAGTGTTTTGTTACCTAAAGTTGTCCCCATTTTATCAATAAAGCCATTTGCAGATGATGTATACATGTGTTAACAATTTGTTAACAATAATAGAATCTAGTCTTTCTCATCGTCCATTCTTAAATTAGGTAAGTGTGAATTAAATAATCAGCCTCTTGTCTCTGTAAGTGTAACGCATATTAACAATCTAAAAAAAAAAATCACTGGGTAGGAGATTTATTTTAGTTGATGCTTAAAATTTGAGTAGTACTCGGATATGTCATTTTTCGGATACATATAGATAGATTAGAAGAGACATTAAGTGGGAAAGAAACGTCACACAGAGTGAATGGAATTGCTGTTCAGAGAAAGACATACGGTCCATTCTTACCAACGGCCTCTGCCACCCATGTAGAGAAAACTAGGAAGAGATCAGTAAAACCAACCTTAACATATATTTCTGAATATAATGCAGGTGAACGTGTCGGCCCTCTTAGCAGAAAGTACATCCCTATGAATGAAACTGAGGTCATGGCAGACAGTGCAAGGACAAACTTTCTGTGGGCATTGACAAGACTACATTGCTCCTCTAACCAAACTGTAAGCAGCTGGACAGGCTTTAATATACTTACTAGAGACACTATTGAAATACAGCAAGATAATGTGGGCTATATACCGACGATCAATTCTCCTGCTACACAACTGTTCATAAAGTACTGCAACAGTCAGTACAGGTCATGCAATCTCTAGAATTACCAAACGTAGTGGTTGTTTTTGACCAAGCTTTGTACGCGAAAGCCACTGATATAATATGGAAACACCCTGACATGTTCAAAGGAGTGGTACCAAGAATGGGGGTGTTCCATACAATTTGTACATTGCTTAGTATTATCGGTAAGCGGTTTGCTGACGCAGGATTAAAAGACTTATGTATTGAGACAGGCGTTATAGCTGAAGGGTCTATTGCTGGGGTGTTAGAAGGAAGAACATATAATCGAGCCGTTAGATTCAATAAACTTATGTATGAAACATTGATTAGATTGGCATGGAAAGGGTGTTATGCCTCTTGTGTTACAGAAGATGATGATTTAAAAGAGAGAGTCTATGAACTTGGTTTGAAAGTAGATGAAATGAGTGACAATATATGTGGAGATACCATCTCTGAGACATTGAGTACGAGCGAGTTTTCAGATGTGTCAAAACAATTTCATCAGTATCTACAGACACTCAGAAACAAGGGAGACCTATCTTCCTTCTGGATGACCTATATTGACTTGGTGGAATTGATGTTAAATATGTTAAGAGCTTCAAGAGCGGGGAACTGGAAGCTACACTTACAGACGATACATGACCTTATTCCATGGTGTTTCGCCTATGACAATATCAATTACGCCCGCTACTTGTTAGCTTATTATGCCGAAATGTCTCATTTACATAGAGAACATCCTCAAGTATATGAGTATATGGAACAAGGAGGTTTCTCTGTTCAAATTGGTTCAACAAACTCGTTTGGAAGGATTCTCGTAGATCAAACAGTTGAAGAAACAGTGAATAAGGACACACAAACACAAGGTGGGACAAAAGGATTTAGCTTAAAACCTGGTGCAGTGAGTAGATTTTATCTCACTGCTGAGTATCGAAGTTCATACTTGAGGCAACTGAAAGAAGGTGTTAACATAAATGACCCAAACAGCTGCCATGCTGTCCTATGGCAATCGAGAGTATCTAGAGATGTAATGAGGCCGACATTCAAAGTCTGATAGACATGTTAGAGAATAATTGGGTAGACCCAATTCAACTCCGAAGACCAGGATCTTGTCAGCATATCTACAGGAACCTTTTCTACACCAGAAGTTCTGAAAGATCTAAACGATGCAGAAGATATTGGCAGGAATGCATATGAAGAATTCAGAAAAGACCGAATTGAACCTGGACATGTGAAAAAGTTTCATGATCCCATTAAAAAGCAAACGTTGAAAACATTTAGTTCAATGGGTAAGAAAAAGGTTGTAAAGACCAGTACTCAAAACGCAATTCTGAAAGCGGATCGTAATCTTTTCGCACAAATGATACTTATTGCCCAGACGAGATACCTGAACATGGAAGAAGTATTGCGACATCCACTTGGTCCCATACCATGGGCATTAGCTGCAGCCGATGGAACATTAAGAAAAACTTCAAAATCATCATTAATTAAAGAGATCATAAAGAATGTTAAGCCTGCAGAAGAACTTGGTGAGAACAAAGCATGTATTATAGACGGTATGGCACTTTTGCAAAAAGTGAATGGTAATCAAAAGACCTTTGCTGTCTTGTCACAACACGTACTGTCTTTAATCATAGGTGAAAGTAGAGACTGTGGCAGAGTCGATATGGTGTTTGATGTTTATAAGGAAGGTTCAATCAAAGATGCTGAACGTGTAAATAGGGGATCAGCCGATAGTACACAGTTCAAGAACATAGCACCAGGTCATAGCGTTCAGCAATGGAGGACATTTCTCAAGGGATCTGAAAACAAGAAAAACCTGATTCAGTTCTTTGTCAATGACTGGAAACAGCCTATTTCTCGCAAATGTATCAGGTATTAGGTGTCAACTGTATCAGAAAAAGAGCACTCAGACACGAACTTAGTACATTGACATTGGTAGGTTAGCATATTCAATTGGACAAGATGTATGTGAAGCTTTGCCAGGATTACACTCATTCACAGGATGCGATATAGTGAGTGCCTTTGCAGGTCGCGGAAAGCTGGCATCATTAAAACTTTTGAAAGCAGTGACTGGTTTTCAGGATTTGTTCAAACTACTTGGTACTGATTGGCAATTGTCTGATGAACTGTTTGACGGCCTTCAAGCATTCACATGTTCCCTTTACTCTTCAAGAACGTCAACAGCTGATGTGAATGAACTGAGGTATCTACTTTTCTGTGCTAAGAAGGGAGCAATTGAATCTTGGCAGTTGCCACCGTGTGCAGCATCCCTTTATAAGCACTGTATGAGAGCAAACTACCAGTGCGCAATATGGAGACGCTGTCTCGAATCATGTCCAGATATTCCCTCACCGATAGGAAACGGTTGGTGCCTCAATGATGACGATGATGACAACCGTCGTGGATGTCTTTCTGTGGAGTGGAATGATGTTCCTACTGCACCAGATGCTGTCTTGGAATTGTTAATGTGCAGTTGTTCTCGGGCATGTAAATTTGAAACGTGCCCCTGCCTAAAATACAATCTGAAATGTACTCAGATGTGCAAGCTGAAAACATGCTCAAACCAGCGTGAAGATAAAGAACTGTACACATCAGATAGAGAAAGTGGTGATGATACAGACACTGATAATGAGTTAATTGTTAGTTAATCAATCAGAACAGATCTACATGTTCCATAAATGACATGGGCTTGAACTCATTCAACCGAGTTTTACCGGTAATTAAAACAAAAATATCAACTATGATAATACTGTAATATACAGTTTGATAGTTCAAGTACTGCAAAAGACTCATATCTTTGCTAAATATAGATTTTGTGTATCATTCAATCCAATGTGTTTCAGACATTTTTAAATGTTATCCTAAATGACTGTGTTTTTGTTCTTATGTAATATTCAGTTAGAATAATCGGAATAATAGGCCATAAGCGTTCAATATACCACATTAGTTGAAATAAAGGGGAAGTAATTAAGATTATACATTTTTAAAACTTAATGAAGGTTAACCGTAAAAGAAAATTATAAACTATCTTTAATCATTTTATGAAAATATAGAATGCAACTGATACAACGAGTCAACGATTAATGTTTTCTAATAAATACTAGTATTCCATTTTAAAAATATGTGAATTACGTCCCTTTTTAAGTGAATTTAAAAGCATTAGTGACGTCATTATGGCCATGTGACAAAAAGGTTTTCTCTAATATTGTAGATGAAAGTATTATGAATCATTTGATACCAAATAAACAATGTATGTTTTGTTTTTATCATTCAGTTCCTATATTTGTCTCCCCTACCATCATAACTAAAAAATATTTTTTTATCTCAAGGGTACACTTTTAAATTAGAAAAAAAGTTATTAAGCTACATGCAATGTGCTGTTATCACGCATTTTCATTATGTCTAGATGCATATCTTCCATTATATATAAGTGTCGTTTTGTCACCCTTTCTGGTACACCCAAGTCTGATTTCCTGTACCTAGCTCAAGGCCATACAAAAAGGATTTATTAGTCGCCGAGCAGAAGCCCGCGACTTCTATTTTTAATAGGTTTTCGGAAATCACATGGGAGGGGGGATTATTATTAGAAAGAAACACATTTAGATGTCTTGAACATATTACAAGTAATGACACATCTAAAATGAAATAAATATTCCGATGTTTTAGGTATTTTCAGTTTCTTTATTTTGACTCGCATTTATGTTTTGTTGTTTTATTTACGAAGACAAAACAGTCCCTATTAGCTAGACTGGTATACTTTATTTTTACACTATATACTACATGTACTCAAAAGGCGATAACTACCAACCTTTACGTCGCAGTCTAGTTAATTTGTTTACATACGCGCACCTGCATGAAGCGTGACTCGCGAATACCAACTGCGTAGATCAATCTCCTTTGCAGAGAGCCGTCTCTTTACACTCACTTACAAATAGTAAATCGTAGGTGATTTAAAATGTTTATTTGGTTCGAAACAAATGAAGAAAAGAACAAACCGAGATAAAAACTAGTTTTAATAGAAAAATTACTTTGAACGAACACTCTCTGCCTATAAAGAGAGTTTCAAGAACGACACCTCTGCGAATAAGAAAGAATCGGGTCTTTCGTACAAAATTATTTCGTCATTGACAATTTTAAATGTGTCATTTAATTCTCTAAAGGCATATTGCTTCCGATCTGCATATTGTTATGGATCATTGACACAAGGGCGGTAATCATAATATAATTTTAAAACATGAGTAGTTTTGTTATTTTCATTATAAAAAAGGAAGGAAAGAATTAAAATAAATTAACATGTTGTAGGGTTCAGTTTATGTTCGAAATTAAGTTTAAATTATACAACAATTTCAATGAGATTTAACTGTTTAGTTGATATTATATTTCGAATGTGGTCTAATTTATAAATATTGGACTACATTTCAACATTTGTTAAAGTATGATATAATTAGGATGCCAAGCTAATATCAATTTGAGAAAAAGAGAAAACTCAGCGATTTAACCCTTAACTCATTGTTTTAAAAGTATATTGCTGCAAAGGTGTCCACTGTTGACTTTAATAGAGGAAAGGTAAAATGATGTGCTATTGCATGCAAATCCTAAATTGTCTGTTTTGTGGTTTTATTGAAAAATAATAAAATTCAAATATTCTGACAAACATCTTGAAAAGTGTATGTGGAATTCACAAATCTTATAATTATTCCTTAATGAAAGCACTGTATACATACTAAGACTAATGATTGGCAAGATTTCTCATTTCCATTACTGTTTATGATCAATAATTAGTTGGTTGTGTGTCTAGTCAACCTACTTTGGAATGGAGATTGACCATAAACAATGAAAGGCTTCAATTATCATTCACTTCGTTGACAAAACAATGCAAGTTATGATACATTTTCACTTGACCCCACCCCTGATGTTCCAATATGCCCCTCAGTTGATAACTGTTTATTCAACTACTATAATGTTAGTGTTATGCATAACTGCACTATGGATATCCGGCGACATTGATGCATTGCATCAACTTTCTCTTGTAAGTAATTGACTAGACAATAATAATGTTAATGTCATGTTTCTTGCATTATCAAAACATATTTGGATTTCGTATTGCTGTCGTCTATTATTACGAACAGAAAATAATAAAGTAAAAACTTTCAGAAAATCAAGGAATACATTTATAATGAACGAGGTTAAAACATGAGGGCAAGATGATCCTTAATCGATCACCTGCATTATGATAAAGAAGCAAATAGATCAGCCCTTTTCTGATGCCATCTGGCGACTACCTTTTTCAACCAGTCAATAACAAATTACGTAAGGGGTCACATTTCTGCTAAACCCTTTCCCTATTAGAGACAGTTTCTGAGGCCTATGCAACAGACGATTTAGGAAAAGATTGTCACCAAAAGAACAATTGCTCCTTATGAGAAAGTTATCCTTTTGCCACAATGTTTGATAAATAATTATTCTTTGAATGAGTGAGGCAATAGTGTTCACCGTATCGTGAAAGAGCTAGGAGGTCAAATCAAAGGTGACCCTTATCCCGCACTGAATTTTACTTTCAATTTCAGAAAATACAGCATGTTCTGAAAATGGCTCTTAATGTGTCAACATAGCTAAAAGCAAACGCTATTCTTATTATAAATCAGTCACAGGTTATTCAACTTAATAAACAACACTTTCAACTTACAACAAAATCATTATTGTCCAATGGGAGACAACTTCAATCCCATATATTCATCTGAAATTCCCTGGACAAAATTGTCTGCCCAGCAAGCCAATCCGATTTACTTCCCTTTGACCAGAAAGCTTCATGGGTTATTGAAAAAAAAAAAAATCGTATTATGAGTGTGTTTATGAATACGAAAAATTTTTGTTTACTAACGGTTGTTTGTAAAAATAATAACAGAAAAGTTAAAATACGTGAGCTCCGTTGCACGGTGTCCAACAATGAGACATTACAAAACAGTGTAGATGCTGCCAGTTGTTTCGCTTCAGACGGCGTCTTATCAGTTTCTACACTTCCATCTGGTTATCAGAGTCAATAATATGTTTTTTTCAAATATGCCTAGTTCAGACACAATACTTTCAACATGACAACTGATTTATATCTACACTATTTGAAATGTCTGAAAGTTTGAAAAAACACAGAGGATTTCGTTTCTTTTTGCACGGGAACACTTTTATACTGATCTGGACACAAATAAATTGTTTACAAACAAATGATTATTCTAATTGTTTGATGGTTTAAATTTGCACCATGTTAGTTTGTATAAAAGAGCATTTTAATTTTCACTTCAATTAAACAAAACTTCAAGCTTGCCATATTTTGATAGCCGACAAAGGGCGGTTAATTTAACTTCATCGAGACGGTCAGTGACAATCATTTCCATATGCGATTTTTATAAGACAATTCTTTGTCTTGGCGAATAATGGTTACTTATTCGCATTAATATATTCATTACATACAGAACATTTAAACCCCAGGTCTACATATTTTGTATTAAAATAAAACGAAGCTCTTAAGCTGTCATAATTTAGGAAGCGAAATGTATGAGCAGATCTTCTGGAAACAGTTTGAATTACAAACTTCTTTAGACTGGGTAGCGAACAGTCAAGGTAGCGAAAAGATCATCAATCATTTCTAACAGGCGGTGCCGAGTCTTGAGATTATAATGCAAAAAGAATTATTTGATTGCATGAAAAGATAAATGTATTATCAAATTATATCATACACACTCGCGTCCCAACCGCATTTCTGAATGTAGAACTTTAATTGTTATTTTCAATAATTTATATGGTCATGCATCTAGGTGAAAGATCCTCAAACACCGTGACACTTATCCTATACATTCTAATATGTGTCCATAGTGACTGTCTAAAGTTCATGTACACACATTGTGTCCACAGTGCAAATATGGTGTCCACATCATAGGTTATACTACTTTTACCATTTTATCAGGTACTCTATGACTGTATATGTTTTAAGACCTACTAGTTACTAATAATGTAAACAAAGAGTCTGTACCTTTATTATTTCTGTAAGTGTCCACAAAGTAGGTTTAGGTAGGCAGTGTCCACAACCTTTTCAACTCGAGTATGTGTGTGTGTGTGTGTGTGTGTCTCTCTCTCTCTCTCTACTCTCTCTCTCTCTCTCTTCTCTCAGTCTCGCTCGTCTTTCTCTCTCTCTCTCTCTATTTGTATTCTGTCTTGCTAGTCCCTCTGTCCTCTACTCTCTCTATCTCTCTCTGTGTCCCTCTCTTTCTCTCTCTCGCTGTCTCTCTCTATATCTCTCTGTCTCTATCTCTCTATATCTGTATCTCTGTCTCTCTCTGCCTCTCTCTGTCTCGCTCTATCTCTCTCTCTCTTGTCTCTGTCTGCCTGTCTCTCTGTCTCTCTCTGTCTCTCTCTAATGTATGTGTGTGTCTGTCTGTCTGTCTGTCTCTCTCTCTCTCTCTCTCTGTCTTCTCTCTATATGTCTATGTATGTCTGTCTGTCTTTTCGGTCTGTCTGTCTGTCTCTGTCTGTCTCTGTCTGTCTCTGTCTGTCTCTGTCTGTCTCTGTCTGTCTCTGTCTGTCTCTGTCTCTCTTGTTTCTCTCTGTCTCTGTCTCTCTCTGTCTCTCTCTGTCTCTCTCTCTGTCTCTCTCTCTGTCTCTCTCTGTCTCTATGTCTCTCTGTCTCTCTGTCTCTCTCTGTCTCTGTCTGTCTCTGTCTCTTCTCTGTCTCTGTCTCTGTCTCTGTCTCTCTGTCTGTCTCTCTCTCTCTCTGTATGTCTCTCTCTCTCTCTCCTCTCTCTCTCTTCTTCTCTCTGTCTCTCTGTCTCTCTCTGTCTGTCTCTTCTCTCTCTCTCTCTCTCTCTCTCTATCTCTCTCTCTCTGTCTCTCTCTCTCTCTCTCTCTCTCTCTCTCTCTCTCTCTCTCTCTCTCTCCTCTCTCTCTCTCTCTCTCTCTCTCTTGTCTCTCTCTGTCTCTCTGGAACAGCCTTGGCGGTTTTATGATAGAGCGGCCACATCGGTGTTGTAGGTTGCATATTCAATTCCGGCTGGGTCATACCAAATAATGTTTTTTATTGTGGGGTTACAATTGTTTTATGCACGTTCTTCCTCGAATTCTTCTGGCCAACACCGTGATATACAATTGATTATGCACGTTCTCCTCGAATTCTTCTGGCCAAACACCGTGATATACAATTGATTATGCACGTTCTCCTCGAATTCTTCTGGCCAACACCGTGATATAACTGAAAACAATGTTGTAAGTGGCATAATGCAACATAGCGAAAAAAGAGCGTTTGGTGGGGGGGGGGGGGGGCGTTTCAAAACATTCGTCAGTATAAATTCATTTTGAATAAACAATCGAAATAATAAAGGAAAATAACGTTAATGTTTAATAATTAGTGTATTCAAACAAACAAATCTGCTTGTCAAGGTCTCTGGTTTGTAACACTCGTTTCATTTAAAAAATACGCGTACGTGCCACACGGGTAGCATCAATGACAGAGAGTGGTTTTTAAAACAAAATCTCGCGTTAATCTCGCAGTTAGTAAACAAGCAAGATGGCCGCGGCTTCTCAATTTTTACATGATTGCAGTAAATATCATATGAATTTAACGTATTTAAATTCAATATCGGGTGCCTCGTCAAGTATTTATATATACATATGTTGTAAGATCAGTGTTAAAAGTGTTACATTATAAAGGTTGGGGACGAAAAAGGTAGATGGAAGCGTCTGAAAGACATCACTGGTGCAAATTTGTTGATGATAAATTTGAATTTGATCACGTGACTCGATCACATGGGTCTCCGAACACATGACCTGACAGTGCTCGCAAGAGGGAATTCCACGGTATTTTTAAACGGGAAAACACGGAGCGGACGTTTTCTTAACTGCTTATTTTCTATGAAATAATGAAATAGAAGACATGTACGACCTTTTACATCCTTCCGTTACATATATATTGACATATTTTGGATTAATTTGAAAAAGCATAAAATACATCGATTTTTGACCAATATGGAGTTCAGTCCCTTTAAAGAGATATTTCAGGTTTCTTTCACCATGTTTCCAAAGTCGTCTGCTGCAGATTTGCTGTATGTTGGAAAGGATTAGCAAAAATGTATAACATAGAACAAGCGTCACTTGCCAATGTAAGTGAAAGCATGACAGACAATCAATAGACAGATATAGGATGGAGAAGTGATCCTTATATGTTCACCTGCCAATGTAAGTGAAAGGTTGCCAGACACACAGATATACAGACATATGATGGAGAAGTGATCCTTATATGATCACCTGCCAATGTAAGTGAAAGCATGCCAGACAAACAAATAGACAGACATATGATGGAGAAGTGATCCTTATATGATCACCTGCCAATGTAAGTGAAAGCATGACAGACAATCAGATAGACAGACATATGATGGAGAAGTGATCCTTATATGATCACCTGCCAATGTAAGTGAAAGCATGCCAGACAAACAGATAGACAGACATATGATGGAGAAGTGATCCTTATATGATCACCTGCCAATGTAAGTGAAAGCATGCCATACAAACAGATAGACGGACATAGGATGGAAAAGTGATCCTTATATGATCACCTGCCAATGTAAGTGAAAGCATGCCAGACAAACAGATACACGGACATATGATGGAGAAGTGATCCTTATATGATCACCTGCCAATGTAAGTGAAAGCATGCCAGTCAAACAGATGGACAGACATAGGATAGATAAGTGATCCTTATATGATCACCTGTCAATGTAAGTGAAAGCATGCAAGACAAACGAATGGACGGACATATGATGGAGAAGTGATCCTTATATGATCACCTGCCAATGTAAGTGAAAGCATGCCAGACAAACACATGGACAGACATATGATGGAGAAGTGATCCTTATCTGTTCTACTGCCAATGTAAGTGAAAGCATGCCAGACAAACAGATAGACGGACATAGGATGGAAAAGTGATCCTTATATGTTCACCTGCGAATGTAAGTGAAAGCATGCCAAACAAACAAATTGACAGACATATGATGGAGAAGTGATCCTTATATGATCACCTGCCAATGTAAGTGAAAGCATGCCAGACAAACAAATGGACAGACATATAATGGAGAAGTGATCCTTATATGTTCACCTGCCAAGTCAGGTAACATCAACACAGGAGAGATAATCAGTTTTAAAATAAGTGATGCTAGAGTTATGTTTGTTGAGACTGCGTATTCAGAGATTGATGTTTATACATACAGTTGGAAAAAGTGGTCTTGTGGACTCTTCTTATCTGAGACAGACCTTTCAGTTTCTTTATGTCCTATTATTTTGACAAAAGACGCACAACATTGATTAGGTTATTTTGCCTGGTGTCAAATGGAGATATACTTGACATTGGACCTCTTGGATTAGCTAACCTAACCACATGATAAATCATATTGCATAGGTGAGCGATCCAGGGCCATCGTGGCCCTCTTGTTTGCGAAGATGTTTTCAAAGTCATTTGGTGCAGCTTTGTTGTGTGTTGGAAAGGGTTAAATTAAAATGTATTTGTTGATTGAACGGTGTTTTACACAGCTATCAACCGTTTTCTAGTTATATGACGGCGTTGCCTTGGTGATTTACCTGTACTACGGTATTATTTATCCTGACATCGATGCATCAGTCGTAAGAGGGAGGCCATGTTTTAAGTCTTTGGTATGACCCCGGCCCACTTACAATTTATCCCTTTCCCACTTACAGATGCACGCATCAGCAGAAGACGACATTTAAACACGTTCGGGCTGAAAGATAAATTGCTCATTTAAAACAACTCCTCCTTTTTCTACAATGTCTTCAAATCTTTAGCAATGATTGAACTTTAATTAAATGAGGGTTTCAACTCTTTTGACAAGATGTTTCTCCAAGTATTTTTTTGCCAAATTGAAGCATGGTGCCAGAGCTTTAGATAGGGAGCGTTAAGCATGTTCTAAATTCCTTATTTGACCCTTAAACCCTATGTTGTGGGTACTCAAACATATCGTCTCATCGAGACAATTCTTTTCGGTACCTACATCTTTAGTTTGGTTGCATTATAAGAAAGATATTGTGGGGAAAGGAGCTGTACACTGCTCCTTATCTGGACCTCTGTGTTGGAAAGGTCTTAAAGCAAGAATGTTGTAACCCGTACTATTAACGTACTAATCTGTTCTATGCATCGTTGTCAGTATCTAACACTATTTCAGGTACCAGTCAAAAGGAAGCTGACTTATCAGATTTGTCCGATGATGTTGAGGACCATGAATTAGTCGAAAGAGATGTTACGACAAAATGGTTTAGAAGTGCGACAGAAAATGATATACACCAGTTTGAAAGCATGAACAAGGAACAATGGGCTGTCAAGCTTTTAAATGGTTAATGTTTTGTTACCTCTTTCCTTTGTTTATTTGTATGCTGTTTTATGCCATTTTCAAACATGTTCAGTTATATCACTGTTTCCTGGGTAAAATACCAGTACAAGCCGGTCCATTTATCATGACACCAGCTAGTCAGTTGTAAGGCTAACTCAATAATTATAAGTGTGAAAGGTGTAAAGCCATTACTACAACTTTTACAGTCTTTGATATGACCTGTTGGGGGATCGAAACCGCGACCTCCCGCACCAGAGGCAGATGCAAGATTTAACACCAACAAAGCGACATTATTGTACCGTATGCTCACATTATCGAGGGAAAAACGTAAATGGACGTACTGTGTCGTTGCATAGGTTTCCTACAAATGACAGTGTTAGGAATGCATGGATACGACGAATCAAACTATTGAAAAAGGGCTTCAAACACAACGACTCTCAACGTCTATGTTCTGAACACTTCGTCGGTGGCGAATTTCAGAAGAATATGGCTCCATCGATGTTTGGTGAAAGACGTTTCAACACAACTACCGTAAGCATATGTTCATGTTAAAACAATTAAATAATAATAAAAAAATAATGAAAAGTGACTTTCTCACAACAAAATTGTAAAGTTTATTAGAAAACCGATGGGTGGGGTTATTTTCTAATTATTTATTTTCTTCTCACAATAAAATTGTAAAGTTTATTAGAAAACCGATGGGTGTGGGGTAATTTTTCTTATTTCTTTCTTTTGTTGAATTTGTATTCAATATGTATTGAACTTTTGTAGATATGGACTTACATTTTTATTTTATTTTAATTTCAGTTGGAAAACATCACTCTAATGGTCATTGACGACAACGTGCAACCATTGGAGAAGCCAGAGCCCCGTGGACAAACAGTCAACCTCAAAAGTGGCTATACATCGGAGCAAACATCTTTACTGTTTCATGATTATGTGGGTCTAGTTAAAATTGATGGCATAAATAACACTTTAAATAAGGACTGCCAAACACACATTTGGATTTCAAGTACCTCAGTATGCACACAAACACCAAATACAGATAAATCTGATGCCTCCACACAAACCGAAATGATCTTTGACGAACATGAAACTTATTATGCCACAAAACTTTGTGACTGTTTACAAAAATCCGAGCCAGTGCCAATCAAAACATTTGCAAATTCAGGCACACAGTGTAACAAACCAACAGTGATAATCGAAGACGTCAACTCTGATGAAAAGTGTATGTTTTACACGGGAGTGCCAAATAAGCAAGTATTTTATACGTTGTTTGATGAAATGAGTGATGCATCTGAAAAAAACAAAAGAAATGCATCTAATTCAAATTCAGGAACAGGGCGTCCAAGAAGTCTTCGTCTAATTGATGAATTTTTTATTGTGTTAATGAGGTTAAGACTCGGGCTTTTATTAGGAGATTTAGCAGACAGATTTTTCATATCAAAATCTACATGTGGAGTCATATGTGAGAAATGGATTGAATATTTACATTTAAAACTTTCGTTCTTGACCGATTGGCCAAGCAGAGAACTTGTCAACAAATTTATGCCAAACAAGTTCAGTAGGAAATATCCTAACTGTCGTGTCATAATCGACTGTACAGAATTTTTACAGAGACACCTCAATCTTTGTCAAATAAGTCGTTGATGTTTTCTAGCTACAAGTCCCATATGACTTATAAAGCACTATTAGGTATTAGTCCAGCTGGAATTATTACATTTGTGTCAGACTTGTGGTCAGGAAGCATCAGTGACAAACAAATTACAAAACAGTGTGGTATATTGGAGTTATGCGAGAAAGGTGACGCGATTATGGCAGACAAGGGATTTTTAATAACAGACTTAACCACACCCTTAGGGATAGATATGATAATACCTCCATTCAAAACACACCGGTTTTCTAGGAGAGAAGTTGAGGAAACGCGTAGAATTGCCAACTTACGCATTGACGTAGAGAGGGCAATGGAACGTGTTAAAAACTTTCGTATACTTAGTGGTGTAATACCAATAACTTTATCAAAAAGAGTGTCTAAGATGTTAAAAATATGTGTTGATCTTTCAAATCTTCAATTTCCTCTGGTTCATGATGATCCAATTATTTTTATATTATTATTGTTTGTTTGTTATCAAAGCTTTATAGCTTTATATATTAAGATATTTCTATAAACCATTATATATCAGTCGGTAGCGACGCGGACTGTCAATCCAGGGGTTATGAGTTCGAATCCCGGCTCAGCCAACTTTCTTTCCGACGTTTGACATGCGTCATTTGTCTTTCACCAATGGGCTTAGTCTAGAGATTGTGTAAAAACATAGAAAATCTCTTTATAAAATTGAATGAATAACCTATGACTAAAAGTGGAAAACATTGTGGCAAAAGGAGAAACTGCATGTTTTGTGCAATTTCTTCTTTTGACACTAATTCTATATGAGAGACAGGGTTAATAATTAAATATTAATTTTAAAAGAATTTACTGTTATAATTCCATTTAACATATATACAAGTGCCCAGTATATATGGAGACCTTTAGTACAGGTCATTTAAAGTGCATGGATGGGTGCACCTGAGGTCTCCATTATCATGAAAAGAAATTAGTCCTGACTTTGATGATCAATCGGACAACTCCAATAAATGAATTGTAATATAAAAATAAGACAAAAACCTGATTTTCAATTCATATTGTTTACTTTGTTATTAATATTAATTTAATATGAAACGAAATTAAAATATTTACAAATACATATTTTTGGTGTTTATATATCATAATGAAAATAAGCAAGTGCTGGCTAAACCTTATCCATATGTAGATCCTCATTGCTGCATAAACATTGATCAGACAATCATTGCAAACTGTGGAAAAAGTAGAAATTGCTCATTTTGCTAAGGGTCAATTTCTCCTGTTGTCACAATGTTTTCAACTCATTCCAATGATTATAGGGAAATTATACTTTCAATTTTAGAGATATTCAATAGCAGGTGACTGGTGAGGCTCTAACTCAAAAGTTATTATTAATTGCTCATTATAAGCAATAAATCATTTTGCCGCAATGTTTTCTAAAGTGGCCTGCTGCAGTTTTTCAGTCATTTCACGGCAGCCAGTTCATTTATTCTGCGTTTCTTTCCAAGCAACTGGCTGATTTTCCATATAGACCGTTACCCAATTGGTAGAAGACGAATGACGCGTGTCACAGTGTTTTTTGTCCATTGTCGGAAAGAAAAAGGGCCGAGCTGGGGATCAAACTCACAACCCCTGGATTGACAGCTCACGTCCATACAGACTGAGCTACCAGGGAAAAGAGTTAACCCTTTGCCTCATATGACAATTCCGCAGTAGACGACTGAAGAAATGTAGTCAAAAAAGGAAAATCTCTATAATTGAATGGATAACCTATGACTAAAAGTGGAAAACTTTGTGGCAAAAGGAGAAATTGAATATTTTGAGCAATTTCTTCTTTTGTCACTATGTTTTTGAAAAAGCTGTCTGCTGCAGAGGTGCCAGAAAGTGTCTATATGAGGAAAAGGGATAAGGAATTATGGTGGAAGGAAAATCTCTATAATTGAATGGATAACCTATGACTAAAAGTGGAAAACATTGTGGCAAAAGGAGAAATTGAATATTTTGAGCAATTTCTTCTTTTGTCACTATGTTTTTGAAAAAGCTGTCTGCTGCAGAGGTGCCAGAAAGTGTCTATATGAGGAAAAGGGATAAGGAATTATGGTGGAAGGAAAATCTCTATAATTGAATGGATAACCTATGACTAAAAGTGGAAAACATTGTGGCAAAAGGAGAAATTGAATATTTTGAGCAATTTCTTCTTTTGTTTTTGAAAAAGCTGTCTGCTCCAGAGGTGCCGGAAAGTGTCTATATGAGGAAAAGGGATAAGAAATTATGGTGGAAGGATAAAACATTCATCAAGACTGTACAAAGAGTTAACCTATACAGAAAACAACAAACATCCTAATATTTTACACAAACAAAATCAAATCAACATTGAAATATCACAATATATTGTAATAACTTCTCATGATGGGATCAATAAATGATACATTAAAACAAACAAATCGAGGTTAACAGTATTTACCAGAATGTTGACATGCACTATTTATTTTATTATACCAAACAAAATTACAAGCTTATTCATTTTTTTCTGTACCCTTATTTTGAGGTGAACATGGTTACTTCAATATAACACCACTTATGAACAGTATACTGTTACATGGCATGCGCGTCAGTCATAGCATAAGACAGTAAAAAATTGCCCATGATGAGTATATGAGAATTTAACGTTACAAAGTCACATGATGTATACCAGGGTAACTATAATGAAATATAGTCACCCTGTGTATACTAATACTGTTTATTAAGTTAACTACATAATAAATAGTTGCCAGTAACTCAACTTATGTGATAATTATGTTTATTATATAATTGAAAAAGACAATGGAATAAAGCAGCTTGTTTACAGTATACATGTTAGTTGGTATACACAAAAGCAAACATATTTTTATTGATGTACATACCCAGCACTACATTCGCACCCAGCTGCATGGATATGCCCCGTTACTTTAGACATACTTATCGAAACTATATAATCTGGCTTCTTCTTTTCATTGAGGGTTGGCATGGATGGGATGACTTTGGCCAGTACGAAACAGTGAGTGATTTGGTGATCAATTCCATGGTACTGTACTGAATGCACATGTCTATCCTCATAAAACACTTTTGCTTTTAGTTGTCTTTTGGCATTGTTTTGTTCTTTGTCAATTGTTCGACCTTGACTTAGCACTAAATAATTGTATAGTTCTGTGTTTGAAAAGTCTGGTATTTTTTCACAATCGTCAATCCAACCGTGTTTAAGGGTCGACGGATGCGGTAATATTTCTCCTAATGGGGAAACAAATATTTCCAAGTTCCTTCGTTTTTCGAAATTCTCATCCTCCAAGCTCAACTCGCTTAACGGTCGTTTGCGAAGAATATCCGTTCCTTTTGCGCGTTTAATCAACTCTGATTTAACTCCTGATACATACTGTCCATGATCACGGAGATACAATTTCAACTCGCTAACTTTCAACTTATCAAAATCCAAATCTTTACGCATCGCTGATTCATTCTCTTTATGTGTCGCCATTTGTATAGATTGTTCTAGAAAATGCCCCCCGGAAGTAGAATTATTTCTGAGAATGCAAGGGACGTAATCGCGCCACGGGCAGATAACACCTTTCCGGACAGGGCTATAGGTAGATATGGTAACCTCTTGACTTTTCGTACAAGTCTTTGGAATAATATATTTATTAAAAAAAAAATGACACAATTTATAACATTAGGATCAATAACTGTAAACAGCATTGATAGTGTATTGATAGAGCATCCGTCTCGGTCGGGTCATACAAAAGACTTAGAAAATGGTAGTAATGGCTGCCCCCTTTGGCACTCAGGGTTGCAGGGTTGGCATTACGTCTGACTGACTGTTGTCAAGATAAATGGACCTGAATTACAGGTTACTTACCCGAGATAAAACTGAAAAATTGTTGAAAGGGGCGTAACACACCAAAAACAATCAATCAATCGATAACTGAAAACCAATAGAACGGAGCGATTCGTGATGGGTTTAGTTGACCAACATATTTTCAAGTGCAGTACTCAAGCTAATGAATGCGCTTGTCCAAGAAGGACAATTCATTTTCACAGTAACATTGACTGTATTTTCCATCTAACCCTTTACCTCATACAATAAATTTGCATTAGACACCTTTTAAAATATGTAGATGAAAATATACGAATTCCATGTTTAATCATTGAATGGGGTTGAAAACATTGTGGCAATTTCTCCTTTGCCAAAAAGTTTTCAGAGGCGTCAGATACCATTTGTATGTGAAAAAGGGTTAAAATAATATTGTCAAATGTTGAATTAATACTGTCAAATGTTGAATTTATAACGATGCATAGAAACATACAGTGTTCACTAACCTGTCAGTTATAAATGCGACTTTGAATACATCCCAGTAAAAGATATTGAAAATCTTTTGAAAAAATTGAAAAAACAGTTTGATTATTAGAAAGAGTTGAACACAATTTGTGGCAATAGTATATACTGCTCATGATGTGCAATATTTCCTTTTTGTCTAGATCAAATATGTGGAGTAGAATGTGTGTATGTGGAAAAGGGTTAAAGGGTTATGCATATGAACATCACAAAGAGAGAGCTTCCTAAATAAGCTTAATACTTTCTGCTCAATCATGTTTATATTTATATTTATATTTGATATGAAAGGGTTATAAGATGTATATTAGAATATAAATGAAATATTGTTTAAACCAATACTTTGCTAAATATGACCTTTTTAGAATCTCTCAAGTTGAAAGCATTTTTTGAGACAGATTAGAAAACAATATTTGAAATGGAGAAATTGCTCTCAATGTTTTGAAAAAGTCGTCTGCTATAAATGATTAAAAGCCAACTGTTAAATTTGGGAAAGGTTAATAAAATGAGCTGTTCCACGAGAAAACCAACATTATTGACTCTGCGTAATGTATCGACCCAGATCAGCATGCACAGTCCTCTTAGGCTAATCCGGGCCGACATATTCGGTCCCAGGGAGATAGAGGTATAGAGTAATGATTCCTGAAACCGTCTGTCCGGGTTAGACTTCGCTAGACTGCGCGGCATGCTTAGGCTGATCCAGGTCGATACTTTACGCAGAGTCCACAAAGTTGGATCTCGTGGAATGGCTCAAATGATGTTTGTAAAGGACAAAGTCTCGTCAGTGATGCAGTCTTACAACGATTAGATTCAATATTCTATCTATAATCCAGATGTGGGCGGGGTTTCACCAATATCAGAGGGCGTTTCTAGATCCTATGGCAACAAGAGGCCTTGTCAGCTATGTTCAAAGCTTATTTCCATACATAACATGACGAAACATTTGATTATTCACTCAGGGATAAGAACATTTGGCTGCAGACACTGGGTTTCACAGAGACCCGACCTTAGACGGCATATGAGGCAGCTACATAAAAACTGTGAGGAAATGACCAATGATATATGACAATATCGCCAAACAACAAACAGGTCAGGCTGTCTAATTGACCAACATGTGTTCAGGAATGTCTAAATGATGAGCAGGGTTTTAGACAAATCCGCCTGCTGTATGAGCAGGTGTTTTGACCAACCCGTCTGCCCGTACCAGTATATATAATTGATGAGCAGTTGTTTTGGACCAATATATATAATTGATGAGCAGTTGTTTGGACCAGTATATATAATTGATGAGTAGGTGTTTAGACCAATATATATAATTGATAAGCAGTTGTTTGATGAGCAGTTGTTTGGACTAATATATATAATTGATGAGCAGTTGTTATGGACCAATATATATAATTAATGAGCAGTTGTTTGGACAAATACATCTAATTGATGAGCAGTTGTTTGGACTAATATATATAATTGATGAGCAGTTGTTTTGGACCAATATATATAATTAATGAGCAGTTGTTTGGACCAATACATCTAATTGATGAGCAGTTGTTTGGACTAATATATATAATTGATGAGCAGTTGTTTTGGACCAATACATCTAATTGATGAGCAGGTGTTTGGACCAGTATATCTAATTGATGAGCAGTTGTTTGGACCAGTATATATAATTGATGAGCAGTTGTTTGGACCAATATATATAATTGATGAGCAGTTGTTTGGACCAATACATCTAATTGATGAGCAGGTGTTTGGACCAATACATCTAATTGATGAGCAGTTGTTTGGACCAGTATATATAATTGATGAGCAGTTGTTTGGACCAATACATCTAATTGATGAGCAGGTGTTTGGACCAGTATATCTAATTGATGAGCAGGTGTTTGGACCAGTATATCTAATTGATGAGCAGTTGTTTGGACCAATATATATAATTGATGAGCAGTTGTTTAGACCAATATATATAATTGATGAGCAGTTGTTTGGACCAATATATATAATTGATGAGCAGTTGTTTAGACCAATATATATAATTGATGAGCAGTTGTTTGGACCAATATATATCATTGATGAGCAGTAATTTGGACCAATATATCTAATTGATAAGCAGTTGTTTGGACCAATATATATAATTGATGAGCAGTTGTTTAGACCAATATATATAATTCATGAGCCGTTGTTTGGAACAATATATATAATTGATGAGCAGTTGTTTGGACCAATATATATCATTGATGAGCAGTAATTTGGACCAATATATCTAATTGATAAGCAGTTGTTTGGACCAATATATATAATTGATAAGCAGTTGTTTGGACCAATATATATAATTGATAAGCAGTTGTTTGGACCAATATATATAATTGATGAGCAGGTGTTTGGACCAATATATATAATTGATAAGCAGTTGTTTGATGAGCAGTTGTTTGGACTAATATATATAATTGATGAGCAGTTGTTTTGGAACAATATATATAATTGATGAGCAGTTGTTTGGACTAATATATATAATTGATAAGCAGTTGTTTGATGAGCAGTTGTTTGGACTAATATATATAATTGATGAGCAGTTGTTTGGACTAATATATATAATTGATAAGCAGTTGTTTGATGAGCAGTTGTTTGGACTAATATATATAATTGATGAGCAGTTGTTTGGACTAATATATATAATTGATAAGCAGTTGTTTGATGAGCAGTTGTTTGGACTAATATATATAATTGATGAGCAGTTGTTTGGACTAATATATATAATTGATAAGCAGTTGTTTGGACCAATATATATAATTGATAAGCAGTTGTTTGCACCAATATATATAATTGATGAGCAGTTGTTTTGGACCAATATATATAATTTATGAGCAGTTGTTTAGACCAATATATATAATTTATGAGCAGTTGTTTAGACCAATATATATAATTGATGAGCAGTTGTTTGGACCAATATATATAATTGATGAGCAGTTGTTTGGACCAATATATATAATTGATGAGCAGTTGTTTGGACCAATATATTCAATTGATGAGCAGTTGTTTGGACTAATATACATAATTGATGAGCAGTTATTTGGAACAATGAATATAATTGATGAGCAGGTGTTTGGACCAATCCGTCTGCCTGGACCAATATATATAATTGATAAGCAGTTGTTTGATGAGCAGTTGTTTGGACTAATATATATAATTGAGGAGCAGTTGTTTTGGACCAATATATATAATTGATAAGCAATTGTTTGGACCAATATATATAATTGATAAGCAGGTGTTTGGACCAATATATATAATTGATGAGCAGTTGTTTGGACCAATATATATAATTGATGAGCAGTTGTTTAGACCAATATATATATTTGATGAGCAGTTGTTTGGAACAATATATATAATTGATGAGCAGGTGTTTGGACCAATCCGTCTGCCTGGACCAATATATATAATTGATAAGCAGTTGTTTGGACTAATATATATAATTGATGAGCAGTTGTTTTGGACCAATATATATAATTGATGAGCAGTTGTTTGGACCAATATATATAATTGATAAGCAGTTGTTTGGACCAATATATATAATTGATGAGCAGTTGTTTAGACCGATATATATAATTGATGAGCAGTTGTTTAGACCAATATATATAATTGATGAGCAGTTGTTTGGAACAATGAATATAATTGATGAGCAGGTGTTTGGACCAATCCGTCTGCCTGGACCAATATATATAATTGATAAGCAGTTGTTTGATGAGCAGTTGTTTGGACTAATATATATAATTGATGAGCAGTTGTTTGGACCAATATATATAATTGATGAGCAGTTGTTTGGACCAATATATATAATTGATGAGCAGTTGTTTGGACCAATACATCTAATTGATAAGCAGTTGTTTGGACCAATATATATAATTGATGAGCAGTTGTTTGGACCAATACATCTAATTGATAAGCAGTTGTTTGGACCAATATATATAATTGATAAGCAGTTGTTTGGACCAATATATATAATTGATGAGCAGTTGTTTGGACCAATACATCTAATTGATAAGCAGTTGTTTGGACCAATATATATAATTGATGAGCAGTTGTTTAGACCAATATATATAATTGATGAGCAGTTGTTTAGACCAATATATATAATTGATGAGCAGTTGTTTGGAACAATATATATAATTGATGAGCAGGTGTTTGGACCAATCCGTCTGCCTGGACCAATATATATAATTGATAAGCAGTTGTTTGATGAGCAGTTGTTTGGACTAATATATATAATTGATAAGCAGTTGTTTGGACCGATATATATAATTGATAAGCAGGTGTTTGGACCAATATATATAATTGATGAGCAGTTGTTTGGACCAATACATCTAATTGATAAGCAGTTGTTTGGACCAATATATATAATTGATGAGCAGTTGTTTGGACCAATACATCTAATTGATAAGCAGTTGTTTGGACCAATATATATAATTGATAAGCAGTTGTTTGGACCAATATATATAATTGATGAGCAGTTGTTTGGACCAATATATTCAATTGATGAGCAGTTGTTTGGACTAATATATATAATTGATAAGTAGTTGTTTGGACTAATATATATAATTGATAAGCAGGTGTTTGGACCAATTCCGTCTGCCTGGACCAATATATATAATTGATAAGCAGTTGTTTGGACCAATATATATAATTTATGAGCAGTTGTTTAGATCAATATATATAATTTATGAGCAGTTGTTTGGACCAATATATATAATTGATAAGCAGTTGTTTGGACCAATATATATAATTGATGAGCAGTTGTTTGGACCAATATATATAATTGATAAGCAGTTGTTTGGACCAATATATAAAATTGATAAGCAGTTGTTTGGACCAATATATATAATTGATAAGCAGTTGTTTGGACCAATATATATAATTGATGAGCAGTTGTTTTGGACCAATACATCTAATTGATGAGCAGTTGTTTGGACCAATATATATAATTGATGAGCAGTTGTTTTGGACCAATATATATAATTGATGAGCAGTTGTTTGGACCAATATATATAATTGATGAGCAGTTGTTTGGACCAATATATTCAATTGATGAGCAGTTGTTTAGACCAATATATATAATTGATGAGTAGTTGTTTGATGAGCAGTTGTTTAGACCAATATATATAATTGATGAGCAGTTGTTTAGACCAATATATATAATTGATGAGTAGTTGTTTGATGAGCAGTTGTTTAGACCAATATATGTAATTGATAAGCAGTTGTTTGATGAGCAGTTGTTTGGACCAATATATATAATTGATGAGCAGTTGTTTGGACCAATATATATAATTGATAAGCAGTTGTTTGGACCAATATATATAATTGATGAGCAGTTGTTTGGACCAATATATATAATTGATGAGCAGTTGTTTGGACCAATATATTCAATTGATGAGCAGTTGTTTGGACTAATATATATAATTGATAAGCAGTTGTTTGGACCAATATATATAATTGATGAGCAGTTGTTTGGACCAATATATATAATTGATGAGCAGTTGTTTGGACCAATATATATAATTGATAAGCAGGTGTTTTGGACCAATATATATAATTGATAAGCAGTTGTTTGGACCAATATATATAATTGATGAGCAGTTGTTTTGGACCAATATATATAATTGATGAGCAGGTGTTTGGACCAGTATATATAATTGATAAGCAGGTGTTTGGACCAATATATATAATTGATGAGCAGTTGTTTGAACCAATATATATAATTGATGAGCAGGTGTTTGGACCAATATATATAATTGATAAGCAGGTGTTTGAACCAATATATATAATTGATGAGCAGTTGTTTGGACCAATATATATAATTGATGAGCAGTTGTTTGGACCAATATATATAATTGATAAGCAGGTGTTTGGACCAATACATATAATTGATAAGCAGGTGTTTGGACCAGTATATATAATTGATGAGCAGGTGTTTGGACCAATATATATAATTGATGAGCAGTTGTTTGGACAAATATATATAATTGATGAGCAGTTGTTTAGACCAATATATATAATTGATGAGTAGTTGTTTGATGAGCAGTTGTTTAGACCAATATATATAATTGATAAGCAGTTGTTTGATGAGCAGTTGTTTGGACCAATATATATAATTGATGAGCAGTTGTTTAGACCAATATATATATTTGATGAGTAGTTGTTTGATGAGCAGTTGTTTAGACCAATATATA
The DNA here is from genome assembly GCA_031761405.1 of Serripes groenlandicus. Classification (NCBI taxonomy): domain Eukaryota; kingdom Metazoa; phylum Mollusca; class Bivalvia; order Cardiida; family Cardiidae; genus Serripes; species Serripes groenlandicus. The sequence continues at coordinate 911,108 of JASEVX010000005.1, forward strand.
TAATTGATAAGCAGTTGTTTGATGATCAGTTGTTTAGACCAATATATATAATTGATGAGCTGTTGTTTAGACCAATATATATAATTGATAAGCAGTTGTTTGATGAGCAGTTGTTTAGACCAATACATCTAATTGATGAGCAGTTGTTTAGACCAATATATATAATTGATGAGTAGGTGTTTAGACCAATATATATAATTGATGAGTAGGTGTTTGGACCAATACATCTAATTGATGAGCAGTTGTTTAGACCAATACATCTAATTGATGAGCAGTTGTTTAGGCCAATATATATAATTGATGAGTAGGTGTTTAGACCAATATATATAATTGATGAGTAGGTGTTTGGACCAATCCATCTGCTTTATGAGTCGATGTTTGGAGCACTCAATTCAGACGAGCAGGTGTTTGGACCACTCTGTCCATTTCGCGAGCATGCGTTTTGACGATTCCGTCTATATGACCCTGATGATACTGAAGATGGAGATGATTGCCTTGCAGACAGGCAACCGGTTTTTTTTAATGGAAACGTCTATAGTCGAAAATGTAACAGGGAAGCATTTGACGAACTGAGTTGCCGAGTGAGAATAGTGTTTAAATCGCTAGTGTCATCATGCAGTTGTCTCTTGTACTTGTTATGAGCAGTTCCACGAGAATACCAACATTATGGACTCTGCGTAATGTATCGACCCAGATCTGCCTGCGCAGTTCGCGCCGGCTTATCCGGGCCGACACATTCCGTCTCAGGTGGATAGATATATAGAATAATGATTCCTGAAACAGAAAATCCACTGTGAGCATGGTATTTCACATCTCAAGATCAACAAAACACAGGAGAACGCTGTTCGAGTGTAAAATACGTCACTTTAATCTTAATATTCTTTTAGAAAAAAAAAAGGTGATACAATCTTTAAAATTTACTTGACTCATTAACATTTAAAATATGAATAAACCTAGGTTTTTTTTCACATTGTAGACTTATTGTTTTCATGAAAACCAAATAAAAGGACTCATTGGTATAATTTAATAAAATACACTGTTTTAGAGAAGCATTTTGAAAAAAAAAGTATTACAAAGAAAGAGAAGCAAATCGCACGAGCGACTCGAAGAATTCGTTTGTGGCATTGACTATTTCATTCGTGGGTAGGACAAATCCGTTTTTACCATTTCCAGGTTCCGGTCTCAGCTCGTACGTGTAGGAGTACTTAGCACCTGAATCGTAAAAGTAATCGTAGGCAGTACCAGAGGCCGGGTCTGAAATAAATAAATGAAAACATTGTGGAAAAGATCACTCGAAAGGATAACTTTTTCCATCTCCTAAAACGTTTTTGAAACTTTTGTTTTAAATTTTCCTTTTTAATAATCTAAATATTGTTCTATTAGCCACGTAAGAAATAAATTAAGGAAAACATTGTGGAAGAGTCGCTCGAAATGAAAAATTTCTCATTTTCCAAAAAAATTGTTCTAGATATTACGCTTTAAGCCGCGTCTGCAAAAAATAAATGAAGACATTGTTGAAAAATCGCTCGAAACGAGAATTTTCTCTTGTTCCCAAAACGTGTTAGCAACCCTGTTTAAATAAACTTTTAAACAATTCTATATATTGCATAATTAGCCGTGTAAGTAAACAATAATTGATCGATTGGGGTTCAAAGCCTTTATATATCAATTCTGATCGCTCTCTCTTGGTCGTTAGCCTTTAGCTCAACATATCCTAAACCTAAAACCCCAATTTCAACCAAACTTCACAGGAATGTTGCATTTGTGGTCTTCTTTCGAAATTGTTCAAATATTTTAATTTTATTGAAACTCTTGGTTTCTTTACTGCGGCATCAGAACAGGGGGGGGGGGGGGGGGCGGTGTATAGTATAGACCCGGATGAGCCTAAGCATATCGTGCAGGAATGTGTCGGCCCGGATGAGCCTGCGCAGGCTAATCTGAGTCGATACATTACGCAGAGTTCATATTGATAGTTTTCTCGTGGAACGACTCAAATCAGTTTTGTAAAATATTTCAAATATCATCTTCTCGTTGTATTAGTAAAATAATAAGATATCCAAAATTCTGTTTAGATCATTAGAGAACTAGATTGGGAGAAGTATACTTGCGTTTCCCACATACATTTCTCCTTTGACTCCGCCAAACCATAATGTCCTGGCTACTCAAAAAGATTCTTCTTACATCAAAGGGTTTGTACTCCACCAAACTATAATGTCCTGGGTACTCAAAAAGGTTCTTCTCACATCAAATGGTTTGGCAATTTGAAATACCAACCTTATGTAGAGCTCTGATAAATATATTGATTCATTTGAAAGTTATTGAGCAAAACTTTTAGATCTTACAGGACCGCCTCGGGTGCGGGGGGGGGTCAAGGGTTCGATCCCCGGCCGGGTCATACCAAAGACTTTAAACATGGTAGTAATGGCTGCCCTCCTTGGCGCTAAGGGTAACGGGGTAAGCATTACCACTGAGTGACTGGTGTCAGGATAAATGAATCAGAGAAGTACTGGTTACTTACCCACAAAACGCATTGATAAAACTGACCGTGATATACCTGACCGTGATATAACCGACCGTGATATACCTGACCGTGATATAACTGACCATGATATACCTGACCGTGATATAACTGACAGTGATATAACTGACCGTGATCGTCATATACCTGACCGTGATATAACTGACCGTGATCTTCATATACCTGACCGTTTCTCGCGGGACTGCTCAATTATATCTCAAAGACGTTAAAATGCGTCATGCTGTTCAAGACTTACACAGTATGTCGGGGGGTGTTCCAACAGTGAAGTTGCGCCCATCAACTTTGAACAGAGCTTCCATCATGGTTTTCGCAATATCCGCCTGTAATAGAATACAAACATCTCATTGAAATTGATAGACTGTTAGTTCATTGTGGAAGACGAATAACGTGTGTCACAGTGACTTTTATCAAACGTCGGAATGAATTTAAAGTTTAATTAATCAATAAAGTTGAAAACATTGTGGCATAATGAATAGTTACTAATTATGAGCAAATTCAAATTTTGCAAACATGTTTTCAAAAATCGTCTTCTGGCAGAAGCGTCAGAAAGCGTGTGTTTCTGGGAAAGGGTTAAAAGATCATGTAAATATCCTGATTCTCCAGGGTTATTTTCCTTTTTATTTTGGAAGTAGAAGCAAATACTATAGTGATAACTCGAAGTCGTTTGGTTTGGAAGTAGAAGGAAATACTATAGCGATAACTTGAAGTCGTTTGGTTTGGAAGTAGAAGGAAATACTATAGCGATAACTCGAAGTCGTTTGGTTTGGAAGTAGAAAGAAATACTATAGCGATAACTCGAAGTCGTTTGGTTTGGAAGTAGAAGGAAATACTATAGCGATAACTCGAAGTCGTTTGGTTTGGAAGTAGAAGGAAATCCTATAGCGATAACTCGAAGTCGTTTGGTTTGGAAGTAGAAGGAAATACTATAGCAATAACTCGAAGTCGTTTGGTTTGGAAGTAGAAGGAAATACTATAGCAATAACTCGAAGTCGTTTGGTTTGGAAGTAGAAGGAAATACTATAGCGATAACTCGAAGTCGTTTGGTTTGGAAGTAGAAGGAAATCCTATAGCAATAACTCGAAGTCGTTTTGGACCCATATATTACTTCGAGTTATCGACATGTTGGAGAATTGCCTCGTTCATGGTTTTGTTTTCAGCTTCTTAACTCATTTTAAACTCGGTTACTATAAACCGAGTCAGTAATAAAATCGTATCAAGAAAACAAAAACATTGTATTAGTATAACCTAAAAAGGAGTTAACGTTTTCAGCGTCAATGGCATTATTAAGGTGTTTGCAAACGACACAGATTCATGTCAGCCAGCTGTCTCAATTGAAATAAGCATTGTTTGCCTATTAGTTATTAAAATATTTCTAAATTCTTATTGCAGGATAATTTGAGTTACCTGATTTTTAACATGGAATTATCTACTAAAGGAAATTCGACACTGAAATAGTTAAAGAATATACGTATCAAGTTGTTGTAATCAGTGGGTTTTGTACACGTATTAAAGAATATACGTACCAAGTTGTTGTAATCAGTTGGTTTTGTAGACGTATTAAGGAATATACGTACCAAGTTGTTGTAATCAGCGGGTTTTGTGGACGTATTAAGGAATATACGTACCAAGTTGTTGTAATCAGCGGGTTGTGTACACGTATTAAAGAATATACGTACCAAGTTGTTGTAATCAGCGGGTTTTGTGGACGTATTAAGGAATATACGTACCAAGTTGTTGTAATCAGCGGGTTTTGTGGACGTATTAAGGAATATACGTACCAAGTTGTTGTAATCAGCGGGTTGTGTACACGTATTAAAGAATATACGTACCAAGTTGTTGTAATCAGCGGGTTTTGTGGACGTATTAAGGAATATACGTACCAAGTTGTTGTAATCAGTGGGTTTTGTACACGTATTAAGGTACATACGTACCAAGTTGTTGTAATCAGTGGGTTTTGTAGACGTATTAAGGAATATACGTACCAAGTTGTTGTAATCAGCGGGTTTTGTAGACGTATTAAGGAATATACGTACCAAGTTGTTGTAATCAGTGGGTTTTGTAGACGTATTAAGGAAAATACGTACCAAGTTGTTGTAATCAGCGGGTTTTGTAGACTTAATAAGGAATAAACGTACCAAGTTACTGTAATCAGCGGGTTTTGTAGACGTATTAAGGAATATACGTACCAAGTTGTTGTAATCAGCGGGTTTTGTAGACGTATTAAGGAATATACGTACCAAGTTGTTGTAATCAGTGGGTTTTGTAGACGTATTAAGGAATATACGTACCAAGTTACTGTAATCAGCGGGTTTTGTAGACGTATTAAGGAATATACGTACCAAGTTGTTGTAATCAGCGGGTTTTGTACACGTATTAAAGAATATACGTACCAAGTTGTTGTAATCAGCGGGTTTTGTACACGTATTAAAGAATATACGTACCAAGTTGTTGTAATCAGCGGGTTTTGTAGACGTATTAAGGAATATACGTACCAAGTTGTTGTAATCAGCGGGTTTTGTAGACGTATTAAGGAATATACGTACCAAGTTGTTGTAATCAGCGGGTTTTGTAGACGTATTAAGGAATATACGTACCAAGTTACTGTAATCAGCGGGTTTTGTAGACGTATTAAGGAATATACGTACCAAGGTGTTGTAATCAGTGGGTTTTGTAGACGTATTAAGGAATATACGTACCAAGTTGTTGTAATCAGTGGGTTTTGTAGACGTATTAAGGAATATACGTACCAAGTTGTTGTAATCAGCGGGTTTTGTAGACTTAATAAGGAATAAACGTACCAAGTTACTGTAATCAGCGGGTTTTGTAGACGTATTAAGGAATATACGTACCAAGTGGTTGTAATCAGTGGGTTTTGTGGACGTATTAAGGAATATACGTACCAAGTTGTTGTAATCTGTGAGTTGTGAAGACGTATTAAGGAATATACGTACCAAGTTGTTGTAATCTGTGAGTTGTGAAGACGTATTAAGGAATATACGTACCAAGTTGTTGTAATCAGTGGGTTTTGTAGACGTATTAAGGAATATACGTACCAAGTTGTTGTAATCAGTGGGTTTTGTAGACGTATTAAGGAATATACGTACCAAGTTGTTGTAATCAGCGGGTTTTGTAGACTTAATAAGGAATAAACGTACCAAGTTACTGTAATCAGCGGGTTTTGTAGACGTATTAAGGAATATACGTACCAAGTTGTTGTAATCAGAGGGTTTTGTAGACGTATTAAGGAATATACGTACCAAGTTGTTGTAATCAGTGGGTTTTGTAGACGTATTAAGGAATATACGTACCAAGCTGTTGTAATCAGTGGGTTTTGTAGACGTATTAAGGAATATACGTACCAAGTTGTTGTAATCAGTGGGTTTTGTAGACGTATTAAGGAATATACGTACCAAGCTGTTGTAATCAGAGGGTTTTGTAGACGTATTAAGGAATATACGTACCAAGTTGTTGTAATCAGCGGGTTTTGTAGACGTATTAAGGAATATACGTACCAAGTTGTTGTAATCAGCGGGTTTTGTAGACTTAATAAGGAATAAACGTACCAAGTTACTGTAATCAGCGGGTTTTGTAGACGTATTAAGGAATATACGTACCAAGTTGTTGTAATCAGAGGGTTTTGTAGACGTATTAAGGAATATACGTACCAAGTTGTTGTAATCAGTGGGTTTTGTAGACGTATTAAGGAATATACGTACCAAGCTGTTGTAATCAGTGGGTTTTGTAGACGTATTAAGGAATATACGTACCAAGTTGTTGTAATCAGTGGGTTTTGTAGACGTATTAAGGAATATACGTACCAAGCTGTTGTAATCAGAGGGTTTTGTAGACGTATTAAGGAATATACGTACCAAGTTGTTGTAATCAGTGGGTTTTGTAGACGTATTAAGGAATATACGTACCAAGTTGTTGTAATCAGCGGGTTTTGTAGACTTAATAAGGAATAAACGTACCAAGTTACTGTAATCAGCGGGTTTTGTAGACGTATTAAGGAATATACGTACCAAGTTGTTGTAATCAGCGGGTTTTGTAGACTTAATAAGGAATAAACGTACCAAGTTACTGTAATCAGCGGGTTTTGTAGACGTATTAAGGAATATACGTACCAAGTTGTTGTAATCAGAGGGTTTTGTAGACGTATTAAGGAATATACGTACCAAGTTGTTGTAATCAGCGGGTTTTGTAGACGTATTAAGGAATATACGTACCAAGTTGTTGTAATCAGTGGGTTTTGTAGACGTATTAAAGAATATACGTACCAAGTTGTTGTAATCAGCGGGTTTTGTAGACGTATTAAGGAATATACGTACCAAGTTGTTGTAATCAGCGGGTTTTGTAGACGTATTAAGGAATATACGTACCAAGTTGTTGTAATCAGCGGGTTGTGTACACGTATTAAGGAATATACGTACCAAGTTGTTGTAATCAGCGGGTCTTGTAGACGTATTAAGGAATATACGTACCAAGTTGTTGTAATCAGCGGGTTTTGTAGACGTATTAAGGAATATACGTACCAAGTTGTTGTAATCAGCGGGTTTTATAGACGAATTAAGGCATATACGTTAATGTACCAAGTTATTGTAATCAGCGTGTTTTGTAGACGTATTAAGGAATATACGTACCAAGTTGTTGTAATCAGAGGGTTTTGTGGACGTATTAAGGAATATACGTACCAAGTTATTGTAATCAGAGGGTTTTGTAGACGTATTAAGGTATATACGTACCAAGTTATTGTATGCAAAGGGTTGTATGGACGTATTCAGAAATATACGTACCAAGTTATTTTGATCAGCGGGTTTTGTAGACGTATTAAGGAATATACGTACCAAGTTATTGTAATCAGAGGGTTTTGTGGACTTATTAAAGAATATACGTACCAAGTTATTGTAATCAGCGGGTTTTGTAGACGTATTAAGGAATATACGTACCAAGTTGTTGTAATGAGTGAGTTTTGTGGACGTATTAAGGAATATACGTACGAAGTTATTGTAATCAAAGGGTTTTGTAGACGTTTTAAGAAATATACGTACCAAGTTGTTGTAATCAGCGAGTGTTGTGGACGTATTAAGGAATATACGTACTAAGTTATTATAATCAGAGGTTTTTGTAGACGTATTAAGGAATATACGTACCAATTTGTAATCAGCGAGTTTTGTAGACGTATTAAGGAATATACGTACCAAGTTATTGTAATCATCGAGTTTTGTAGACGTATTAAAGAATATACGTACCAAGTAGTTGTAATCAGCGGGTTTTGTGAACGTATTAAGGAATATACGTACCAAATTGTTGAAATCAGAGGGTTTTGCTGACGTATTAAAGAATATACGTACCAAGTAATTATAATCACATGGTTTTGTAGACGTATTAAGGAATATACGTATCAAGTAGTTGTAATCACAGGGTTTTGTGGACGAATTAAGGAATATACGTACGATGTTACTGTAATCACAGGGTTGTGTAGACGTATTAATGAATACACGTTTCAAGTTGTTGTAATCACCAGGTTCTGTAGACGTATTAAGGAATATACGTACCAAATTATGGTAATCAGCGGGTTTTGTAGACGTATTAAGGAATATACGTACCAAGTTATTGTAATCAGTGAGTTGTTGGATGTATTAAGGAATATACGTACCAAGTTGTAATCAGCTGGTTTTGTAGACGTATTAAGGAATATACGTATCAAGTTGTTGTAATCAGCGGGTTTTGTAGATGTATTAAGGAATATACGTACCAAGTTGTTGTATTCAGCGAGTTGTGTAGACGTATTAGGTAATATACGTACCAAGTTATTGTAATCAGCGGGTTTTGTAGATGTATTAAGGAATATACGTACCAAGTTATTGTAATCAGCGGAATTTGTGGACGTATTAAGAAATATACGTACCAAGTTATTTTAATCAGCGGGTTTTGTATACGTATTAAGGAGTATACGTACCAAGTTATTGTAGTCAGCGGGTTCTGTAGACGTATTAAGGAATATACGTACCAATTTGTTGTAATCAGCGGGTTTTGTAGACGTATTAAGGAATATACGTACCAAGTTGTTGTAATCAGTGAATTTTTTTGTAGACGTATTAAGGAATATACGTTTTAAATTATTGTAATCAGCGGGTTTTGTAGACGTATTAAGGAATATACGTACCAAGTTGTTGTAATCAGTGGGTTTTGTAGACGTATTAAGGAATATACGTACCAAGTTGTTGTAATCAGCGGGTTTTGTAGACGTATTAAGGAATATACGTACCAAGTTGTTGTAATCAGAGGGTTTTGTAGACGTATTAAGGAATATACGTACCAAGTTGTTGTAATCTGTGAGTTGTGAAGACGTATTAAGGAATATACGTACCAAGTTGTTGTAATCAGAGGGTTTTGTAGACGTATTAAGGAATATACGTACCAAGTTGTTGTAATCAGTAGGTTTTGTAGACGAATTAAGGCATATACGTACCAAGCTGTTGTAATCAGCGGGTTTTGTAGACGTATTAAGGAATATACGTACCAAGTTGTTGTAATCAGCGGGTGTTGTAGACGTATTAAGGAATATACGTACCAAGTTGTTGTAATCAGCAGGTTCTGTAGACGTATTAAGGAATATACGTACCAAGTTGTTGTAATCAGTAGGTTTTGTAGACGAATTAAGGCATATACGTACCAAGTTGTTGTAATCAGCGGGTTTTGTAGACGTATTAAGGAATATACGTACCAAGTTGTTGTAATCAGCGGGTGTTGTAGACGTATTAAGGAATATACGTACCAAGTTGTTGTAATCAGCAGGTTCTGTAGACGTATTAAGGAATATACGTACCAAGTTGTTGTAATCAGCGGGTTTTGTAGACGTATTAAGGAATATACGTACCAAGTTGTTGTAATCACTGTTTTTTGTATTCGTATTAAGGAATATACGTACCAAGTTGTTGTAATCACTGTTTTTTGTATTCGTATTAAGGAATATACGTACCAAGTTGTTGTAATCACTGTTTTTTGTATTCGTATTAAGGAATATACGTACCAAGTTGTTGTAATCAGCGAATTTTGTAGATGATTAAGGAATATACGTACGAAGTTGTTGTAATCAGCGAGTTTTGTAGATGATTAGGGATTATACGTACCAAGTTGTTGTAATCAGCGAGTTTTGTAGATGATTAAGGAATATACGTACCAAGTTTTTGTAATTAGCGGGTTTGTCAGGCGTATATCCGTACGGAACTAACATCAGCTGGGAGTAACAGTGAACCGAAAAGAAAGCAACCACTTCAGAGACTAATTTCACAGATTGGAAGGCCATACTCATCATCTTCGTTTCTACAGCTTCAAACGGGTACCGACCTCGAAATGTATCAGAATTACATTGATCCGAGCTGTCAGCTCCTTAAAGATAATACAAGGTATATATTGGAGAGTAACATGTCTTAACAACATAACCATAATAAACCAGCACCAACGAAAAATGTAAAATAACAACATTTCCAGAGTATGTGATGTGGTAGAATTTGGAGAGACGTTAAAAGTGAGGTTTCGTCAGAGTCGTTTTAATATTTATTTCATGCCGTATAAAATTTGAAGAAAAAAAAGAAACGATCGGAAATAGCTAGGGTATCGCTCCCGGACTTCCTTGTATTGATGAAATGCACTTCAATGTAGTAGTTTTATAAATCGATCAAATCTCATCGAAATCAAAACAAAATAGTCTTCGTTAAATGTATATTAGATCAGACGACACTGCATAAAGGGTCGTCTCGAATTGACCTAATACACTTACGCATTCATGAGCCGGTAGGTGCTCGCTTTTTTACAAATGAAATCGCACAATGAAACCAACCATCGGTTCTATACAATCGAATAACTCTGCAATTACCGCTTCTCTATCTTGTTTTTTTGTACGAATCATCTCCCCTAGTGTAAGCCGGACTACATGTATTTTGAATGCAACAATATGATTGGCTGACGTAAAGGTTAATCTGAGTCGACCTGTATAAGACAGTCATCAGATATATATGAGCCGTTCCATGATAAAACCCACATTGTGGTCTCTACGTAATATATCGACCAGATCAGCCTGCTAATCCGGACAGACACTTTTCTTCTCTTGTGGATTTTCTGTTTCAGGAATCATAACTCTATACCTCTATCCCCATTAGACGGAATGTGTCGGCCCGGTTTACCCTACACGGATTGCGCAGGCTGATCTGGGTCGATACATTACGCAGATACCATAATGTTGGTTTTCTTATGGAACGACTCATATATATACCAGCTTGTGAAGTATAACTCTGGTTTTAATGAGATCGAAATCTCCTATTATACTTAATACGTACCCCCGAAGGCTTCATTCCAATTCCTATTTAGATCAATGCCGAACCTCTGCCCACTTTTATCACACGGTTGTCGGTTCTTTCGCCAATATCTGTCGTGTTTCTGTTAAGTAAAGTGTACCAGGCATATTGATAAGATCAATTGATAACGCATTCAGTCATCATTCGATTCACTGCACTTTAATCGTCCCTTTCCCTCATACAACAATTCTGCAGCAGACGACTTTGACATATTTTGTCATAAAATAGAAAATCTCTTTAATTGAATGGATAACCAATGACTAATAGTAGAAAACTATTGTGTCAAAAGAAGAAATTGCTCGTTTTGAGCAACTTCTTCTTTTGTCACTATGTTTTCAAAAATCCGTCTGCTGTAGAGGCGTCATAAAGCGTTCATATGAGGGAAAGGGTTAACCATTGAACATGTTCTGTCGTATCGTAGCAACAGAACTGATCTAGGATTTTCGCACTTCTATATATAGTCAGAAAATTATGCACACAAATAATCGAATTATCAGCCGAATCATTCATGCATTTCCACGTACACGAAGGTCGAGTGTGAAGGCCTTCATAACTGAGGAGACGCTTGATAACCAGTTAAGTATTATGTTGCTTTTATCTAAACCTGTAGCTTATTAATGTGCCTGTCGACGAGATTATACGTGGGGCTAGATTCAAAACTGCAACCTGTGTTATTCCTATTACATCAAGGCGACCAGTTCACCTTTCTTTTGCTGGCGTTTGGCACATGTACTGCACACAACTTTACTTTCCGTAACTGGCTACTTTCCAACATAAACTAATAAGATAATTCGGGGAAGACGAATGACTCTTTCCACATTGACGCGGGTCATTCATCGGAAAGAATTATTGGCCGGATGGGCATTCGAACTGTTTGATAGATGGTTGGAAAGTCGTCTTCTAGCGAGTTGTTGGATATGGGAAAGGATTAAACACTCTCGATATCCGAGTCACTAGATGCTCAACCAGTTCTCAAAATGAGTTCGTTGAAATATACCAAAATCCGACCTAGCTCAAACAAGATTAGTAACTGTGTTTTCATTTATATCATGGCGACCAGTTCACCTGTTTGTTCCTGGCATTTCGCACATGTATTACATACAACATCACTGAACGTATATTCACAATGATAAACTTATATCCTAAACTCACATACGTAATTTCATATTTATAAACGTACCATATTTTCACATTTATTAACGTTTCTTCGCATTTATATAAACATAACGTATGTTCATATTTAAATAAACGTAATACATGTTCATATTTAAATAAACGTAATACATGTTCATATTTAAATAAACGTAATACATGTTCATATTTAAAATCTTGAATTCAAAATTATAATCATAACGCATGCTCATAATTCCAATCTTGAATTCATACTTATAAACAGAATAAAATAATAAATAAAATGTTTATATTTATAATTGTAATGTCTGTTCATACATATAAACGTAATACATGTTCATATTTATATAACCATAACGTTAGTTCATACATATAAATGTAACGTATGTTCATATTTATAAACGAACAGTATGTTTATATGTATAAACGTAACGTAAGTTCATATTTATAAGTGGACAGTATGTTCATATTTATAAATGTAGCGTTTATTCATATATATAAATGTAACGTATATTCATATTTGTAAAAGGACAGTATGTTCATATTTATAATGTAGCATTTATTCATACATATAAATGTAACGTATGTTCATATGTAAAGACATAACACATGTTCATATGTATATAAACGTAACGCATTTTCATACTTTCAAACTTGAATTCATACTTTATAAACCTTTAAACCATGTTCATACTTACCTAACCATAACACGTGTTCATACTTTATAAACCATTAACACATGTTTATACTTTATAAACCACTAACACGTGTTCATATTTTATAAACACCATTAACACGTGTTCCCACTTTATAAACCATTACACCATGTTCATACTTACTTACTAAACCATTAACACATGTTCATACTTTCAAACTTGAATTCATACTTTATAAACCTTAGCCACATGTTCATACTTTATAAACCATTAACACATGTTCATACTTTTAAACTTGAATTCATACTTTATAAACCTTTGTCACATGTTTATACTTTATAAACCATTAACACATGTTCATACTTTCAAACTTGAATTCATACTTTATAAACCTTTGCCACATGTTCATACTTTATAAACCGTTAACACATGTCCATACTTTATAAACCATTAACACATGTTCATACTTATAAACTTAAATTCGTATTTATAAACGTAACATATGATCATACTTACAAGTTCACAGAGCTCTAGATAAGGGGCGTATAGCATGTTCTAAAATCCTTATCTAACCTTCTAACCCTATGCTGTGGGTACTCAATCACTAAGACTATTTGAGTACCCACATCATAGGATTTGGTTTGATAATAAGAGAGATATTTTAGGTAAAAGAGCTGTAAACCCTTTCTTATCTGGACCCCTGAGCTTACAACCTTAGATTCATACTTACAAACGTGTATTCATAACCGTCAGGATTATGTACGGGCACGATATACCAGTCATATTTGTGCAGCATTTCCTCCGTGCCGGGTTGATTGGTTAACAGCTTCATAACAAAGGAATAAACAGTTAGATCTGAATCATTTAAATGAGATGTTAACTTTGTTACACGACTTTCGTTAGTATTTCTACTACCAACTTCCATGTCTCTGTAATGACTTGACTCGGGATTGAACCCTGGTTCCCCGCTACAAATGCAAACGCTCTAACTACTACGACACGGAGTCGGTCCGGAATTGACCTTTCAACATGAGCCGTTCCACGAGAAAACCAACATAGTGGAATCTGCGTAAAGTATCGACCAGGATCAACCTAAGTATGACGCGCAGGCTAAACCGAACAGACACTTTTCGTCTCCTGTGGATATTCTGTTTCAGGAATCATTACTCTATACCTCTATCCCCTGAGACGGTATGTGGCGGCCCGGATTAGCATGAACGGACTGCGCAGGCTGATCTGGGTCGATAAATTGCGCAGTGTCCATAATGTTGGTTTTCTCGTGGAACGGCTCATACATATTAGCAGAATCTGGCGATTTCGGGTATAAGTGACTCTCAAGTTTGCCACGATTTAAAGTTACACTAACGCAACATCGACGTAACACTGACGTTACACTGACGTAACATCGACGTAACCTCGGCGTAACCTCGGCTTAACACTGACGTAACTTCGACGTAACACTGACGTAACCTCGATGTAACATTGACGTAACATCGACGTATTACTGACGTAACCTAGACGTAATACTGACAACTTCTCTGAAAACGATACCGTTGTTAAAATGTTATTCTTTCTTTTCTTCGGCGCAGTTGTAGTAACATAACCTTTGAATTAGTTTTTCGACCAATGCAATGTTGTAAATAAAGTGTCGATTGCCGGTTATTGTTTTATACAGAGCATCATATTCCTTAGTTTGTTTTCGGATATACAACCATTTTGTAAGCAGAGAGGCATTCAGTTGCGTTTTTTTATTATCTTGATAAGTGTCCGAGGTTATGTGGGTTGTTTAATGTTGATTTGTTACTCTTCTAACAGTATTTAAGTTATAGTATGGGTGAATAATCAGTACTGTCAATATTATTTATAGATGTCATATAATGTTTCAGGAAAGTTCTGTAAACTTAAATTTTAAATGGATAAGCCTGGCAGGTTTGCGTACCAGCTTCGATGTAGATGGCAGGTTTGTACACCGATAGATCGCTTTCAACCTAAAAACAAAATGGCATTCAATGACGCTCAAAGTCGTTTGTTCAGGGAAAGAAATACAATTTACACTGTCACGGAAAGACACATTACAAGATAGGAATAATACAAACCCTTTGTCCACCATTTTTCTGTACTACTGCTTTCAATTAAGAAACTCCTTTTTCCGTTCAGAACCATATGGAACTCGTAAGATTTTGATATTGTCAAATGTAAAATAAGGATATGTGTTGTATACAAGAAATTATTTCTTTTTATTTTGAATTGTTCTTTTTTAGAATTAATAAATGGGAGACACTAGGTGAAGACGAAATAATACCGCCCATTAGCTTTATTTCTAGAATGATATTGTTTTGCCGAGCCCCGGGAGGTCAGTCGGTAGCGACGCGGGCTCTCAACGAGCCCCGGGAGGTCAGTCGGTGGCGACGCGGGCTCTCAATCTTTGGGTTGTGAGTTCGACCCGCAAGTCGGCCAACCTTATTTCCGACGTTTGACAAAAGTGACTGTGACAAGCGTCATTCATCTAACATCAATGGGCAGACAGTATTTGTGGAAAAGCAAATAGTTGCATGGAAAGTATGTTGTGTGGAATACTGATGTGAGGACGCCAAGAAACATATGTACATTTAGGTAAACAAGCCGCCGTGATATGACTGAACAAATTGTTGAAAACGGCGTTAAACCCCAATCAATCAATTAATACAATGATATGTGCAGTAGCGTATATAAGTCGAAAGATAATTGGTGGAGAAAGAGAGGAGAAATTGTTTGTAAATGTGTAAAATGTCATTCGCCGTTTTCAACGTTTTCAAGTAACACCACGGCGTTTCCAGGTTTATGTACCAGTTAACATCCCGGCGTTTCCAGGGTTTAAGTACCAGTTCACATCAAGGCGTGTCCAGGGTTAAGTACCATTTAACATCACGGATATTCTAGGGTAGAGTACCAGTTAACATCACGGTGTTTCCGGGGTTAAGTACCAGTTAACATCACGGTGTTTCCGGGGTTAAGTACCAGTTAACATCACGGCGTGTCCAGGGTTAAGTACCAGTAAAATCACGACGTGTCCTGGGTTAAGTACCAGTAACATCACGACGTGTCCTGGGTTAAGTACCAGTTAACATCACGGCGTGTCCAGGGTTAAGTACCAGTAACATCACGGCGTGTCCAGGGTTAAGTACCAGTAACATCACGACGTGTCCTGGGTTAAGTACCAGTTAACATCCCGGTGTGTCCAGGGTTAAGTACAAGTTAAGATCACGGCGTTTCCGGGGTTAGGTACCTGTAACATCACGGCGTATCTATGGTTAAGTACCAGTTAACATCATGCCCTTTCCAGGGTTAAGTACCATTTAACATCACGGATATTCTAGGGTAGAGTACCAGTTAACATCACGGTGTTTCCGGGGTTAAGTACCAGTTAACATCACGGTGTTTCCGGGGTTAAGTACCAGTTAACATCACGGCGTGTCCAGGGTTAAGTACCAGTAAAATCACGACGTGTCCTGGGTTAAGTACCAGTAACATCACGACGTGTCCTGGGTTAAGTACCAGTTAACATCACGGCGTGTCCAGGGTTAAGTACCAGTAACATCACGGCGTGTCCAGGGTTAAGTACCAGTAACATCACGACGTGTCCTGGGTTAAGTACCAGTTAACATCCCGGTGTGTCCAGGGTTAAGTACAAGTTAAGATCACGGCGTTTCCGGGGTTAGGTACCTGTAACATCACGGCGTATCTATGGTTAAGTACCAGTTAACATCATGCCCTTTCCAGGGTTAAGTACCTGTTAACATCCTGGCATTTTCAGGGTTAAGTACCAGTAACATCACGGCGTATCCAGAGTTAAGTACCAGTAACATCACGGCGTGTCCAGGATTGAGTACCAGTAACAAAACGCCGTGTCCAGTGTTAAGTACCAGTTAACATCATGACGTTTCCAGGGTTAAGTACCAGCTAACTTCCTGGCATTTCCAGGGTTAAGTACCAGGTACATCACGGCATGTCCAGGGTAAGGTACCAGTTACATCACGGCGTGTCCAGGGTTAAGTATGAGTAACATCACGGCATGTTCAGGGTTAAGTACCAGTAACATCATGGCGTTTCCAGCGTTAAGTACCAGTAACATCACGGCGTGTTCAGGGTTAAGTACGAGTAACATCATGGCGTTTCCAGGGTTAAGTACCAGATAACATCTCGGCGTTTCCAGGGTTAAGTACCAGTAACATCACGGCGTGTCCAGGTTTAAGTACCAGTAAAATCATGGCGTGTCCAGGGTTAAGTACCTTTAACTTCACGGCGTTTCCAGTGTTAAGTACCAGTTAATATCACGACGTTTCTAGGGTTAAGTAGCAGTTAACATCATGGCGTTTCCAGGGTTAAGTACCAGTTAACATTACGGCGTTTACAGGGTTAAGTACCAGTAACATCACGGCGTGTCCAGGGTTAAGTACCAGTAACATCATGGCGTTTCCAGGATTGAGTACCAGTAACATATCGCCGTGTCCAGTGTTAAGTACCAGTTAACATCCAGGCGTTTCCAGTGATAAGTACCAGTAACATCACGACGTGTCCAGGGTTAAGTACCAGTAATATCACGGCGTGTCCAGGGTTAAGTACGAGTGACATCACGGCGTGTCCAAGGTTAAGTACCAGTTAACATCATGGCGTTTCCAGGGTTAAGTACCAGTTAACATCCAGGCGTTTCCAGTGATAAGTACCAGTAACATCACGACGTGTTCAGGGTTAAGTACCATTAATATCACGCCATTTCCAGGGTTAAGCACCAGTTAATATCACGAAGTTTCTAGGGTTAGGTACCAGTAACATCACGGCATTTCCAGGGTTAAGTACCAGTAACATCTCGGCGTGTCCAGGGTTAAGTACCAGGTAACATCACGGCGTTTCTAGGGTTAAGTACCAGTTAACATCAGGACGTGTCCAGGGTTAAGTACCAGTAACATCACGGCGTGTCCAGGGTTAAATACCAGTAACATCACGGCGTCTCCATGGTTAAGTACCAGTAACATCACGGCGTGACCAGGGTTAAGTACCAGTAACATCACGGCGTTTCCAACTTTAGTACCAGTAACATCACGGCTTGTGCAGGGTTAAGTACCAGTAACATCACGGCGTGTCCAGGTTTAAGTACCAGTAAAATCATGGCGTGTCCAGGGTTAAGTACCTGTAACTTCACGGCGTTTCCAGTGTTAAGTACCAGTTAATATCACGACGTTTCTAGGGTTAAGTAGCAGTTAACATCATGGCGTTTCCAGGGTTAAGTACCAGTAAACATTACGGCGTTTACAGGGTTAAGTACCAGTAACATCACGGCGTGTCCAGGGTTAAGTAGGAGTAACATCACGGCGTATCCAAGGTTAAGTACCAGTTAACATCATGGCGTTTCCAGGGTTAAGTACCAGTTAACATCCAGGCGTTTCCAGTGATAAGTACCAGTAACATCACGACGTGTCCAGGGTTAAGTACCAGTAATATCACGCCGTTTCCAGGGTTAAGCACCAGTTAATATCACCACGTTTCTAGGGTTAAGTACCAGTAACATCACGACGTTTCCAGGGTTAAGTACCAGTAACATCTCGGCGTGTCCAGGGTTAAGTACCAGGTAACATCACGGCGTTTCCAGGGTTAAGTACCAGTTAACATCAGGACGTATCCAGGGTTAAGTACCAGTAACATCACGGCGTGTCCAGGGTTAAGTACCAGTAACATCACGGCGTGTCCAGGGTTAAGTACCAGTAACATCACGGCGTGTCCAGGGCTAAGTACCAGTAACATCACGGCGTGTCCAGGGTTAAGTACCAGTTAATATCACGGCGTGTCCAGGGTGAAGTACCAGTAACATCACGGCGTTTCCAGGGTTAAGTACCAGTTACCTCACTGCTTGTGCATGGTTAAGTACCAGTAACATCATGGCGTTTCCAGGGTTAAGTACCAGTAACATCACGGCGTGTCCAGGGTTAAATACCAGTAACATCACGGCGTTTCCAGGGTTAAGTACCAGTAACATCACGGCGTCTCCAGGGTCAAGTACCAGTAACATCAGGAGAAGCTAGGTAGTGATCAATCAACCGAAGACAGTGGTGCATTGGTAGAGCTTCGATTGATTGTGTTAGTGTGTGATGTTTTAGCCGCTTTCAACAATCTTTCAGTTACATCAAGGCGTTCCATTGGTAATTTACAAGTTCTACTTTTCCATTTGTCCTGATACCAGCTAGTCAGTCGTCATGCTGACCCCGCAACCCGGAACGCAAAGTAGGACAGCCATTACTAACATTTTAAAGTATTCTGTATGACCCGGCCATGGATCGAACCCGCAACCTCCCGAACCCGAAGCAGACCCTCTACCACTACACGACTTCGGCGGTGTAGAGATTCGACCTCTAGTTACAAAGCGTTCGAATCCCGTGATGTGCGGATTCTGCCGATGTTCCCAAAATAAATAGGTTAAAACTGAAACTAACCACCCGAAGTTCTTTATCTAACTTTAACCCTAGCCCTATCGATGTAAAATAAATAGATTTAAACGGAATCTAACCACCCGAATTTCTTTGAGCAGTCTATCTAAAATAAATAGATTAAAACTGAAACTAACCACATGAACTTCTTTGAGCAGTCGACCTAACTTTAAACCTAACCCAATCGATGTAAAATAAATAGATTAAAACTGAAACTAATCACCTGAACTTCTATGAGTGGTCTATCTCTCTCTTATCCTAACCCTATCGATGTAAAGTAAATAGGTTAAAACTGAAACTAACCACCCGAACTTGTTGGAGCAGTCGACTTTCATTCGTATGACCCATACCCATAATAAGCATTCTGCCTTGATGCCGTTCTTGCCAATCCTTCAGCAGATCTTCAATCTGTAAATGAACACTTGCAATACTGAAATGAGCCGTCCCACGAGAAAACCAACATTGTGGAATCTGCGTAAATTATCGACCCGGATCAGCCTAAGCATACCGCACAGGCGTACCCGGAAAGACACATTTCGCCTCCTGTGGATTTTCTGTTTCAGGAATCATTACTCTATACCTCTATTCCCCTGAGACGGAAATGACCGACAAGTCCACGAAAAATGCCGATCGTCAATGACCTCACTCGGAAATCGACGACCCCATCAGGAATGTTCTACTATAATTTTAACTACTTGGTTGAGCAACTGCTACTTTTCCTAAATTATTCGAAATACTATACTTCAATCAAAATTACATCTTAAGAGAGTTTCTATATATTTCATGAGGAGTTTTCAAAGTCGTCTGCAACCGGTTGCTGTATGTTGGAAAGGATAAGTGTGTCTATGTTGCTTACGGAGGCTGCCACGACCGAGTGGTTAGCGTCGGGGATTTGTAACCGGGCTTACCGTATTGGATTCCCACCAGTCGCTGCGCGACGATCATGTTGAGGTGCCCTTGGACATGGTACAGGTTTGCTTATCCAGTGATCATGCATAGGTGAACTGTCACAGTGATATTATTGAAACGGCGTAAAAACAAATAAATCAACCTGGTTTGCTTACCTGCGTAAAGTTGCAGTATGTGTTATAAATGTCACAAAACCCCTCGGTGTTTCGGGCTCGAGCCCGCCTCTGCTCCTCTTCCTCAATATCAATATCGCTGTAAATTACAGAAACATAATTTAATACAGTTCGAACCCCAGGAATCCGCCGTGGCACAGTGATTAGCGTTGGGGTTCTAGAACCGGACATCCCGGGTTCGACCCCCATCGCGGCGGTCAGGGTGGAGTGTCCTTGGGCAAGTCACATGACCTAGCCTAGTACTGGTTTGTTTACCCAAGTATCATGAATAAGTTAACTGTCGCAACGATATAACCGAAATCATGTTGAACATGGAGTTAACCCCAAAATAAAACAAAATCCGTTCGAACCAATACAGTACCCATACAGAACCCATACAGTACCCATACAGAACCCATACAGTACCCATACAGAACTCATACAGAACCCATACAATACCCATACAGAACTCATACAGAACCCATACAGTACGGCAATTCATAATTTCGGAAGTTTGACAAAATTCATTATGACTAGGCATACTATGACCATTGTTTTCCTTTTGGCATACGGCTTTAAAAGTTTGTTTGCAGAAGAGAGGTCTGACAGTGACTATCCCTTTGTACCTTTAAATATTAAAAAAATGAAGTTAATTCAGGGCGCTACGCACGTATCAAGTTCTACTTTTCGAAGATTATATCTTAACCAAGAGATGTGTTCATTCATAACATCTTAATTAAGCAGACAACTTTATCTGAGTAGTCTGGAGTAACCTGCCCCTACTATTACAATAAAGGGTTCAGGCTAACACCAATAATAGCGGCGCCCTTTTGGAATGGTTTAGCACTCAAAAGGCTATAGAGAAATGGTTTAGCACTCAAAATACTATAGAAACATTTTTGAGGACCTCGCGGTTAACCTTTCAAACATTGAATCCGATTAACCTTTCAAACATTGAATCCGGTTAACCTTTCAAACATTGAATCCGGTTAACCTTTCAAACATTGAGCGTAGTTTGGTTCATTATTTAACCCTTTCCCTCATACAACAAATCTCCAGCAAGCGATTTTGAACATATATCGTCACTACGTTTTTCAAAAAGCCGTCTGCTGCAGAGGCGTCAGAAAGTGTCTGTATCTGTATAAGGGAAAGGGTTAAGTATTGATTATATATTTGAATGTTGAGTTTTAAAAACATCTAGACAAAATAACATTGTTTATGCACTATAAATGAAAGCAGCATCATAAAAAAAACTGGAAACTGTGTGAAGCAGGAAGAACTGCCCATTATGAGCAAAATACACGTTTTCCCAAATTCCCTTAGCTTCAAACATCGGTTTATTCTGTTCATTGTCTACACTAGTTCCTATCTATCGTACACATTCTGTTACATTACAACTAGAGGTAACGACAAATGATTGTATTTTGTACGGGCAAAATTATATATGTACAGTTTATATTATGGACCAGTGGCCTAAATATTTAAATAAAATATTCAAACATCAAGGTGAAATGGTCAGTATACAGAGTAAACGATTATCAGATGTATATTCATAACATTCACTATATATGCCAAAGCGATGTATAGAGGACCCACCTAGTCGCCATTGTTGGTTCATGCCAGAGGTACTAATGAACTATAGTACGCCGGGCCCCGGACTATATTTTTGGTTCATGCCAGAGGTACTAATGTACTATAGTACGCCGGGCCCCGGACTATATTTTTGGTTGATGCCAGAGGTACTAATGTACTATAGTACGCCGGGCCCCGGACTATATTTTTGGTTCATGCCAGAGGTACTAATGTACTATAGTACGCCGGGCCCCGGACTATATTTTTGGTTCATGACAGAGGTACTAATGTACTATAGTACGCCGGGCCCCGGACTATATTTTTGGTTCATGCCAGAGGTACTAATGTACTATAGTACGCCGGGCCCCGGACTATATTTTTGGTTCATGCCAGAGGTACTAATGTACTATAGTACGCCGGGCCCCGGACTATATTTTTGATTTATGACAGAGGTACTAATGTACTTTAGTACGCAGGGCCCCGGACTATATTTTTGGTTCATGACAGAGGTACTAATGTACTTTAGTACGCAGGGCCCCGGACTATATTTTTGGTTCATGACATAGGTACTAATGTACTATAGTACGCCGGGCCCCGGACTATATTTTTGGTTCATGACAGAGGTACTAATGTACTATAGTACGCCGGGCCCCGGACTATATTTTTGGTTCATGACAGAGGTACTAATGTACTATAGTACGCCGGGCCCCGGACTATATGTTTGGTTCATGACAGAGATACTAATGTACTATAGTACGCCGGGCCCCGGACTATATTTTTGGTTCATGACAGAGGTACTAATGTACTATAGTACGCCGGGCCCCGGACTATATTTTTGGTTCATGACAGTCGTACTTATTTACTTTATAACGCCGGGTATCAGACTCAGGTTTAAAAAATAAACTTACATCTGCACATTATCCTTGGTTACATTGAACTTAATTCCAGCTTCCGTCAACACTTGTCGTAATTTCACGAAGTCGTTCGGGGAAACTCGGATGTCAGTCGGAAAAACCAGAGAAGGCTTGGTCCAGAAATCAAGCTATTTATAAAAAGAAATATAAGATGGTATAAGGATGTTTATTTCAATCGTAATAACTTTGAAAAACATATTTAGGTTAATATGCATTCGTATTCTTTTGTCGCAGCTATGTTGTAAACTAAAAGCGCGGTTTAATTTTCTTCGGCGGGGAAAATAAGATTATTTCGATTGGACGATAATGTTTTTGAAGAGGGGTTTATTTTAAATATCTTAATATAGGATTATGTCATATTTCGTTTATGAATCTTTTCAGAATAATTGATATGATATATACAGGGAATAATTGATATGATATACAGGGAATAACTGATATGATATACAGGGAATAACTGATATGATATACAGGGCGTATTATGTACCAGAAGCGACACATGGCTTTGTATTGTATTACTAAGCACGTCGATACTTCGCGAGATCGAAGGTAGAAATAGATGACAATTTACCCACAAATCGAGTAAACCATACAAAGCTAGGTATCGCTACATAATTTTCCTTTTTCTATATTCCCAGTGTAACTTTTAAAACAAGAGGGCCATCAAGACCATTTTTGTCATGCCAACTCAATAGCTTTTATATCAATCAACATCGCTTGAAGTAATCTCGTTAAGAGTTACACAAGGAACAGTTCTACACAACTACACAATTATTTTGAAATTGGCCAGAAGAATATCTTTTAAGGTTTTCCCTATGGCCAATAAGGCAAACCAGTCCCGCCCACGGCGAAAATGCTTTTCTACAAATCAACATGGCTCTCCCTGGTAGCCATGTGTTATGAACATTCAACACGGCTCGAAGTAATCTGATAGAGAGTCACCTAAGGAACATTCCTACACAATTATTTAAAAATCGGCAAGAAACTTTAGGAGAAAAATATTTCACTATAGCCAAGGCAAAAGAATCCTGCCACCCAAACAAACATTTTTGGAGAGAAGGTTTTTAAAGTTTTCACTAGAAATAGAACTTAAAAACAATTTAGAAATAGCGTTATACTCGAATCAATAAATCAATGTAATCTATCGAAACTAATGAATGGTCGAGCCTGGTTCCGAGCACGACCCTTCGATCGATAGGCCTCATCGTAACAAAAAATAGAACTTACCCCTTCAAAGCTAAAATCATTCTGCAGGGAGTGAAGGACGGCGGCTTCTGATCTACCGTTGGCGAAAACAGAAACCAGCCTGTGTCTGTTATAAACAAAAATAAACACATGAAAACTACAAGACGAATGTTTGACGCAAAGCAATAAAAAGAAGCCACAATATTTCGTTGCACATGAAGAAATAAAAAAAAATACATTTAAATCCACAAACATTAGACACATTTAATCTGTAGTTAGTAATGCAGATATCGGTTTTTGAAGATTTAGGTATTATGTAGGATATTTAACCTGGCAGGGTCTGTATTTTAAGTGAATGAGATGATTTAGAGTTAAGCTGATCATGAAAAGTGATATATAAGACTAAAACTAAAGATAAATGGACAAGAGGTTATGATAAATTTCCATTTTTACCAAATTAATCAACTATTTGTATTGAACACAAGCCCTGTTATGATATTTTTTTGTCAAATAATGCAGACACACAGAAAATCTGTTTTGGCTTGTATCGGTAAGTCATGATAGTGGTTAAGGGTTTAACCACTTCCCACATAAAACAAATCTGCAGAAAACGACTTTGAAATTATCAAGTACAATATATAAACAAGAAGGCCAAGATGACCCTAAATCGAGTGATAGTAAATTAGAAGCAAATATTTAACTGCAAATATCAGGAGTGCAAATGAAACTGCAAGGAGTGGACACTGTTATAGAAATAGCCATTTTAAAGGTCATTTGTATCTAGAAATCTAACGACAACTTTAATAAGAATGAAATTATAAAGTTTTGTCATGTTGCCACTTTCCTGATGCTACCTTGCTGCCCTGTTTTTCAACGAAATCAATATGGCTTGAAAAGTTTTTGTAGAGAATCACTCAAAGAACATTTCTACCAAATTATTTTGAAATCGGACAAACAGATTATGGAGGAAAAGGATTTTTTAAATTTGGGTATTTTTCTCACGCTCTGATGCCGCAGCAACCAAAGTTCTACACATAATGTAATTTGTAGATAAACGTTCAATTCACTCCTTTTGTGATTACGCTTGGTTGCTATGATTTTGTAACCAATCAAAACGGCTTGAACAAACTAAGTAAAGGATCACTGGGGTAAGATTCCTATTACATTTTTTTAAAATCAGACAAACACTTTCATAAAAATGAAATGTCATTTTGCCCTTTTTCTGATGCTGTCTGACAAGCAGATTCGGAGAAGAAATGTTTTAAAGTTTATACATTTTGCCCCCTTTCTGAAGCAACCAAAGTTATCAATGGAATTTAAATCTTTGAATTTTTTCAAAGAGGACCACAAAAGG
This sequence comes from Serripes groenlandicus, assembly GCA_031761405.1. Lineage (NCBI taxonomy): Eukaryota > Metazoa > Mollusca > Bivalvia > Cardiida > Cardiidae > Serripes > Serripes groenlandicus. The sequence continues at coordinate 936,335 of JASEVX010000005.1, forward strand.
ATCATTCCTGTGATGTTTTGTTGAAATTGTTCCTGCAGTTTAGGAAGAGATGATGTTTTAAGCTAAAAGTTAACGACGGACGGACGACGGACGGCGTCGGCGGACAGTAAGTGATCAAAATAGATCATCTTGAGCCTTCGGCTCAGGTGATCTAAAAATCTGCGAAATGATAGTATGATACTTAAAAGTGTTCACAATTAGTGTGGTAAATGCAAATCATGATTTCTCATTATGACCAATTTCTCCTTTTGCCACAATGATTTCAATGACAGACTTTGAAATCATCAAGTACAAAACATAGATAATCTCTATAAATGATAGTAAGATAATTGAAAAGAGTCGAAATTGTTGTGGCAAATAGAGCAATTGCTCATTATGGGCAATTTCAATTTTGCCACAATTATTTCAAAAATCGTCTGCTGCAGAAGCTCAGAAATGGTATATACTCGTATGTGGGAAATGGTTAAAACCGTAAATGGAGAAAATTAAGCTCATTATGAGCTATTTCACTTTTTGCCACAATGATTTCAAAAGTCGTCTGCTGCAGAAGCTCAGAAATGGTATATACTCGTATGTGGGAAATGGTTAAAACTGTAAATGGAGAAAATTAAGCTCATCATGAGCAATTTCACCTTTTGCCACAATGATTTCAAAAGTCGTATGTTGCAGAGGCTCGTTAAGGGTATATTTGTGGGAAAAGGTTAAAACCGTAAATGGAGAAAATTAAGGCAAGACATATTTGGTCATAACCTGATACAGTGTTAATTTAAATTGTTATTGGAGAGAGTTTCTTCTGGAGATATTAAGACCCAAAATATTGAATGGGTATAAAAATATGAAAGGTAAAGGTGTTAGAAATTTACAACACGAGTATACTGCAAAGACACCACTTTCGTATATATTGTTTCATCAAAATGTCGAACGAGCAAACGTTATTTGTTCGTTCCAGTTCAAGCAATTACATCACATAGAAAAGCGAATGATGCAGATAATCATAGTATATGTTATGCTTGCATGAATATATAACGGCTAAGCATAAGTGTGTATACAACACAGTGACGTAATAACGGCGAGATATAGCGTCCGCTGGAGTTCCTTCCTCTTATCACTGTATAATATATAGGATGAAAGGTACATATGTACAAGACTACATTTAGCGCTTAACTAAAAATGTACATACATTAAATTAATATACCGGCCTTTGTCATTTTTTTTAATTTGTAAAAACTCACATATAGAATGTAAAAAGGATATCTTAAAAGTCATTTACCTTAAAGTAATATACTTAATAAGGACAAAGAGAAATCTCGACATGTAGACCTTATTTTTAGGGATATTTTAAAAGTCATTTACCTTAAATTAATATACTTAGTAAGGACAAAGAGAAATCTTGACATGTAGACCCCATTTTTAGACCCTGGTACATGTAGGTCTAAAAATCTCCAATAAGGATTTTAGCTGGGATAGTTTACTCTGAATAGGAGGGATGTTCGGATAGCTTCGGCTAAACACGTTACATGTAACTCTTTCAGCGCCAATGGCAACATTGAACTTTTGGCAAACAATACAGATTCAGGTGAGTCAGCTCGTCACGAACTGTCTCACCTGAAATCGGCATTGTTTTAGTGTTAAAAATATTCAACAACTCCTATAACATAAAAATAAAATCGTCCGATTTTGACCATGGAATAGACTACTTTAAACAATTCGGCGCTGAAAGCGTTAATTAAGTTTGGTCATTAATGGCTATGTTCGTTTATATTGGAGTGATCCTGGACAAGGCATATTTCCATATTAGGACTACGCAGGCTGATTTAGTTCAATAGTGTTGGTTTTCTCGCGGAACGGCTCATATTATGATTTAACCTGATCAATCACTATTAGAAAATTGACTTCATCCGATCAGCGAATAACAAGTACAGACAGACCAATGAATTATATTACCGTTGCCAAGCTTTTGCTCAAACATGTGATTATATGAATAATTATATCATTTAACTCGAACATGTGATTATACGAATAATTATATCATTTAACTCGAACATGTGATTATACGAATAATTATATCATTTAACTGGAACATGTGATTATACGAATAATGATATCATTTAACTCGAACATGTGATTATACGAATAATGATATCATTTAACTCGAACATGTGATTATACGAATAATGATATCATTTAACTCAAACAAGTGATTATACGAATAATGATATCATTTAACTCGAACATGTGATTATACGAATAATTATATCATTTAACTCGAACAAATTTCCTGAACGGATCTGTTTTTGAAAACATAGTAGCAGCAGTCCTGATTGCAATAAGCACGGCTACTTTTCTCGAAATATAATGTCATGAAATATCATCAATTTAATTCGATCAATTGATTGTTTGGTGTTTAACTCCACTTTGAACACTTTTTTCAGTTATATCACGGCGTTTCATGGGTAAGTTACCAGTACTACTGGTCCAGTTATCCTGACACTAGTCAGTCTGTCATAATGCTAACCCCGCGACCCTGAGCGCCAAGCAGGGCAGCAACATTTAGAAAAATTCGTATGAATGGCCGGGGATCGAACATGAGACATCCCGCACTCAAGGCGGACGCTCTACCGAGACTAATATTAACTAGTAACGTTTACGGTTGACATATTAACGTGTAACTTTTACTGTTGACATATTAACGTGCAACTTTTATTGTTGACATATTAACGTGTAACTTTTACGGTTGACATACTAACGTGTAACTTTTACGGTTGACATATTAACGTGTAACTTTGACTGTTGACATATTAACGTGTAACTTTTACTGTTGACATATTAACGTGTAACTTTTACGGTTGACATATTAACGTATAACGTTTACGGTTGACATATTAACGTGTAACTTTGACTGTTGACATATTAACGTGTAACTTTTACGGTTGACATATTAACGTGTAACTTTGACTGTTGACATATTAACGTGTAACTTTGACTGTTGACATATTAACGTGTAACTTTGACTGTTGACATATTAACGTGTAACTTTGACTGTTGACATATTAACGTGTAACTTTTACTGTTGACATATTAACGTGTAACTTTTACGGTTGACATATTAAAGTGTAACTTTGACGGTTGACATATTAACGTGTAACTTTGACTGTTGACATATTAACGTGTAACTTTGACTGTTGACATATTAACGTGTAACTTTTAAAGTTGATTTATTAAAGTGTAACTTTGACGGTTGACATATTAACGTGTAACTTTGACGGTTGACATATTAACGTGTAACTTTGACTGTTGACATATTAACGTGTAACTTTTACGGTTGACATATTAACGTGTAACTTTTACTGTTGACATATTAGCGTGTAACTGTTACGGTTGAACGTTTAAATACGATAGTTCGTGATCCTCGTGAGTGTACCAGCTAATAACTAACTCGTGGAACGGAACTCGTTTGTTGACCGTATTGATCAAATGTTCACAGGTAAATACACCTTATTAACACTTTCGCACCTACAGAGATGCTTTCTGACGACTCTGCAGCAGTCGAATTCTGAAAAATTGATTTAATAAAAAAGATTTTCAATATTTTTGCCAACATCTTTTCAAAGTCGTCTGCTGCAGATTTGCTGTATGTGGGACAAAGTTAATACATGTGTTACCGATTTAATGAAAGACAACATACACTAAGGCAGCATTTCTAAAATAAAAATTAAAAACATACCCGTCATATCTTTTCTTTGCACAAACGCCGGTTACCAGCAGGAGAAGAACAATGTATCGAACCGTCTCGTGCACAATTCGCGAGATTTCGCGAGAATAATCAGCTTAAAATTGTAACGTGCTATTTATAGAATACAGGTATCTGTGCCGGTTTCCTTTTTACACAGCTTAAGAGGGAACGATGACTTTTAAAAATAAAAACCCGGACATAAACTTTTTCTCATCCTGTGTATTTTCTGTTCCATGAATCATTACTCTATACCTCTTTCCTCCTGAGACGGAAGGTGTTGGCCCGGATTAGCCTGCGCGGACTGAGCAGGCTAATCTGGGTCGATACATTACGCAGAGTCCATAATGTTAGTATTCTCGTGGATTGGCTCATATATAAATTTATTAAACGCTGTTGTCAACAATTCTTTTATCCTATTATGTGGCCAGTTCACCTACAAACGTATTTCTTGTCTTTCTCACACCAGTTTTCCAAACAACATACTTTTCATGCAACTGGCTGCTTTTCCACATATATTGTTAGCCCATTAATAGATGCGAATGGCATGCGTCGCAACAATTGGTGTCAAACATCGGAAATACTGTTGGCCGAGCTGGGGTTCGAAGTCGTAACTCATGGATCGACCGCTCGCGCGTTACCGATTGATATACCGGGGCTCGGCAAAATATATCGACATTACATTATCAGAAGTCACAGCAGAATCCATCTGGGTCAACATTGTACGCAGATACAGCATGACCCTAAATTGCCAAAGATACATCATTATTATTTTAATCCAGGGGTTGTGAGTTCGAATCCTAGCTCAGCCAACATTCTTTCCGACGTTTGACAAAATTCACTGTGACATGCGTCATTCGTCTTTCATCAATGGGCCAACAGTCTATGTGGACAAGCAGCCAGTTGCCTGGAAAGTATGTTGTGTTGATTCCTTTAATGAGAAAGTCAGGAAACGCATGAGTATGCCGCCGTAATGATATAATTCAAATATTCAAACTATGTTCTAAACCAATGTATAGTAAGTGCCAAGAAAACAAATCACTAAGAAATATAACTAATTACGTCCTGGGTGGTGTTACCAACAAGGACGTAATTAGTTATTTCTTTAGAAGTTATATTTATTAGTGATTTGTTTTCTAGGAACTAACTACACATTGGTTTAGAACAAAGTTTGAATACACAAGTACGATATTTCACCTCCAAAATTCCATGTTTATAGTTATGCTTGACTGCAAATGAAATCTCATCGAGTCTTCAGAAGAAAACAACAAAACCGGCAATTATCAACCGAATCGAAAAATTGACAACCAAATCAGAGAATGTCAACGAAAGCAGAGAATGTCAACGAAACCGGAAATTATCAACCGGAGAATGTCAACGAAACCGGAAATTGTTTGACACGACTCATATGTAACCGTTACGATCATACAACTAAGATGAAAACGACAATTGCCCATCATGCGAAATTTCTCATTTTGTCACATCGTTTTCAAATGTCGTCTCCAGCAGAAACGTAAAACGTGTCAAATCTTGATACTGAGTATTCACACAATTTTAGGTCTATCGCATCGAATTCCAGGTCATTTCGGATATGTATATTTTCCATAGTTTAACACGTGCAGCTAAATATATATCTATGTTTTTTAAACTGACAATTGTTGTATTTTTTTTGAAATTTTCTTTTTTTACACCATAACCGAAATAGACGTTATGTAAAACAGTGCTAGATTTTTTGTCAATACTAAATGAATTGTAAACGGGTGGTGAAGGCTTTGGCGAGACTGTGTCGATGCATTAATACCCGCTAGTTTTATCTTGGTTTTGTGCCATTCTCAACATTATTTCAGCTATATCACGGAGACAATTTACTTATTCATGGGTAACACAAACAGTATTAGGCTAGGGAATGACTCTTGCCAAATCCCCTACGCTTAACAATCATACCTCGGCGGATATTCCCGTGTGAAGTACAGGTTCACAAGTGGGATGTCAACATGTATTATTTTGTAATTAAACGAATAAGTTGATATATTGCTGAATAAGGCTGCCACGAGGGTTCCTCATCCAATTCTGCATTTTTGCCTTAGTATGTAACTCTCCATAGTCAAGTCCTGGTTGTTTTTATCTCGACCTCCAATGTCCTTCTCCACGTTTGCATCAGGATGTCGACCTTTTCAGAGGTCGATCTAGACCTTTACCAGAGGTCATGGTGTTCATTTTAACGTACTATGCATTCTACATTCTTAACATATGAATTAGATAGTTCAAGTGGCTCTTTTTTATTGAGTCTTTTATGTCGTTTACCATTGTTTTCATTGCTACAATTAAATGTGTTGTTTTATCTATCCATCTGAATTTCAATATTTATTTAAAAACCCTACTCTATATATAGCTTATCTTTCTCTTTTGTTGGTACATGTTATGCGTAAATTTCGGTAATAACATTCGGCCTAGACCCGAAAATCGTTATGATGCCGTAATCAATGACACTTTTAATATGCTATCAAGACTTTTGAAATGATAATCAAAGTACGGAAAGTACTAAAATGCGGGGGATGTTGGCCCTAGAGTGTTAACAAGATTTTCCTTCAATTTGACCTAGTGACCTACCTTTTGAACCAACATTCACCATGTTAGAACTTGATCTAGATATCATCAAGAAAAACATACTGATAAAGTTTCAACATGTTCAAGCTAAAAATGCAATGTAAACAAGATTTTCCTTCAATTTGGCCTAGTGACCTAGTTTTTAACCCGACATGACACATATTCAAACTTGACCTAGATATTATTTAGATAGAAATCTGACCAAATTTCAAGCTGCTCTACAGAGTTTACAATATTTTCCTTCAATTTGGACTAGTGACCTAGTTTCTGACCCAATGTGACCCATATTCAAACTGTTGAAGCAAAAATTGCGACCTCTAGACTGTTAACAGGCTTTGCCTTTAATTTGACCTAGTGACCTACTTTTTGACCCATCATAACCCATGTTCGAACTTGTCCTACATATCATCAAGACAAACATTCTGATAAAGTTTCAACATGCTCAAGTTAAAACTTATTCGAACTTGGCCTAGCTATCATATAGATAAACATTTTGACCAAATTTTAAGCTGCCTTTCAAAAAATGTGGCTTCTACAGTATTAACAAGACTTTCCTTCAATTTGACCTAGTGACCTAGTTTCTGACCCATTATGACTCATATTTGAACTTGACCTAGAAATCATTAATACAAACATTCTGACAAAATTTCAAACTGCTGAAGCAATTTTTTTCCTTCAATTTGACCTACTGTACTGTGTGTACTGGTTGTACTGGTTGTACCGGGCGTACTGGTTGTACTGGTTGTACTTGTTGTACTTGTTGTACTTGTTGTACTTGTTGTACTGGTTGTACTGGTTGTAATTGTTGTACTGGTTGTACTGGTTGTACCGGGCGTACTGGTTGTACTGGTCGTACTGGTTGTACTGGTTGTACTTGTCGTACTGGTTGTACTGGTCGTACTGGTTGTACTGGTCGTTATGGTTGTACTGGTTGTACTGGTTGTACTGGTTGTACTGGTTGTATTGGTTATACTGGGCGCACTGGTTGTACTGGTTGTACTGGTTGTACTGGTTGTACCGGGCGTACTGGTTGTACTGGTTGTACTGGTTGTACTGAGTGTACTGGTTGTACTTGTTGTACTGGTTGTACTGGTTGTACTGGTTGTACTGGTTGTACTGGTCGTACTGGTTGTACTGTTTGTACTTGTCGTACTGGTTGTACTGATTGTACTGGTTGTACTGGTTGTACTGATTGTACTGGTTGTACTTGTTGTACTTGTTGTACGTGTTGTACTGGTTGTACTGGTCGTACTGGTTGTACTGGTTGTACTGGTTGTACCGGGCGTACTGGTTGTACTGGTTGTACTGGTTGTACTAGTTATACTGCTGTACTGGTCGTACTGGTTGTACCGGTTGTACTGGCTGTACTGGTTGCTCCGGTCGTACTGGTTGTACTGGCTGTACTGGTCGTACTGGTCGTACTGGTCGTACTGGTCGTACTGGTTGTACTGGTTGTACTGGCTGTACTGGTCGTACTGGTTGTTCCGGTCGAACTTGTCTTTACAACTTTATGCCCTTTATAAAACCCTTTACAACCGTATGTCATTTATAAAACCCTTTACAACCTTATGTCATTTATAAAAGGCTTTCCAACTTTATGCCATTTATAAAACCTTTACAACCTTATGCCATTTATAAAACCCTTTACGACTTTATGCCATTTATAAAACCCTTTACAACTTTATGCCATTTATAAAACCCTTTACAACTTTATGCCATTTATAAAAGCCTTTACGACTTTATGCCATTTATAAAACCCTTTACAACCTTGTGCCATTTATAAAACCATTTACCACTTTATGCCATTTATAAAACCCTTTACGACTTCATGCCATTTATAAAACCCTTTTCGACTTTATGCCATTTATAAAACCCTTTACGACTTTATGCCATTTATAAAACCCTTTACAACCTTATGCCATTCATAAAAAACCCTTTACAACTTTATGCCATTTATAAAACCCTTTACGACTTTATGCCATTTATAAAACCCTTTACAACTTTATTCATTTATAAAACCCTTTAACACCGTTATGCCATTTATAAAACCCTTTACAACTTTATTCATTTATAAAATCCTTTACAACTTTATGCCATTTATAAAACCCTTTACGACTTTATGCCATTGATAAAACCCTTTACATCCTTATGCCATTTATAAATCCCTTTACCACTTTATGCAATTTATAAAACCATTTACAACTGTATGTCATTTATAAAACCCTTTACCCTTTTATAAAACTAGGCTGGTGAAGCCGATCTGTGAACTGGCTGATCCCCTATTCTTTATGTACATAACACTAGACATTGGGATGACGAAGCAGTGCGTCCGCCGTCCATTGATACGGATCCGCGTTCGAAACCTTTCTGAAGCTATTTTTGTCTCCTTCGTCTCGTTCGCTTACTACTAAACCAAGAGCGATAATACAGTAGTGCATGCCCAAATTTTCTCATTCTTGCATTGTCGAACTTGACCAATATTTTTGAAGCATGGGTTCTTCTTTTTATAGTATTGCAACTTTATAAGACACATTTGGATAATTTCGATTCCCACTTTCAGAATGAGTTGAATTATACTGGTGTAATACCATTTATAAATGATTTAATAGAACTTCGCATAAGTAATCGTGTGACGAACTATTAACCCTAACCCGCTACATATATATAATGGACTGTTCTTTGTTTGAATTAAGACCATTGGGTGCTCGACTTGTAAGTGAGGAAGTGTCGATTCTTACGGATGGCGGGAGGTGTATAGTACTGGTTCTACCCAGGAAAAGTGAGTGGTCTGCCTCCTCCACAAACAGTCGGCCGTCAGACATAACCTTACATGTGTTGAAAATGACGTAAACACCATACAACCAACGACTTCATGACTATAACTTTCGAATAACTTCCCGTCAGCAGGCTCAGTCAAACCCAATCTGTCTATTTAATTTTTTTAATTTGGTTTCAAACATTTGACGTGCCCTCTTTTCCATACCAAAGTTCAGTTATCTGTGTTATTGATATGTATTGTTACTATTTAAAATGCATATTTTGCGGAGTTGTTTACTGTTTGAATGGAGTGTCATAAAATATACAGACACTGTTAAACACGATGTATTACCCATTTATTATGAGTTTATTATTATGTAGTTTCAAGTGGAAAACAAGAAAAAGATCACCATTCGTAATAGAAATATATGGCTGAACCGATATTAGGGATACTATAATACTCAGGTCCATTTTTGTTTGCATATTTAGGGGTTATGTCCCCTTATGTGTAGTTACGTTGAAACTGTGTGGGTAGTACATATTACTGATAACTGAACAATGCCTGTATACTTTTACATGAGACATTCAGTGTGTTTTGTAAACACAGTGAAATCTAGTTATTGATGCCCTCGTGTAGTCAACAAATTATGGGTCTCTTTAAATATGTGTTTATGCAGAAAAGGTATAATGAGATCTGAGAAAACACTGCTTCTAAACTATGGGTTACCGTTTTACTTTTTAATACCAACTTGAGATATCACTTTTTCGAATATGTGATATCACCAATTTGAATATGTGATATAACATATTGAATTAAACGTATTCAGAATTAAAATTGTGATATCACATATTCACGTATTTAGCTTGAATAGGAAGCTAAATACGTGATATCACCTATTCGATTTGGTGATATCACTAACTCGAATACGTGATATCACATATTCGAATACATGATGTCAAAAGGAAAAAGTAATATCACATTTATATTACGATAAAAATACTGAAATCTTGATTTCAATTAATTAATGTGTGTTTGATTTGACCGCAAAATCACTAATTACACTAATCTACATTAACAGATAGCTTCAACATGTGTTAAACACGCATGAGTTACTTGACACCAAGACTTCAGTATTTATAACTGTATGATTTTCTTTTCTTTCCTAATACTAAAAAGACAAGTCATGTACATTTTATTTCATGTGTGTTTATACTATCATCTAAATGTAAGCAATACAATATCACGCATCTTTTACTGTTTCATTCAAATAAAATATACATATTTGAAGTTGGGGGCAAAACGACCAGGGTGGAAACAACGGAGGAAATGTTTTGGGGCGAAACATCCCGGGTCAACTCCAAATGTATTTTATATTGAACATGTTATTATCTTATTATCTTATATCAATCCACAATTCTGACTTTCCTCAGGTATTCGTTAATTCAGGGACCGTTTTGACTCAATGTAAGACGTAAAAATTCCATACATGATCAGTGACCCAGGTCGAATGGACCCGGACCGATTGCGACGCGGGGGTAAGGGAGCGGTTATTTGATTTACAAAGAGCAAATTAAGATATCACGTAATCGAATACTTGATATGACATATTCGTTTTGAATATGTGATATCACGTATTCTAATAGGTGATATCACATATTCAAATAGTTGATATCACCTATTCGAATACATGATATCACGTATTCAGAAATGCATATGTGATATCACGTATTCGTATATGTGATATCACGTATTCGAATACGTGATATCACATATTCAATAGGAGATATCACATATTAGAATACGTGATATCTCAAAATGGTATTAAAAAGTAAAACGGCACCCCATACTAAACAATGTGACGTTATATCAAATATCATGCAGGGATCACGTGAATGTGAATGTTGAATGTCGTGACATGGGCTACTTATTTATGAATAGTTCCAGAGTATGAAACAATCTTCACAGACCTATTCGATTGTTTTTCAAGGTATAGCGTTTGTTAGATAAATGTGTTACTGTAATATATTGTAAGGTTCATGTAAACACATGTTCATGTAGACAGTAGGACCATATACTCGTTAATGGATGTTTACTGCATGTGCAACATCATTATCTACACTCAGTACATTTAAACACGCAACATGTTTGGTTTTCTATTGTTTTCAGTCTGCTGTCTTTTTGTTTAAATCAATTTTGTAAGTCTCTTTGTCTCTTTGTCTTTGTTCTCATCGGTAAATATATGGTGATAAACAACTGCATACGATTTGCTCTACTTCCTTCAGTTAAAACACATTTTGCACCAGGACTTCAATTCCATCTCAAGAAATTCAAACAATACCAAGTGTTGCGTTTTCAAATGTAATGAGTATATTTTTAGTCTGCTATAGTGGATGGTGATAGTTTTGCAGTTCGATAAATTATTGGTCCGGACATGTTGTTACTCATAAACAAATCCGAATTAACCAACTCAGTAGTAAGATTTATCTTGTTTCTTGGGTTCGACAATTTCCACGACCATATTCTCTCTTATTCTGTGCAATGACTCGTATATTCTCTCTTATTATGTGACATGCCTCGTATATTCTCTCTTATTCTGTGACATGCCTCGCATATTCGATCAAATCATGACACGACACTGACGGTGGAGAATCACTTGCTAACGTAGTGTGTATATGCCACCATTGTCATCGTACTACGGATTTATAGAACAATGGATTTATGAATGAAAGACAAGTCCCACTCAACATCTGACAACGTTTTATTCAGGAATATTTGATTACTTATGCATATGCAATATCTATAACACCTTCTTTAATATGTATGTATGCATTTATTACATATAAATACAATATTTATAACACCTGCTCTAATTTGTTAACATTTATTACATATATATACAATACACTTGGTGATACGTGTTTGTATACATATATTACATACTATTTAAGCACTATTTATAACACTTGACCGAACGTGCTACTGCATGTACCTTTAGTACATCTGCAACATATACATGTATTAACTATGCAATATTTATAACTATTGATCTAACGTGTATGTATGTATACATGTATTACATATGCAATATCTATAGCACGTAACGTGTATGTATACATGTATTACATATGCAATATCTATAACAGGTAACGTGTATGTATGTATACATGTATTACATATGCAATATCTATAACAGGTAACGTGTATGCATGTATACATGTATTACATATGCAATATCTATAACACGTAACATGTATGTATACATGTATTACATATGCAATATCTATAACACGTAACGTGTATGTATACATGTATTACATATGCAATATCTATAACAGGTAACGTGTATTTATGTATACATGTATTACATATGCACTATCTATAACACGTAACGTGTATGTATACATGTATTACATATGCAATATCTATAACACGTAACGTGTATGTATACATGTATTACATATGCAGTATATATAACACGTAACGTGTATGTATACATGTATTACATATGCAATATCTATAACAGGTAACGTGTATGTATATATACATGTATTACATATGCAATATCTATAACACGTAACATGTATGTATACATGTATTACATATGCAATATCTATAACACGTAACGTGTATGTATACATGTATTACATATGCAATATCTATAACACGTAACGTGTATGTATACATGTATTACATATGCAGTATCTATAACACGTAACGCGTATGTATACATGTATTACATATGCACTATCTATAACACGTACCGTGTATGTATACATGTATTACATATGCAATATCTATAACACGTAACGTGTATGTATACACTTAATTAACAAAATGCTAAATGTGTTTAAATTAAGATAAAACGTTTACCAAAGATATTTATTTCTAGATAAAGTAACCTAACATTGCACTAAAAAACACATTCCCAAAGCAGAAATTAGCAAATACAAATTGTATTACTTGAACAGAAGGTTTTGATGCGTTTATTGTGTCAATAATCATACGATTATAAACTGCATGCTGCATGTATCCTTGTAATGTAGGGCATCAAGGTTTTCCAAAACCGTGTTTCTTCATGGCTCAGTTTAATATATGAAATTTAAAGTGCCTTAGTATTATCTTCCTTGAAATCAAATATTTTTTGTAAAATATTGCAACGTGAGCCCAAATATACATTTTAGCAAAATTAAGCCGAAAAATATATTTGAACAAAATTATTAAACTATGTTTGTATGACAATTATTTGCTTATTTTGCCGATATTTTGACATTTTGTCAGACATTGCCCGATGTTGATTTTTATCACTACATTTCTTGGTTAAATATTGAATTTGTAAACGCATAAGGTTCTGTTATGTACAAAGATGGTCTAAATAGTTTTTCTATGAAGTAAGAATACCTAAAATATTATTTCAAACTTTTTAGATTTAAATTAGATTTGAACTAATGACTTGGAATTTAGTTTTAGACTTTGTTAATAAATATTGAGCCTTATGCGTCCACTGAAGACTTATCACACGAAAGCAATTGAATATAGCTAAATAAACGCACACAACAAATTAATATAAAACTCGTTTTCCTAGCATTACAATAGGATAACCTTATCATACTAGACCAACATTGAAGACCTGTCTTAAAGTCTTCAATATTGCGTACGGGAAAAAGTATTAACCTTATGTTACTATTGTATTCAAAATAGTTTGTTTGATGTTATTTATTTTTACCTTCGTAACGTTTTGTTTCTATGTTAATAATTTTATCTAAATGGTAATGTTTTACCTAGGAGTATATGTTTTTGATCATTTTTGATAATGCTAAGACGATAATTAACATGCATTTCGATTAAATATAGGATTTTTAAACGCATAAGGCTCTGCTATATACAAATGTTATCTTAAATCCTCTTCATACTTGCAATATTGCATTTTTTAGACTTTGCCAATAATAGTTAAGCCTTATGCGTCCACTTTAACAATAACAATATGAAATATAAAACCAAATAAAATATACCACAAACAGATTAAAATCGTCGTTATTCTTGTTAAATCCATCAGCCTAGAACATCCGCTAAAATGACATTTGGGGATCGTTTTCAAAACTTGTTCCCAGAATTTACAAAATTCCGTTTACAGAATGAGTATCTCATGAATGTTGTTAAAATAGCACGATTGAACTCGCTGTTCACATGCTTAACATTTTAGATACGTTCTTATTTCATTGAGCCAAAATAAGATCCCTTTTATCATTTTCAGTCAACAAATAATATTTTTTGGTTAAATATTGGATATGTAAACGCATAAGGCTCTGTAATACAAACATGTCCGAATTTATTTTACACTATTAATTAACAATATTGTTAATTTTAGACTTTACCAATAACGGTTGAGCCTTATGCGTTCACTTAAAACATATTACAAAATCAAACATAAAAATATGTATAATCATGGGGAATACATGTTTAATATACTTATCTCAAAACACTTTAATAAAACAAAAATAGATAAGAGAATAAAATAAAATGCTGTATCGCATGTTTGTTGTAGGAAATGTGTATTCATTGTCTCATTTTTCGCCTGCTAAAGTGGTTTACAACTTTTAATTAAACCAAAACAGTTCAGTGTTAACCTAACATGATGTCATTTTAATCGTTTTTGATTTGAGATAAGTACATTATGAAAATAAATCTTGGTTAAATATTATATTTGTTAACGCATAAGGTTCTGTTATGTACAAAGGTGGTCTAAATCGTTTTCATATGAATTAAGAATACTAACAATATTATTTCAAACTTTAAATTTAATTTGAACAAATGACTTGGGGATTTCGGTTTTTAGACTTTGTTAATAAATGTTGAGCCTTATGCGTCCACTGAAGACATATCACACGAAGCATTTAAATACAGCTAAATAAACGCACACAACAAATTAATTTAAAACTCGTTGGCATAGCATTACAATAGGATAACCTTATCATACTCGACCAACATTGAAAGCTTGTCTTCAATATTGCGTACGTGAAAAAGTACTAACCTTATATTTATAATGTTTTCAAAATAGTTTGTTTGATGTTGTTTTTTTACCTTCATAACGTTTTGTTTGTTAACAATTTTATCTAAATGGTAATTTGTAACCTAACAGTATATGTTTTTGATGTTTTGTGATAATGCTAAGACGATAATTAACATGCATTTCGATTAAATATAGGATTTGTAAACGCATAAGGCTCTGCTATATACAAATGTTATCTGAAATCCTCTTCATACTTGCTATATTGCATTTTTTTAGACTTTGCCAATAATAGTTAAGCCTTATGCGTCCACATTAACAATAAAAATATAAAATATAAAACCAAATAAAATATACCACAAACAGATAAAAATCGTTGGAATTCTTTTTAAGTAAGCTATCCTTACTATCATCAGCCTAGAACAGTAAAACGTCATCCGCTAAAATGGCATTTGGGGATCGTTTTCAAAACTTGTTTACAGAATTACAGAATTCAGTTTACAGACTGAGTATCCTTTCAATGTTGTTAAAATAGCACGATTGAACTCACTGTTCACATGCTTAACATTTTAGATACGTTTTTATTTCATTAAGCTAACACAAGATCCCTTTTATCATTTTCAGTCCACAAATCATATTTGTTGGTTTAATATTGGATATGTAACCGCATAAGGCTCTGTAATACAAACATGTCCGAATTTATTTTACACTATTAATTAACAATATTGTTAATTTTAGACTTTGCCTTTAACGGTTGAGCCTTATGCGTTCACTTAAAACATATTACAAAATCAAACATATAAAATATATAATCATGGGGAATACATGTTTAATATACTTATCTCAAAACACTTTAATAAAACAAAAACAGATAAGAGAACAAAATAAAATGCTGTATGGCATGTTTGTTGTAGGAAGTTTGTATTCATTGTCTCATTTTTTGCCTGCCAAAGTGGTTTAAAACTTTTAATTAGACCCAAACAGTTCATCGTTAACCTAAAATGATGTCATTGTATTCGTTTTTGATTTGCGATAAGTACATTATGAAAATAAATCTTGGTTAAATATTATATTTGTGAACGCATAAGTTTCTGTTATGTATAAAGGTGGTCTAAATGGTTTTCATATGAATTAAGAATATTAAAAATATTATTTCAAACTTTTTTTAAAATTTAATTTGAACAAATGACTTGGGGATTTCTGTTTTTAGACTTTGTTAATAAATATTGAGATTTATGCGTCCACTGAAGACATATCACACGAAGCATTTAAATACAGCTAAATAAACGCACACGACAAATTAATATAAAACTCGTTGGCATATAACCTTATCATACTCGACCAACACTGAAGACTTGTTTTAAAGTCTTCAATATTGCGTACGGGAAAAAGTATCAATATTATATTTATATTGTTTTCAAAATATTTTGTTTGATGTAAACGCATAAGGCTCTGCTATATACAAATGTTATCTTAAATCCTCTTCATACTGGCAATATTGCAATCTTTAGACTTTGCCAATAATAGTTAAGCCTTATGCGTCCACTTTAACAAGAAACATATAAATATAAAACCAAATAAAATATACAACAAACAGATTAAAATCGTTGGAATTCTTGTTAAGTAAGCTATCCTTACTATCATCAGCCTAGAACAGTAAAACGTCGTCCGCTAAAATGACATTTGAGGATCGTTTTTAAAACTTGTTTACAGAATTTACAGAATTCTGTTTACAGAATGAGTATCCCATCAATGTTGTTAAAATAGCACGGTTGAACTCACTGTTCACATCCTTAACATTTTAGATTAGTTCTTATTTCATTAAGCTAAAATAAGATCTCTTTTATCATTTTCAGTCCACAAATAATATTGTTTTGGTTAAATATTGGATATGTAAACGCATAAGGCTCTGTAATACAAACATGTCCTAATTTATTTTACACTATTAAATAACAATATTGTTGATTTTAGACTCTGTCTATAACGGTTGAGCCTTATACGTCCACTTAAAATATAATAAAAGATCAAACATATCAAATATCTAATCATTGATAATACATGTTTAATATACTTATCTCAAAACATTTTACTTAACCAAAAACAGATATTAAAGAGAATAAAATAAAAATCTGTATCCATGTTTGTGGTAGGAAGTTTGTTTTCATTGTCTCATTTTTCGCCTGCTAAAGTAGTTTACAACTTTTAATTAGACCCAAACTGTTCATTGTTAACCTAAAATGATGTGGACATTTGGAAACGGCCGAACACGCTAAATACGAAATATTGCAGTCTCGGTTTGATTGAGACTGTTCATGAACGGTAATGATATATGCTTGCTACCGTTCACGCCCCCTATACCCGGGTTGAGCAGAACTCAAGACAACTGTAAACTACTTGCATTCACTGCATCAACAGTTTCATGTCCACCTCAACATGTTGCCCTACTGTTTTTTTGTACCAGCATTAGATAGCGATACTGTTAAATAGGTTAGACAGTTCTTTCATTGCAATAGTTCAATAAATCTTATATATATATGTATAAAGAAATAAAACAGTATTTACAAAGTCTTTACTTGCACCTTATATTCATGTACATGATGCTATTAATTCCATATATATATCCATCTCACCGACAGTGATTCTGTTATGAGCTTTGAAGTAACGCAAATGTATCGAAACAGCCGAAAACGCCGTCATACTGATGTCATTGTGTTCATAAAATAATCTTATTTATAAAGGTTGATAATTTATTGCATTTAAAAGACACATTTTTAAAAATTGTATGCATGTGAAAAGAACATGCACATTTATTTACAACGAACGTCTTCAATCACTATCTATGGATTATTCTTTTGAATAACGCAAACAAAATGGCGACGTCCATGAATTAATATTAATTTCATTAAAACTGAGATAACAATGCTAAAATTGTACGGTCTGAAATTACCGCGTCGCCGTAAAACGAACCCCTCAGTCTGTAAAACCACTCACATTTTTTCCCAGGTTGATGTTCGATGTCGGTTGGCATTTTAGTGATCTTAGAACATGATGTTTAATGATGCTAGTTATGTACATTATTACTTTCTTAAATGCCTTTTGTCTTACACATATATACATGTATACATACACACACGCACGCACGCACGCACGCACGCACGCACGCACGCCCGCACGCACGCACGCACGCACGCACATACGCACGCACGCATACACGCACGCACCCCCACACACATATCGCCTTAGTCCACTCGGCCACCTAGCCATCCGGAAACCGGGTGATACTTAAGCCTTACTCTTGAACGCGTCGGATATCTTCGGGCTTCTCCGTCAAATAACGATAACCATAGCGTATATTGATACGATAGAGGATTCACATTACATGATTATAACCTGTATATAACCTGTATATATATTTTACAATAGTTTAGGTCATATAACATCCCATGTGCTTTAACATGGGTACACCAGGCTTTTCCTGGAGATTTAGGGTCGACATAAATCGTCAAATTGTGATAGTTTCCATGCTAAAGTGTCGAAACATAATAAATAAACCTTTAGATGATTCGGGTCTTTTTTGGTAAACGTAGTCATTATGCAAAGTGATATAATGCGCTTCTAGGTTACACACCAGAGTTAAATTAAGGATTTTAGGCACAATTTCCTTCGCAAGATATGGTGATTTCATAGTTAAGACCGGAACAACAAAGTGCTAACCATTGTTGGATTGATATGACATTTTTTTTATCTTTAATTCCTGATGTACCCCTTTAAATCAGCTCTAGATAATGATTAATATGCTAGCAGGTAATATGCTAGCAGGTAATATGCTAGCATATCCGAGTTTTTAATACAATTGTGAGTCATATTTGACAACTACTGAAATATAATACAGATTTGTTCTTCTAATTTTGATAGAAAAATACCTAACCATTACCCTTTTTGCTTTTGATATATGTCATTTTTAATACATTTTTTTATACAAAACCAAAAACAACAACAACAACCCCACCGCAACCCCTGAACAAACAGCTATTGAAGGTGCTGCACCCGTAATACATTTTACATTGGTCAGTTAAGTACTCTGTCAAACATGCAATAACTTGTTCACTTTTTAAATCCTTCCTAATTTATTACTAGTTTCATTAAATAACTATAATCTCAACAACCTCAACCTCTGTCACGATATCCGTCGTCACGATATCCGTCGTGGTATCCGTCACGATATCCGTCGTGGTATCCGTCACGATATCCGTCGTGGTATCCGTCGTGGTATCCGTCGTGGTATCCGTCGTGGTATCCGTCGTGGTATCCGTCGTGGTATCCGTCGTGGTATCCGTCGTGGTATCCGTCGTGGTATCCGTCGTGGTGTCGGTTGTTTGTGTAGGAGGAGGCTCAGGAATTGGTTCTGGTGGTTCTGGAGGCAAATTTTCACCCACGGCCTGTACTTCTTCAACTGCACTTTCACAAGCGTTCGCTCTGATTAGAAACTTCCACCTTCAAATGAAATAATGCAAAATAATTTCAGGTGTAATTGTAAACATCCAGAATGTAACAGATGATACCGATCTGAGCTCGATGATGAGTTAATGCTGACCTCCTTACTTCTAACTTCATTACATCTTACTTCACGACTTAATGACTTCTTACTTCATGAATTCTAACTTCACGACTTCATACTTCATGACTAAATAAGTTCCAACTTTATGCATTCTAATATCAATACTCTACTCTAACTTCACGACTTCTAACTTCATTAGTTATAACTTCATTACTTTTAACTTCCGACTTTCATCTTCATTACCTGTAACTTCATTACTTCGAACTTCAGGACTTCTTACTTCACTAGTTTTAACTTCATTACTTCTAAATTCATGACATTCCCTGTTCAACTTTTATATCTACCTGTTTCCATGTCATATATTTTACTTAATAGTTCTCCATTTTCAATAGACATATGTTAATCAAGAAAAGCAGCGACAGTATCAGAAATATACACTTTGTTGAGTTGAAATTATTCGGGATGGATAGTATTAACCATAGTAGAAAGAAAGGGGTGTCAATGTTCTAAATTAATATGAAAAGTTATATATTTAAGACTACCAACATATATTTGTAAATAAATATGAAAATGGATTATATTTAAGACCCCGACCGGTATTTGTTGAAAGTAGGAAAACCAGTAAATAAAGGTAGCATACCCATACTTCGCTGCAAGTTTGAGAAATTCAAATATAACCATTACAAACACTCCCACTCCGGTGTTTATTAAGATTGTTTCCCAGAGAGGCGGTACAGTTGTCTTTGGTTGTGGCGT
This sequence comes from Serripes groenlandicus, assembly GCA_031761405.1. Classification (NCBI taxonomy): domain Eukaryota; kingdom Metazoa; phylum Mollusca; class Bivalvia; order Cardiida; family Cardiidae; genus Serripes; species Serripes groenlandicus. Next base: position 956,748 of record JASEVX010000005.1, read on the forward strand.
ATTGGTGTTGTTCTGATCTCCTATCCAGTTGTCTGTGGTTGGTTTTTCTTCGTTAGATTTCCACAATTTTCCTGAGAACTTAGGTGATCTATATGGTGAGACCGACATAAAAAAAGTTATTTCAGCGTTTTGCATTCCAAATTTGTCAGTCCATGAAAAGGTCAGTTTTGGTTGATCGAAGACCCAGTCCGTTATTGTTGTTCCATTCACTGATACCGCAGAGTTTTTCTCAACTGAATTTCCAATTACGTTTAAGGTCGGCCCTTTTGTATCAAACGTTGCTCCATTTTTCAGATGTGTGCTATATATACCTGTCCAAGACAGCATATATAATGTATCGACCTGACCGACAAAGTTATCTTTTTCTGGCATTTGACCGACTGAATCCCAAATTTTTCCGGTAAATTTTCGTTCATTAAGCTTTGATCGATAAAATGTTAGTTCTACCGTTCTCTTTGGCAGACTACATTCTAGTACTGGATTGTTAAATTGAAACGATGTGCATGTTTGTCCACCTATAATGATGCTCATCTCATCACTATTAGATGAACGACTCACTGCAACCTCTGGTTGAATCTCAAAGTGTGCGATCATGTACAGTTTTCTTACACATTTGATCCAGCTAGTTGCTGAAACTCTCATCAAACTTAGATCTCTGGTTGAATGCTTCATTCAGTAGCCTGTGAAGAACAAGAACAATGACCTGGTGGGCATGCTGAGTCCTGGTAATGTGTGATACTTTCAGGAATGAATCAGCTGTTCCAGATGAAGCAATTTCAGATTCAGTGAGAGCTGTCGTCCAACCTAACCCATCTAATAAATCGCCAACAGTGTTCCATAGCGCCTTCTCAATGTGCAGTCCGTCCATCATAACTACATAGACTTTCTCGCCATAGAGAGCTGGCCATTTCCATTATACATACTTGGCGAGCGTGAACAGAGGCTGGTCAAATGTAATAACCGGGATTTGACCTGGGTTGAGATACTCTGTTGCCTGCCGATGAACATCCATGCCATGTTTAATCATTGCTAGTGTGTCTGATTTTTCATAGAAGAGAGGGAGCAGTGCACATATTGCTGTTAGCTCTGATGTTGGCTGTTATGGAATGGTGTGATAAGTAGACCATGTAAGTGAACTCGTCTTGCACAGTACCACATCACTGATATGTTGAAGACTATGTTCCATCCAGTCATATTCTTCACGTTTTGCATCTACAAAGTCAAGCTCAACAGGTTCACTATTACTCTCTGGTACCTGAACACTAGTAGACTTCAACAAAACTGCAGGAACAGAAGCATAATGATCTGGAAGCGAGTATGTATGCGCCCTTGATGGCGGTAATGTGACAGGTTCCCTGATGACACCGGGTTCCCTCGTGCTTGGGAATTGAAATGTACTAATGCCAGTGCCATGACAATATGTCATGGCTGTTGTTGCACTTTGATCAAGATCGAGATTGTCAAGAGCGCCCACAGTAAAGAGTCCTTTTCGCAGAATATTTGGAGCTACTACACCATCATCTTCAAAGCTCTCACGTACAGCTGTGGCGGGCCACTCTTCATTATTTTCAGAATTCTACTTTTAAACAGCAATAAACATTCATGAACGCTAATGCGTGTCACATTCCTTGCACGATATGGTGATTCGCCAATCGCATGACATCATCAATTAAAGCCCGTCTGCAAACCGTGAGAATACTTGTTTTTTTTTTAAAATGTGACTAACGGCAATAAAATTTATCACATTTTCTGAAAATTTCAACAGTTTCAGTTTCATCGAGACAATTTTTTCAACTCCAACAGACCGCTAGTTTTGACGGAGTTAATCCGACACATCCTACATCACATTAACATATCAATACCACTTTATAAGATTCAGCTATGCTGAATCTAAAAATCATTTTACAGCTCTATATCTAAATTTCTGTCACCAACTTTGAAATTTGGCTGCCATCTTGGAAATGGGTGACCTGAGTCAAATGCCATGGCCAGCATCGATTTCAGTCACCCCAGAAACCCCTGAATTGACACCTCATTTGTTCATTTCCGATTTTCTCAGCCAGAAATATGAAATTTCCTTTTTTTCCAGGCGGCCATCTTGGATTTTGGCCGCCATCTTGGAAAATCGGAGCCGATCAAGTGGGTTCCACGGATAAAATCAATAGATAGGTCGAAAAGAAACTCCATGCCAAATTTGGTACTTTTGTTCGGCCGGTAACGTTAATCCTGAAAAGTGTTGCTAAGCCACCTGACTAATAATGGCGGCGCCCTTTGGACATGGCTGGGCAAGCAAAACGCTATAACGACAACGTTTTTTGGTGTGGACCGAACCTTTATAGTTTGCTTTTTTTTTTATTTCAAACATCAAGTTGTATGGGTCCGCTGTAGAGTTTACGAAAATCAATTGTATATTTTTTAATTTCTAATTTACTAAATTACGTCGGGTACCGGAATGCCTGGTGCCCTGGTTAAATTTACGAGTCACCTGTAACAGGAAATAGGTTAAGCTATTTTAGTGTTGCAGTTAAATAAGGCGGTATGTGTATTTTATTAAAAAAAACTCTTCAACTCATGAATCCGTCAACACATGAAACGTCACTCTCCAACACATCCGTAGTTAGTGTAGGGAACGACTCTCTGCAAAGGGGACTTATGACTAGAATGCTCCCGTGTAAGCTTTGAAATTGAAACACATCAAAACTAGATTATTGGCCACCAACCTTAATGCAAGTATCGTGTTTATCTATTTTCTTCGAGTGCATTAAACATAATGATGTATTCCAGATACTGGTTTGTCACTCAGGGATCATGAATACATGTTCTGTAACCGTGATTTAGCTGAACAACTGTTGAAAACGACGTTAAACACGAATAAACAAACAAATCAATCAATAAATAAATTGATTACAGAGAAGACTCATGTTGTCTTGTGTACAGTCTAACTAGTCTTCACTGTCCGCGTATAAGTTATATAGATCCCAAATCGACAGATTCGGCTCGTTCATGCTAACACGGATATAGAACACGTTTCTGGTTTTCTCCAGACACGACTCATCTTTCTTTCTAGATCGATACAATTGTGCCAACAGTGATTCATGGATTCGAACTCCAAGGTACGCAAAATGGGATATATGATCATGTTAACGAAGTAACCGTTGAATATGGTATAAATAAGGACAAAATGACATCGTATCTAGATGGCAATGGTGAACCTAAGGTGGGTATGCAAGCCGTTCGCGTATCATCTTGATACGAGCCTGTCAATTTGAAATAATACAAGTTGGCACTGTTCATATTTTACTTACACAAGTTTGTTAGATGCCTTTGTCTGAGCATCAGCACAGTCTGATATACACTGTTCTGTTCACATGTTTCTTACATAAGCGTGTTACAAGATTCTGTCATGAGTGTATATGTTGATCAGATGAACATGTTGATCTGAGCCTATACTCTCCAAACATGCCAACATTTATCTTTTCGCATTGGCGGGCTCACACTACGATTGAAATTTCAGAGGAAATTTCTTTTTCGCATTTGCCTTAAAGGTCGTATTTGAGCTCTAAGTTAAAACCACACGGAAAGAGTTACATTTTGGGGACGTGCTTTGAAAGCACAATTAAACTCCTGTGTCGAATAATCAGTACAGAATTACATGATTACAGCTATATTCATGATTTTCATACCGGACACGTCACACGAGAACCGATCTTTGAGATTTCTCGAAAAGCCAAGATGCAGATCAGCCAGTGTCTCCACATAGTCTGATCAGGATCTTCTCTCATCACTACATGTGAGTCAGTTTGGAGTCATTGATTGACAGCTATTATGGCTCAATGCAAAGTTTATAATGAAATAGCAACGTTCTATTCTGTGGAAGTTACTATTTTAGGCAGTCATGTTAGATATTTAAAATTCTCAATCTATATTATTTGTACGTATAATTTGTTGTAACAATTGTTCAGTTAAATCACGTCGTTTCTTGTGTAAGTTACGCTATTACGCTAAACTCACAATACTTAGCGCTAAGGACGGAAATCCATTACTACTAATTCAGAAGTATTTGACCCGACCGGAGATCGAACCCTCGACTTCCCGCACACGAAGCTGACGCTCTACCACTACATCACCGAAACGACCTAAAACGCATACACTTGTAAAAATATTTATATACAGAGCGTACACAAAAAAACTACGGTGTAATTTGATGAAAAACCGGTCATGGCGTGTAAACACAGCAAGAGAGTCACGTGATCAGATTTTTCACCATGCTACCGTTTTAGTAATCTTTCAAAATAGATACTTGATACCTGCAACACACATTTACAGAAATCTGTATGAATTAAAATGTTCAATGATCCAGTCAGATATAATGAAGATTTTGTCATTTAAACTTTAAAGTAAATGATATAAGTTGTAGGACGGAAGCAGGTAAAATGAGCAATAGTGTAATGTCTTCGTGGGCAAAATAAACCAAAGTTTTATACGGATTTTTGTTTTTCTTCGTTTCAATATTGTTCAAAATTAAGTATGAATGGTGCTCTCATTTTAATCAGGGGTGAGCTCGTGTGTAATATGATATTCCAGCACTGTACGTGTATATGGTGGCATTAATAGTTCACGCCTCAGTACATACATTTTGAATTCTCTCTATTTTCGGTAGCGAATACGATTGTCTCCCTCTCTCTCTCTCTCTCTCACTCGCTCTCTCTGTCTCACTCTCTATCTCTCTCTCTCTCTCTGTCTGTCTCTCTTTCTCTCTCTCTCTATCTCTCTCTCTCAAGAAGGTATTTATCAAATGACTCTCCAGCTGTGTTTACACGCCATGACCGTTTCTCCTTGGAAGTATTTGTACGCTCTGAAAATACATTAACTAGTGTATGTGTTAAAGGTTGTTTCGGTGGTGTAGTGGTAAAGCGTCCGCTTCGGGTGCGGGGGTCGAGGGTTCGATGCCCGGGCAGGTCGAATTCTTTTAAAAATGGTAGCGTTAAGTATTGTAGGTTTAGCTTTATAGCTTAACTTACACAGGAAACGACTTGATTTATATGAAAAATTGTTAAAAAAAAGTATACGTACAAATAATATTGATTGAAATTTTTAAATATCTTACCTGACTGCTTTAAATTAGTACCGTCTTCAGAATACTCAACCGTCTGCTGTTGAATTAATACAATTAAACGTTGCCCCCTCATTATATACTTTGCATTGAGTTTCCCATGGTCATAACTGATGACTCAACAGTTTCCGGACCCCATGATTGGATGACTTCGTTTCGAAAAGTATCCGATGACTCATCTTCCTGATCCAAATGGATAGCGTGACATTTCCAAATAAAGGATAATCGTTTTCGTTTTCATAATAGATGGCGTCGTTACTATTAATAACTTGTAACTCATGACCCTTTACTTCTTAAAAAGGGGGGCGGGGCTTTAATTAACTAAAAAGCTTTAATAGCTGTCAATCAATGACTCCAAACTGACGTACATGTAGTGATGAGAGAAGATCCAGATCAGATTCCAAAGTGAGGCACATGTATTCTCATCACTACCTAGTCGTTCAGTCATTCTGTAAGAATCTGTAGAATCGAATATGACAGATAACGCAATTGTAATGGTCATTTTAATTAGCTTGATCGGAGCTTCGCGAAAACCAACCGTAAGGCATTTGCGACCAGTACATCCGCACAGTCCTAATCTAGCTTTCTACTGTTCGCCGATTAGTCGTAAAACATGTCAAGACATTTCTGTTAAGCAGTTTAAATATAGATCCTTAGCATGGATGCGCAGGTAGCATTTTTCCATCATTACGTTAAGGTCTGTTTTATTGGATTTTTCAAAATCTCCATATGTGGTTTAATTATTTTCCGCACAGAGATTCCATATAGACGAGAGACACTATAAAGCAGATGCGGTACATCGGTTCTTGGTTTACCGAGCGTTCGTTACACGTCATATACGAGTCATTGTGACGTCACCTGTGGAAGGCCCTATATGCATGAAGATGGAATTGATTGGCTGTCCGAAAATAAGTAAGATTGTTCTCCTTCGTAGAATATCATATATAATATAATATGAACCAATGTGTTAATGCCTTTATAGTTAACACTTTCTAGTCAAAGCCGGATCTACCGTACCAAAAGGCACCTGGGTGATTTTGTGGCTTGTCTGTCCGTCTCGAGGACGGAGGACCGGTGTTCGAATAACGCTGGGGTCATAACAAAAGCTTTAAAAATGGTAGTAGTGAATTCCGTCCTCGGCGATGGAGATGCAGAAATAGCATAACAAGATATATTAATCAGAAGTACTGATGAGTCACCCAGGAAACGCCATATTGTGACTGAAATACTGTTGAAACCGGATTAAACGCTAATAAATAAAGCTTGATCTACCAAGATTTGGTATTAGGGTCATTTGGTGCATTGTAACCTTGGCACCGCATTACTATGTACGCGAATCGGATCCCACTAGACATTTAAGCAATTATACTTTGTAATTAATGACCCGTCAAATGTTTGATTGATTGGAATTAAACACCATTTAAAAGTATTTTAGTAATATATGGGCGACCAGTTCAAATAACCATTTGTATCATAGCTCTCCGGCACCAGTTTCGCACACAACAATCTTCCCAGACAATTGGCTAACTTTCCACATATATAGCCTACGTTTAGTCAATTGTTGGAAGACGTTTGACGTTCGTCAGTAATCGGCATCGGACCGCGTCAGAATAAGAACTCATGTCCCTGGATAGATAGTCCTTGTCGTTACCGACTGAGCTTTCGCGGCTCGAACCGACATATTTGGATTTTTTAAACGTAATTCGGACTTAAATTAACTACAAATGAACGGGCCGAGCCCCCTATTGCTTGTATGGGTCTTATTTCATACAGTGAAGCTTAAAGCGAGCCTGAGCATCCGCCCTGTATCATCAGTGCCTTCACCATCCGCCTATTTATCAAACAACATAAATACATCTTCTGCCAAGGAATGGGAACTGTAGCGTCACCAATTGTATTACAATATAACTTTAAATGTTGCAAAATCGGGGAGTCAATAAGAGCCAACATTGATGTAATCACGTTTTTCCCATCTATTTTAGTCATCCGTGACACAACCTGTTTGAAACCCGACGCAACCGACGTAGGATATGAGGTTATAGAACGCACGGGCTTCTTGGTGGAAGTCATGCCTGTCGAGGTTGAAAGTAATATAGAATGTCTAGAGAAGTGTCACAAGATTCAGTGTTTAAGCTTCACCTATTCTAAACGGCAGTGTAGAGTATCGAATTCATCACGGAATAATCGACATTACGAACACAATGTGGTGTCTAATCGTGTTCGGATGCAAGGAACGTATACGAGACTGTGCATTAGTGGTGAGTTATCAAATTAAACGAGTCATGTTCCAGGAAAAAACAACATTACGTATGTATGGCAAACGTCGATAAAGGTCTGCCAATGCATCCATCCAAGCAATCTGAACAAATAGAAAAGCTTGTCAGAAGTCTTTTTAAGCCTTAAGTGTCTAACTGACGAACAGAACAGTCACATAAATTTGAGCTTATGCTTATGTAGATCTCAATATACTGAAGGTAAATACTGTTTTTGATAGAGCACAACTTGATTGAATGGTGTTTTACACCGCATTTAACCGTAATTCAGTCACCTAATGGCATTTCCTGGATCAGTTCTACCACTACATTAATCAAGGCGATAGTGGATCAGTCGTAAAGTAATCCAACAGTCCTTGTCGAAAAGCAGGGGAGCGTCTTCTACTTTTTTGTTTTGTTTGATCCGACCCGAGATCGAACCCAGGTATTGCTCGTAAAAAGACGTTTTAGACACCTGGGAGTCGGTCACCATGAAAGTAATACAAGTAACTGTTCTATGTTTTAATTTATTTTAGCAAGTCCTATATTTGGACTGTAAGGATGCTTTTACGACAAAGATGACAAACAATTCTTTTTATCAGGCTGCGTTATGGAGCAGACCGATCTGGATCTTCGCTGGTAGCAAACTCTGAATGTCAATATTTGCATGAGATTGCTCTTACGTAATTTAGATTTAAAACTTTGATAAATGTTGAAAAACATGGTTTAAAAAGAAGTCATGGCCCGTGTTAAGCCTCTTCACTCTGTGTAAATTATTTGACCACGAACAGGTGCATGCATCATTCGATCCACTGTACTTGGAAATAGGTAGACACGGCACATTCATTATTGCTCGCAGGTTGGTACATGCATGTACATAGCGAGACTGGTTATACGAACATTCACGAAGGTGCCTTGTGTACCTATTTTCACGGTAAATCGTATATTGCAGTGGTCCGTATGTGTGATGTATTCATGAGTCCGCGGTCAACTAATTGTCATTATATAGAAATGATAACAATGATAACAATATTACAGATGTACGTGTACGTGCACACGATGCCTGTAACGCGTTGATTACCAGCCCGACCGTGATAGAGTCGCCCCTGTATCCCCAGTATTATGGACAGCTTGTAAAATGCGTCTGGACCATCCAGTTTCCACGAGGAAAATACCCGCGACTACAATTCCTACATCTGACATTGCCCGTTTCAGACAAACTTTCTGATCTGCAACAGGTACCACATTTAATTGTTTCTCACACTAAAACAAATCTGCAACAGACGACTTTGAAAACATCTAGGCAGAAATATAGAAAATCTCTATAAATGAAAGTATAATTATTGAATAAGGTTGAAAACGTTGTGGCAAAGAACAAAATGTTCAATATGAGCAATTTCTTCGTTTGTCACAATGTTTTAAAACATCGTATGCTGCATACGCGTCAAAATGAGTCGGCGAGTAGGAAAAAGATAACCGTTTATGTAATATGAATTGTTTATAGTCCTCTGGTTTGTTAATGTCAGATGAAAAGTTTTAGGTGATATTTGGAAAACTGCATTGGTCGTTTTGAGCACTTTAAAAACAACATTAGTGTATTAATTACAAATGTAGATCTGCCTGCTCATACATACTAGCTAGTTCAATTTCAAAGCGTATGCAAGACGTTTATTGAAACTGCCTATGCCTAATTAACGAACTGTGAAGAACCAGATAAAACTGCGCGAATCGCCGGTTGATATTGATATGTTACGGTTTTACGGAATTCCGTTAGAGCCATCGCCTGTGAATGTTGATCTGAGACTGTACAATGATGAAAGCGCAAAGTCACGATAACGAAAACGCTACAGTACAATGATGATAACGCGACAGTACAATGATGATAACGCGACAGTATGATAATGAAAACGCGATAATACGACAGTACGATGATCATAATGCGATATACTATTGTGTTTTCACCATCCTAATATCGTGATATCGCGTTTTCGTTATCGTAGTATCGTACTAACGCGTTATCACCATCGTACTTGCGCGTACTGTCGCGTTATCATTATCGTACTGTCGCGTTATCATCATCATACTGTCGCGTTATCATCATCGTACTATCGCGTTATCACCATCGTACTTGCGCGTACTGTCGCGTTATCATTATCGTACTGTCGCGTTATCATCATCATACTGTCGCGTTATCTTCATCGTAATATCGCCTTCTGGTGCGCATGCGCATAGAAATACTCCCCTCTATGTGAACAAATGTCTTCCCCAATATCCGATTTTAATAAAAGAAGTATTTCCTTGTAGGCATAGCCTCTCTCAAAATGGCTTTGTATAAACTCTTCCATTTGTACTGTTGTACTTGAAGATCTTTCATTTTTGAGCTTGCACATGCGCATCGGAAGGCGATGGTGCGATAATGATACCGCGACAGTACGAAGATGATAGAGCGACAGGACGATAATGATAACGCGACACTACGATAATGATACCGCGACACTACGAAGATGATAGAGCGACAGGACGATAATGATACCGCGACAGTACGAATATGATAGAGTGACAGGACGATAATGATACCGCGACAGTACGAAGATGATAGAGCGGCAGGACGATAATGATAACGCGACACTACGATAATGATACCGCGACAGTACGAAGATGATAGAGCGACAGGACGATAATGATACCGCGACAGTACGAAGATGATAGAGTGACAGGACGATAATGATAACGCGACACTACGATAATGATACCGCGACAGTACGAAGATGATAGAGCGACAGGACGATAATGATACCGCGACAGTACGAAGATGATAGAGTGACAGGACGATAATGATAACGCGACACTACGATAATGATACCGCGACAGTACGAATATGATAGAGTGACAGGACGATAATGATACCGCGAAAGTACGAAGATGATAGAGTGACAGGACGATAATGATAACGCGACACTACGACAATGATACCGCGACAGTACGAAGATGATAGAGTGACAGGACGATAATGATGCCGCGACACTACGATAATGATAACGCGACAGTATGATACTACGATAACGAAAACGCGATATCACGATATTACGATGGCGAAAACGCGACAGTACGATGGTGAAAACACGATAGTATATCGCATTATAATCATCGTACTGTCGTATAATTGCGTTTTCGTTATAGTACTGTCGCGTTATCATCATCGTACTGTCGCGTTATCACTATTGTACTGTCGCGTTATCATCATCGTACTGTCGCGTTATCACTATCGTACTGTCGCGTTATCAATATTGTACTGTCGCGTTATCATCATCGTACTGTCGCGTTATCACTATCGTACTGTCGCGTTAGCTTCGTCGTACTGTTGCGTTATCATCATCGTACTGTCGCGTTATCATCGTCGTACTGTCGCGTTATCACTATCGTACTGTCGCGTTATCATCATCGTACTGTCGAGTTATCACTATCGTACTGTCGCGTTATTATCATCTTATTGTCGCGTTATCATCATCGTACTGTCGCGTTTTCGTTATCGTTGTATCGTGATTTCGCGTTTTCATTATCGTACTATCGAGTATCGCGTTTCAGATCAACACATTCACAGACGATGGCATGAGATGGCCCTAACTGAATTCTGTATATGTTTGCGTATAACGAATTTCCAGATTGGAAAAAAATGCTGTATAAAAGCTTATTAAAGTACAACAGACATATTGTTTTGATATATAAATTCTTAAGGATGGCCATTTTGATGTCAGCAGAGGAAACTGTCGAGACATGCTGTCATTTGTAGAGTTTAACATTGATGAAGATATCTACAGGAATTCCATGTTAATAGCATCAACGGAAAATTTGACCTTTACCTTCAAGTCGTGTGCGAGATATTCAAAAGCTGCTGCATTCAGTTTTAGAATAAATGTCACATATTCAGGTATTGTTTTGTATTACATTATAAACAATAAAACTTAAGTATTGATCACGTTTTATATTTGCTCACAACAAAACTTAATGTAAAGTAAAAAAAAAAGTGTTTGTTTATTATAGTGTCACCCCTTTTGAAAGGGCCAGTCATTTCTTACTTATGAGACATCTTTGTTCTAAACACATTTTAACTTCTTAAGCCCTATCCTTTCTGCAAGGCACCAGGCAGGCATGCATTCGGTGCCATTATTTAACTTGTCGGTGGCTATCGGCCATATCAAAATGGACCCCAATGTATTTATCGTTTATATGTATTATAATGAAAAGAAATAGATGGAAACAAGTTGATCAGATGTATTGAACCAGTCTTGCGATTCAACAGTCTCGTGTTCAAATCCGCCAAAAATCCTGGTCGACATTTGCGATACTCTCTCATCCTTTCTGATTTTCTTATTATGGTCTTCGCATAAACCTTACTAGATGCAGAACTGTAGATTTTCTGACACCGACTGCGTAGAGACTTGGATTGATATGGCTGATCTATTAGCGTCTGGTCCAAGAGTTTGATCACAGCAATGGTTGTCTTCTTTATTTTTGAACATAACCCTTTCAAAGCTGAAGTTTTACAATTAACTTGTCGAACTTTGCATTTGGATGAGTCCATAGCCAATTTTAGGAATATTAAGGTAAACATGTTAGCTTGAGAAGCCAAAAGTATAGAGCCTGGTCAGACGGTACGGATGCGCCGACTGAGCTGGCTCTGTACTGGTAGCAACAAAAACCAGTTACAGCAGTCAAATGCTTGTTTAAAGGCCCCTTTTCTTATCACACCATATATGTCCACAATGTTTTCAACTCTGTTTAATAAATATTCTTTAATTTATAGAGATTCTCCGTGTTTATTTTTGCCTAGAAATAGTCCATTGCTTCATATTTGTGATTTTATTTCAAATATGCATCGTATAGATTGTAACTATACCTGTATATCTTTCATAACAATACATAACGTATAGCATTATCATTATTACATCCAACCACCTGCAAGTAATACCGAAACGGTATTAAATCACATTAAACCAGGTGCTGATAATTTATAATTAGTTTTACAAATGCAGTTTAGCTTCGTTTAAAGCATTGGTCTCGCAATACAAATTCGAATAAATCTGTTAACTTGAACCTTTTTCTGGAGCGGATCTGTATTTGGAAAACATCGTCGCAACAGTTCTGATTGCTCATACGAGCACAATCAGAACTGTTGCTGTGCTGTTTTCTTGATATGATTTTATCACTGACTTGATTTTCATAATAAACACTTACATATAAATGCATACGAAGCTGACAATACATAAATGAATTAAGCATAAATCACGCGATCACTCGAAGACGTCGATAACTGGGCGTAATGTATAGGTCTTTTTCGTCTTCGAGTCATCGCGAGTCAACTTTATATATTTTACATTGTTTGATTGCGAAACAAGCTTATATTTATTACGCTTGTTTTCTGCTTCCTGGAGACATAACCAGTACAATTTTGTAGCTTTAAAAAAATGTTTATATTACTTAAAGTTTTGTTTTGTTTTCTCTATATTGTCTTACAAAGACATTCCTGGGTGTGGCTTTCCTTACCCTTCGATGAAATGCAAATCAGAAAACGGTATGATTGCATCAAGAGGATATCCTACATCAATTGTTGGCCACACAACGCAAATTTGGTACATAGAAGGAAGGCGAGGTCAATATGTAGAACTTCACATACAAGTAAGAGTCGTATTAGAATAACGTCAATGGTATAGGGGGGCATCACTATTTAATATTTTATTAATGAAAAGGGATTCTTGGTGACAATATTTCTGACGATCGAACGCCAAAAGTGAAGTTTTTATGAGTGACCCAGTATTTTGCATATGAGGATAAACAACATCTGTTTGCATCCATGTTGTATAATGACTAGAAAAGGACTAATATTACCCTCAAAAGTTTATATCAATGTGAACTGAATAAGCGAGTCGTTGATAGGGGTCTAACACTTTTCGTTGAACATTCCTATATTTCCGTTTTACGCATGACGTACATGGGTTTTGTTTGTGGTTGTTTGAATATGTTTTAGTATAAATATATTCAAATTATTTCGTGTCACATTTGTATTTTTATCTTGATTATATTGAATACAGTGTATTTGTGTTTTGTTTGATCTCTTCTGGCTATGTTGGAAGATAGCCAATAACCCGTGATGAATGTGGAGCATTGGTGTGAGAAAGTCACGACATATATGTGTAGGTGAACTGTCTCTCGTGACATGAAGACCATTGTCTTAAACCAATGACAAATATTGAAAGGAAAAGGGAAAGAAAAATTGTCCAAGGGTTTTTAGAGAAGGGCCTGAAACACATTCCAGGAACAATTTAGGCATCATTATATTTTAGTAGCTCTACGACGGTTCCTCTGTTGGTTTTTATTTGTTTGGAACAAACAAATTTAGTAGCTGCAATTCTGAAGCCATACGTCTTATGGAAAAGTTCCTAAATTTCATACGCGTGAAAGTAGTACTCAATACTTGCTCTTACTTTTCAAATGTATCACGATTTTTGAAATAATGATATATTTATATCGTCTTTGTTTTCTTATGTGGTTCTTATATTCAAAGAGAATTACGAAATAAAATGAAACATTGTATTTTAAAACATGAACGCGGAGAGATTAATAAATCTCAATGAGTGAACTGCTACAGGGAGAACTATTTCCGATTTAAGCTCCAGATACGGTATTTGAATTTTCAATCACGCATTGCAAATGTAGATAAAAATAGAATGGAAAATATTTTCTTTGTGCCTTGTCGGCCATATAAATATAGTATAAAGAATTAAAAAAACAAATATGTGCCTCATAAAATGCATTTAAAATGAGAGTAACACATTTGCAGAGAAATCGTGATCGTCGAATTCTATTTATAAATACAACGGTATGGGGGGAGGGTCTAAAGTGCGGACGCGATCTGCGGACAAATACATTATAGAGGGAAAATGCGGACAAATGCAATATAGACGGAAAATGCGGACGCATTAGAATATAGAGCAAATCTGCGGACGCTATGATTTGTTGTAAAAAATGTTTAATTAAAGATGGGCAAATGTGTATAATTTGTTACATATGATCATATACGGGGTTTTCTTTGTAAATATATAATGTGTTTGATTGCTTTTATCAGTGATATAGATTAAACCAAAAATCGAGATCATGCTGAAATGGAATCTCTTTGTAAAGTGTTTTAACGACTTTCTTTTTATATCATATCTATAGATATCAATAAAGAGAATTGATGGATTGATTTTCCGACAAGTAAATGTCTTTTGACGCATCTGCAGCGGACGAAATTTGAAAACATTGCAAGAATAGAATAGGTTGCTAGTAACTAGCCATAGGTTCTGCTTTAATTATATCCTCTCCTTTACAATCGATTGAAGGGTCATGAGTTCTAGTTATTGTTGGGCCTCTTCATTTTCTACTTTGTAACTTTCAACAGTTTTCCATGTGCCATACTACGAGGCAAATTATCCATGCAACATTCTATTCTGTAGGGTACTTTGAAGGGGCAGAACAATTTAAATTAGCACTAGCACAAGCAAGAAAGAAAGAGAAACACACAAATACGAGAGGATGATTTTACTAGAATGTAATTAAGCTTGCCAGTCGGTTACAAACTCAAAAAGCTTCATACAGGCTTATGCAACTAAACAACTATATAAACAAAGCTGTAGCTTAAACACAGATAAGCACACATTATTAAAGCAATACAGCAGATGAATAAAACATGAAACAATATACAATTATGATAATGACAATATACATATGACCATCTGCAAGCCTATATAACTGAAGGGGAGAGGTGGGAGGGAACTTTCAATGTAACAAAACCGACTGTCAAACAAATACTGTGCAGATATTTCCCGCGAAATTCATTAAATATACTGGCGTAGTAATATCAAAATTATCGTCCAATCAAAATCTTGTTGATTATGCAAATTAACTGGTTTTACGAATTGTCGTAAAACCTTGCAAATTAGCACTAGCACAAGCAAGAAAGAAAGAGAAACACACAAATACGAGAGGATGATTTTACTAGAATGTAATTAAGCTTGCCAGTCGGTTACAAACTCAAAAAGCTTCATACAGGCTTATGCAACTAAACAACTATATAAACAAAGCTGTAGCTTAAACACAGATAAGCACACATTATTAAAGCAATACAGCAGATGAATAAAACATGAAACAATATACAATTATGATAATGACAATATACATATGACCATCTGCAAGCCTATATAACTGCCCAAAACCAAGCCCCTCCCCCAAAGGAAGCAAAAGCAACATAAAAATAGAAATAAAAACAACAACAAATAAGCATACATGTAAAAATGAAAACATACAAACAACATACAAAATTAATTGAACAGATGATCAACACTCCCACCCCCAACCCTATTCCGGAGTAATATCAAGTACTATCACCACCGAAAACAACCTCCAATAAAGTAATATACCTTCATTAAAGAGGGCCCCCAAAAAAAAAAAACCTTAAAGAAGTGAATACCTCCTTTAAAAGGGTAATAATTTCCCAAATGTAATGATGATCATCCTGTATCAATTAAGTGTAAATTTACAAATTCTTTAATAAATGAGAAACTGTATTAATGAAGACTACTTTTAAGCGTCTGGTACCTTCCAAGTTTAAATGTAAACCACCATCTCTAACTGCAAATAACTCTCGGACCGGCAGACCAAACTTAAAAAACGGTCTAAAAGAATGCAGGAACTGCAGCTTACGCTGAGAACATATCTTCTTCAGACCGGAATTTACCGATTTCACATTCTCTCCAAACTTTTGATGATCAAGTGGTCTTGGAAGGATACTAGAAACAATGATTTTGGTAGCAGACACACCAGAAATAATAGTAAACAAATTGTTAAAAGCACTGAGAATTTCCGGCACAGATAAAGAAGTAATATCATTAGTTCCCACATGTAGGATAATATGATCAACATGTAACAATTCTGGAAAACGTTCTAATCTCTTTGCCAGTCTAGAAATATTAATGCCAGGAAAGGCATGTAGTACGGTGAAATTGATACCGGTTACATGTTTGGCTATTGAATCCGAAATGATGTGGACTTGTATATCTGCAAAGAGATATTACAAATTCTCAAACATATCATTCAAAATATTCATTTTATCTCTCCATGATAACTCCAAATACAACTTATAGGCGTCGGATTTCCAATCACCAAGAATTTGAATTTTTTCAGGCGAAACCTTCGACTGAAAAGCCAAAGTGGCAAAACCTCTTCTAAATGAATGAGTAGTAAATAAGAATGAGTCTAACTTCAACTGTGAAATGCAATTTCTTAATTTTTTTTGAAACAAATAATAAGTAATACACTTTCCGTCAGGTAAAGCAAACAGAGCTCCAGCTGAATGAAAAAAGTTTAACATCATTAAGTCTCTATAAGCCTTCACAGGGCAAAGTCGAATATCTTTGAATTGAATTAAAGGACTAATAAGTGATCTTTCGCCAAACTGTATAGTTTTTGACCAGTCAAATTTGACTAGTAAAAATTCAGAATAATCTGAAACCATATTTTTTTGTAAAAATTTTCCATCACTCAGATCCTGTTTTGACGAAGGCACTAAATTCGATTTACGAGCGACAAGAAAAAAGGCAAAAAGGAACAAACACCAATATACTATGTTACTTTTGTCTGAGAAATCTAAATTATTATAAATACCGATTAGAATTTCCAGTGTAATCGGATTAGCTTGCTTAACACAATGCGGATTTAATCTAGCTAGACCTCTGAATGTAAGAAGTAATGAAAAATCAGAGAACTGTTCAGTGTCAAAACCTGCTATAGCATGCAGTGTTTTAACTCCTGAGATATAATTTCGTATACTGTTCACTGATTTAAAGGATCTGGACAAGAATTGTGCATATAAACGTAAAGTGTTAGATGAAGCTGGTAGATAACCAAGTTGAAAATGAATACAAAACATCATGAAAGTTTCCCACTGGATTAATAAATTCTTATGGGAGCCTACAGCAAAGGCTGATTTTGTCGACTGTCTCAATTGACCTTTAAGAAGTAGAAGCTCCTCATCTGAAAAAAGAATTAATCTTCATCTACCATGGATGAGTAAAACGAAAATGGTCCTCATTCACGTGATACTGACTTAAAACAGAAATATCGGTAACAAGAGAAAAAAATTTATCTTTAAACTTATTATCTAAGTGGAAACGTGATAAATAGTCCGCCAATCTGTTTTGAGAGCCCTCAAGATGAACAGCTCTAAAATGAATATCATACAATGATGTCCAATAGCATAATTCTCTTAAACAATTTTGTAAAAATGGACATTTGGCTTTTCCTGAATTTATTACGATACAAGCAGCCATGTTGTCACAATAAATTTGAATTGTCTTACCCTTCATTAAGACACCCCATACATGAAAACATACTATAACTGATAGAAGTTCTAACGCACTGATGTGTAAATTCTGTTCTATAATAAAGGCAGGAAATTCACTGTGAAAATATTTATTTTCTAAAAAACCACCACAACCTGATAAACAGCTGTCTGAGCTAAATATCAAATCCGGTTCAGACCAAGATCCATGATCTATTAACGAAATACCGTTATAAATAGGTAAGAATTGATTCCACCAAAACAGATCTTTCTTGACATCCTCTGGAATTTTAAACATGCAGGATGTGTGCATGTCATCAGAATAACACTGTCTAAGCCAGTTTAAAATCCTATTTACAAAAACTCTGCTGGATTTTACACAAGCACCAACAAAATTCAATTTTCCCAAAAGACTTTGGAGATCTTTCAAAGTGGCATGACTTTTGAACAACCAGCTGAAGACCAAAGCACGGGTTTGATTTAGTTTTTCTAATGGAATTGACATATTCATCTCAATAGTATCGAAAAGAATACCCAAAAAAACCATACGTTCAGAAGGCTCACAAGCTTTATCTAAAGCTTCTTCCAAACCGCTCTGAAGAAAAATGTTCCTCATAGCAGAAAAGGCAAACCAAGCCACGTCTCCTTGCTCTACTCCTCCGAAATCATCCAAGTAATTCAGAACTGCCAAACCTATGTTTAACATCATAAAGGAAAAAGCATTGGTAACCCTTTGACATATATGAGCTGAAGAACGAAGACCCATAGGTAGTACCGTATCACAAAAGATGTGATTTTTCCATTTAAATGCAACAAGATTATAATCTGATGGACAAATACTTATTTGTCTATAGGCTCTCCTCAAGTCGAGCTTATACAATAAGGCACCCTGACCCTTGGCTAAAATTAAAGAAGTAAAATCATCAACATTGGGAAAAAACAAATCTACACTGTCGCCTAAATACCGATCCTTTGGTACATAACTATTTACACTATTCCCTTTCTTAGGGAAACTAAGATCCAAGATGATTCTTCTCTCAGAAAGTGATTTTGGTACAGAATTTAATGGAGATAAAATAATATTTTCTGTAAAAGGGTTATTTTTGAAAGGACCCATAATTGCTCTGAAAGAAGCCTCCTTCATTAAATATTTTTCAATTTCCTTCGGGAATTCTACAGCTCCCTTATGATTTTTAACCTTTGAATTTTTGTTAATTTTCTTTGTGTCTGAAACAAACCCTATTGGAAACCCATATTTTAGTAATTCACAAACCTGTAAGTCATTATATCCGTGAAGCATTCTTCTCATAAAATTAGTATTGAATTTTGAATTAACAGGGATTTTTTTACATTCAAAATTATATTTTCCTGATGCTTTCACTAACCTATGCATATCAAGTTTTTTAATTGAGTCATCAATTAAAATGGGTTTTACCCTGTTGCAAATTAAACATTTACTGCTGTGATTACAAAAATTTTGAGTTTGATTGACATGGTTAAACTTAGCTTTTAAAAATTTTGGTAAAATAAAATCAGCAGCTTTTTCCATCAATGCAAGGCGTTGTTTGGAAATAGAAAAGAGTCAGGCAATGTTATAAGAACAAGTCGAAGAACATTCAGGGTGGTTCAATTCCTTCCTGTCCTTCTGCCAACAAGCGGCACAAATGTGTTTTGCTAAACGGTTTCTCCCCTTAACAATAACCATGTGAGACTCTTTAAAAGTACACTTATTCCTTTGAAATTGAGAACAAAACCAATTTTTGTCCTCTGATTTGTGTGCATTCGCACCCAGTGAAAAGTCAGATTTTGGCCTAAAGCTATATTTATTATAGGAAGAGGCAAGAACAGTATTTTCAATATAATTAAAATCATCTCCCCACTTTCTATAGCCCAACTCAACTTCACGTAGTATTGCTGCATACAAAGATTTAATAACCTTAAAATCCACTGACTTATTAAGGTACATAAGTCTTTTCAATAGTTCAAGCCGGGCAGATTTTTCTTTGGCTGGCAATGAATGATTAGATATGATCTCTAACTCACCCGCCACGAACATATTTATATCAAGATCGTCAAATTCAACTGAATGGTTGACGAACTCAAACCTAAGATGAGCATGGGGATATTTCTGAGGATAAATAACAGAGTCAGAAGCTTTTGCCTTTAAACCAGATTTCTTAGCCCTTGATTTTCCATGTTTCACCGACACCGGCTGGCTTTCGTCGCTGTCATCGTCTGACTGTTCCTCTGTACCCGACCCGTCTAGCAGATTTAAATGTCTCAATTCCTTCCGAGCTTGGATAAGCAAATTGGGATCATTTCTTAAATTGTCAACAGTAAACGTATTACCTTTCTGTTTTGGTGAAGATTTCGCCACTACCGATTCCCGGCGAAGCTTTGCAAGAGAGTCCTCCTTTGCTCGAATCTTCTCGCGCAGTTTTTCGAGTCGTTCTTCTTCTTCCAAAAACCTCAATCGCTCCTCCAACTGATCTTTCTGTTCCAAGTAGGCCACACCGGAAGTAGAAAGTTTTGCCTTTTCCCAGCTTAAGTTTGGTTCCTCATCTGCACAGGGATCGTCCGTTAAAGAATTGGTATCCAAAGTGAATCCTCTTTCATTCAATCGGCTGTAATCGACGATAGGTTTGCCTCTGGAAGGTCTTGAATTCGCCATAATGCGATCAACGAATTTAATAAATACTTAAAACACAATGAAATCAGTTTTAAACAAAATCTGCGGCGCCCGCAATAATGCCGGATCCCAAATAGCTTCACCGGAACTCTATCAAAAAAGTACTTCTTAGTTAAGCGAGCACAGGAACAAATTTAAAACCGAGATCAAAGACACAGTAAAGACTAAGAACTCCACTAAGAACTAAATTATCAACTTAATAATTTAACAAACTTTCAATGTAACAAAACCGACTGTCAAACAAATACTGTGCAGATATTTCCCGCGAAATTCATTAAATATACTGGCGTAGTAATATCAAAATTATCGTCCAATCAAAATCTTGTTGATTATGCAAATTAACTGGTTTTACGAATTGTCGTAAAACCTTGCAAATAACAAATAAACAATAAGTATATATATATATACAACACTTTTAATCTTAATTTGTTTCTAGTAATTATATATATATACAACTATAATACTAATCTATAACAAATAAGTTAAATGGTTTTTTCTAGCTGTGTAAACAGTAAAAAGCAACATATATTGAAAACATTGTGGGAAAAGGAAAATTTGCTTATTTAAACAATTTCTTAATTCCCATAACCTTTCTTTACCGTCGTATAAACCAAATTTGTATTTGAAGGCTGTTATAACACATATCTTATCATTATAATAGCCAAATAATTAACAAAAGTTACAATTAAAGTCCGCATCTGTTGTCGAAATATACACAGGTGCATTAACACAAGATTTGTGAAACCAATTTGTGCATATATCACATTGTACCATGACGGTATCGACACATCCCGGCAAGTTACAAATACATACATGTATATGATAGGTTTATTGGGAAAAGGGGTTACATTTATAATTTGTTTGGAATGACACTCGTACACAATGGTAATTAACAGTGTATGGTCACGCATCCTTAATTGATTTGGCAAGCTTAAACACCCTTTAAAGGAAACAGCGGCCAGCTTAGGTGTATACTGTAGAGTAAAATTCGGACGGCACAGGTATTGGTTTTCTCTGGAGCATTTAATCCTTTTATAATGCAAATGAATTCAAAAGCCTCTGAAGTCTGAAGCATGTTTCTTTTAAAGTGCTCATATAAATATTAGTACTGCCTTTTTCCACAATATTTTCTACATGATTTCAATTACTCTTTCATTTGGATAGATGTTTCTTTTTTAGCTCACCTGAGCACGAAGTGCTAAATGTTAGTTATTGTGATCTCCTTTTGTCCGGCGTCTGTCGTCCGTCAACATCTTCTCCTCAGTTACGAGTGGGTCAATTGGGATGAAACTTCACAGAAAGCATCCTCTCATTGACCTCACCAGAATTCCTTCAAATGTTTGTGATTTATGCAGAATTATGGTTTCCATGGCAACGAAAATAAAAAAAACTTTAAAAATTCTTCTTCTACCAAACTGGTTAGCAGATTTTCAAATTATTTTAAAGAAGTGTTCCTTGGCCGCCAGGGAGCGGGGCTTTTTTGCCTTATATGGCTATAGTGTAAACTCAAAAAAATCTTCTCCTCCAAAAGTGTCAGGCCGATTTTCAAATAATTTTGTAGAAATGTTTCTAGGGTGACCCTCTATCAGATTCCTTCCAGCCAAGTTGATTGGTCGAAAAACATGGCCGCCAGCGGTCGGGGCTTTTTTGCCTAATATGGCTATAGTAAAAACTTGAAAAATCTTCTCCTCCGAAAGTTTTTGGCCAATTTTCAATTCTTTTTGTAGAAATGTTCATTGGGTTACCATCTATCAGATTCCTTCAAGCCATGTTGATTGGTCGAAAAACATGGCCGCCAGGGGGCAGGGCTATTTGGCCTTATATGGCTATAGTGAAAACTTGAAAAATCTCTTGTTAAGCAGGAAGCTTTTGAGTAAGATTTTAGAAAACCCTTGGTCAATTGTGATTTTTTTTGTAACAAAAATTGGTAAATACTTAGATGAGTGAGTCGGGGCCATAACGGTTATCCATTTGTTTTACATGTCTTTTGAAACTTGGAAATTAAATATAATATTCACATGTATGTCTCATGATTTATTTTTATAGACAACTAAAATGGCATTTAATTTTAACGGATGCGTCATTTATTTTAAACAATGCATAGTTTATAAATCACACATCTATGCAAACGCAAATGTTTGAACAGTTTTATGTACCCAAACAAATTCGGTGCCTTCAGCGCTTTGATTATAGTATATAATGCATTTTGTCGGATAAATACTAATCCTCTCAATCTCGCAGACCTGGTTCCTTTTCGGCAATGACCTCGCTGCAGTATTTCTTTCCTCAAAACATAACTTTTGTCGTCACATTACAATGACAAGTGTGTAGTCTAGATAACTGTAACGTCTTCATTTGAAAGTCGTAGTTGTTCAACCGTTAGAAAATCTGGTACAAATACAATAATACGGATAATTGCTGACAAAATATCTGTTGAATACTCAATAAAATAGATTTGTCTGGCTGAACGGAACAGTCCACCTAAATTACAAAGCAGTTACTGCACGAGTAACTATTTTGTTCTGTCCAATTCGCACACACTAGGTGTTGTTATCTTTTAGGTAATAACCGTCACAGAAAGTGTCTAAAAAAAAGTCCGAAAGCGACTCTTCGTGTTACAGAGTTCCGCCCCATGTTTAAAATCTAGAAACTATAATAAACATATTGAGACTAGCCTCGTTGTCATCGTGCACCATAATTATTTCATGTTTTGATGATTCAGATGAACCTATGTACACAAACAGTCTCACCAGAGCCTTCAGTGTACGCCTGCATTTGATGATACTACCTGTATCTTCTGACGAAATATATAAAAGCATTCTTTCCGGTCGCTGTTTTTTATTGAGCGGTGCTCTGCGAAAACCAGCCTTAACGTTATGACTAAATGCGTGGACAAAGATTAGCCTGCGCAGTCATGCTAAGGATTCAAATGGATACTGCGTAACATAAATTTCTTTTAACCTTTTATAACTAATCGGAGTACAGTGCAGAGCCAGATCAGACTGCGCAGCTGCTCTAGCTAACATGTATCTATAATGGCCGCAAGTGCCTTACGGTTAGTTTTCGCAGTGCGCCACTCAATTACTAGTTATTATGTTTTAGGCCCTGTATTTTCCTGACTCAGGCAGTGACTGCCTTCAGCACTCGATAACGCTGGAAGACGTATCCTTACAGTATACATTTACCGAGTTAGGGAAGTATTGTGACTCTAGAAATTTCCTTGAACCAATCACATCAAGCTGGCACACGATGCGTGTTACGTTCAAAAATAAGGACGACATGTTTGCAAATGAGACTGGCGTCGGGTTTTTGGCAGAGTACAAACTTGTACAGTTTGTGCAAAATCTCGCGACGGAAAAACACATAGGTAATATGATGTTTTGGAATCAATAGCCTTTTTTATCTTACCTACAACGCTCACTGTATTGATCTACAACGGTAGGAGGAGGTTTGGATATGTCCAACATAACCGTACCAGTTATCTGGCGGCTTAAATTTCATGATGTGTATGTATTTGAAATAGTTATGAAATGATCCTTACTAATGTGTTTTATAGTCTTTAGAAAGCAAACCCAAATACAAAAATGACAATACAAATGCCTAGTTTATGTGAGAAACTACGCATTGTCGTTCTTTGCTATGGAAAGAGGAAGAACACGGTTTGTGTAACGGTTTGAAATGTTACTACTATATATACTATAGCAACTCACGAGAATGTGTAGCAGTCATATTGGACTTATGTAAACATCCGTCTACCGTTGCAGATTAAATACAGTAAAGCTTGCATTTTCATTTCAATCGTTATATGAATGAATATGTAGGACACGCGGCAGGGCGAAAATGGTATTTTTGCACATAAAATGTTTGAAGACTCCAGCGCTCTTCACTCTCCACCAACTTTAAGTATTACTCCCTTTAGAGCCATGGATGTAATTTCTGATGACAAACAAGAATGAATTTTGTCCAGTTATAAACTGACAGTTGATGCCAAAGAGAAGATGAAATAGAACCCCTTTTCGTTTGACCCAATTTAATTCTGACCCCTTACCATATTCAACAAAGCTGCAGCAGACCATGTTTTAAAACATCTAGACAAAGTATGGAATATATCTAAAATTGAAAGTACAAGCATTGAATAAAGTTGAGAACATTGTGACAAACGGAGAAATTGCTGTTTTCAAAAGTCGTCTCCTGCAGGTGCGTCAAACTATGTCTAAAATATGACAATTGGTTACTTACCCACTGTACGATAATTTATATACATTCTAGTTGTTAAAGTAACTCATATGAACTACGGTTGTCTTTTGTTGTTGATATACTCGTATATGTATAAATGTTTGTAAAATTAAATATGCAAGTCACTATAATAAAACATACTAACTTACTTACTTATATATTTTCTTGTTTAGACTGTCCAGACGGCTGGGAGTACTATAACCAAAGCTGTTACCAACTGTTCAGCGAAAAGGATGGTTTAACTTGGCTACGCGGGGAGAAACTTTGTACCGAGTTCGACGGGCATTTGGTTAGCTTACATTCTCGAAGAGAGCTCGACTTTATCCACTCTTTTTATATTGAAAAGTGGACCAAAAATATAACTGATGGAGGCGACTTCTATATTGGTATGTGTTTAACCTTTTCCCACATACAAACGCGTTTCGGTGCATTTGCAGATGACAAACTTTGTAAACATTGAGGCATTAAGTTGTTAACTCTATCCAATGATAACACCTCTGTTTTCGATATTTCAACATTTTAACCGTGACGTTTTCAAAGTCGTGCAGATTTGTTGTAATTGGGAAAGAGATTACTTTGTACCTGATATGATATTTTAAGCGGTTTCAATGTGACGTATACGATATCGCTTTTAGGTGGAAGTATAATTTTGATATAAAGTGGAAAACATTGTGAAAAAAGAGACATTGCTCGAATTGGGCAATTTCAACAATGTTTTCAACAGTCACCTGCTTCAAAAATAGGCTGGATCGTGATAAAGGTTATATTGTCATTCTGTCCCTCCGTTGTTCATCTGTCACTTTGAAATGATTTAAGATTGTGTCTTTTCAATAAAACAATGAAACATGTCTATAGATAAGAAGGAAAGATACAATCAAATGAAAGAAAAATGTTATTATACGCAATATAAAAGTGTGGTAAAACATTATCATCAATTCTTGTTTGTCCAACATATTTCAAAAGATCTCGCAAAGGTATAAAAGTATCAGAAAAGAATCCTATCAACAGCACGCCTAATTTATCCAGGAGCACTTGTTTTTTAAACAATTCAGGTTTGAAGAAATCCAATTACGATGGCCATGTTAGTGACTATAAGTGGACAGATGGATCGATAGCAGCGTTTCTAGCATGGTATGGTATTTTGTAAATGAGTTAGTCTGACGTACAGTGAAGACTCCGGTGAGCATGTACACATGAACAGTCTCACCAGAGTCTTCACTACATGTCTATATGAATGGACAGATGGATCGCCCGTAATGTGTCTAGCTTGGTATGGTACTTTGTAAATGAGTTAGTCTGGTGATGAGAGGTCTTATTGCATCTGCGTACATTTAAGACTTCGGTGAGCATGTGCACATGAACAGTCTCACCTGAGTCTTTACTACATGTATATATGTTATATAGTCCTAGATGCAATTTATGCCACACTACTTGTGAAGCCCAACTAGTTGATTGCAAATGTAACTGTAAAGGTAGAAACATACCATGAAATAACGTCGTTTTTGACGTCAAAATGGATTTTGTTTGCGACAATTATAGAGTGGTTATAGAAATCGCTATTACCTTCTCGTTTGAAGTGGTATTCGCATAAAATCAACATTAGACTCTAGAAAATAAAATTACATGTGTGATGATATCAATTTAATACATCTGCTATGCAAATTTAGATGACATATTGCGAACTTAAATGGAAATTTCGCTAGAAATTTCAACAGTAAATAAGTTAGTTCTGATTTATTAGAAGTTCGCGCGAGACATTTTTTAAAAAAAATACATAATTTAGAACTTCTTCTACTATTAAACATAATTTCAAGAACATCTGTTGAGCCAAAATTTAATAAATCGCATATGCCGTTCAACTTGAAACGCTACCAGGGTAATTAAAATGAACACCCGTTTTTTCATTATAATCATAAATTCTATTCTTTGGTGAAAACTATTTTCTAATGAATAGTGGTAAGTTGTATCTATTATATCCCTTTAAATATTCAAAATAGTTACGGCATTTCATATTATACAGTAAATACATTAACAAATTCAATAACATCCTATTTGGATTGTTTTTTTTGCATAACTGATGTGTCTACCTAGTTATTTATCCTTAAACTAAAATATAATTTTCTTCACTGTCCATGCATTTGTCTCAAACCGTCGCTACCTATCTTACATTTACTTTAAGATAGGTAGAGACGTTTTGAGTTGTTCGCTCCTGCTCGTGAAATAGTTAATTCTGCGACGAGGGTAAATCAGAATGAATGAATGGGTTCTTTATTCACGAACAATCTTCAAACTTGTATATTTGCAAAGTTATCACGAAAGAACTTGTTAATAATATTGATAATGACTTTCCAATTTGTCACAGTAAACAGTAAAAAATACGCCTTTCTCTCCATATCGGCAACATGCAATTTTCAAAGGTTATACTATGGAACGCCGTAGCTGTCTTATGTTGAGACATCTCATGTTATTTTGTCAAAGTGACATGCTATCTTGTCAAAAGAACATGTTATTATGTCAAACGTTCATGTTATTATGTCAAAGTGTCTTGTATCTTTTCAACATGAGGTATTATTATGTCAATCGCTCATGCGATTTTGTGAATATGACTTGTTATTATGTCAAACTGTCATGGTATCTTGTCAATGTGACGTGTTATTATGTCAAACTGTCATAGTATATTGTCAATGTGACGTGTTATTATGTCAAACTGTCATGGTATCTTGTCAATGTGACGTGTTATTATGTCATACTATCATGGTATCTTGTCAATGTGACGTGTTATTATGTCAAACTGTCATGGTATCTTGTCAATATGACGTGTTAGTATGTCAAACTGTAATGGTATATTGTCAATGTGACGTGTTATTATGTCAAACTGTCATGGTATCTTGTCAATGTGACGTATTATTATGTCACAATGTCATGCTATCTTGTCAATATGACGTGTTATTATGTCAAAGTGTCATGCTATCTTGTCAAAGTGTCATGCTATCTTGTCAATATGACTTGTTATTATGTCAAACCCTCATGTTTTTATGTCAAACGTGCATGGTATCTTATCAATATGACGTGTTGTTATGTCAAACGTGCATGGTATCTTGTCAATATGACGTGTTATTATGTCAAACGTGTATGGTATATTGTCAATATGACATGTTATTATGTCAAACGTGCATGGTATCTTGTAAATATGACGTGTTATTATGTCAAACGTGCATGGTATCTTGTCAATATGACATGTTATTATGTCAAACCCTCATGTTATTATGTCAAAGTGTCATGCTATCTTGTCAATATTATGTGTTATTATGTCAAACCCTCATGTTATTATGTCAAACGTGCATGGTATCTTGTCAATATGACGTGTTATTATGTCAAACGCTCCTGTTATTATGTCAAAGTGTCATGCTATCTCTTCAATATGATGTGTTTTTGTGTCAAACCCTCATGTTATTATGTCAAACGTGCATGATATCTTGTCAATATGACGTGTTATTATGTCAAACGTACATAGCATCTTGTCAATATGACATTTTAATATGTCAAAAGCTCATGTTATTATGTCAAATTGCCATGCTTTCTTGTCAATATGACTTGTTATTATGTCAAGTCATGTGAACTTCAGTCATAATCACGGCGGCAAAGCAACAGTGAGGACTTAGATGAGCCTGTTCATCGCACAGTATCACCATAGTCGTCACTGTCTGCCTACATCACATCCTGCAGAACCAGCAACATTTGACAAAAAACTTGAATTGTTCCCAAGACTACTAAATCAGGAGGGGGTACACTGGTCTTTTCCCCCACAATATCTCTCTTGTGACTCAATTAAATCCTATGTTAAGGGTACCCGCAACATACGGTTTGAGGGTCATAAAAGGATTTGGAAAAGAATTGCTGAAATTTGCCCGGCACATATTGTGTCGCTTTCCGCCATTTTGTATTGTGGTTTCGCGCCAATAAAAGTTCGTCAAAAACATAACGTCGTGTGAACATAATACCTTACTTGTTTAACAAGATGGTACAGTCAGAGCACAACATGATCGTTTAACATAATAACACGTCATATTGACAAGATAGCATGGCACTTTGACATAATAACATGAGCGTTTGACATAATAACATGTTCTATTGACAAGATAGCATGACAATTTGACATAATAACATGTTCTTTTGACAAGATAGCATGACACTTTGACAAAATAACATGAGATGTCTCAACATAAGACAGCTACGGCGTTCCATAGTATAACCTTTGAAAATTGCATGTTGCCGATATGGAGAGAAAGGCGTATTTTTTACTGTTTACTGTAACATAGTAACATGAGTGTTTGACATAATAACATGTTATGTTGACATAATAACATTAATGGTTGACATAATAGCATGTCCTTTTGACATAATAACACGTCATATTGACAAGATACCATGACCCATGACCCTTTGACAACACGTCATACTGACAAGATACCATGACACTTTGACAATAATAAAATGATCGTTTGACATAATAACACGTCATATTGGCAAGATACCTTCACACTTTGACATAATGACATGATCGTTTGACATAATAAAACGTCATCTTGACAAGATAGCATGCCACTTTGACATAATAATGTCATGCGATTTTGTCAATATGACGTGTTATGTATTTCGTTGTGTGGACCATGTAGTTAAAAATGTCTTAGAATTCCCCATGTATTGAGAAAGCAGTTGAACAAGTTCTTCCTTTAATCAATCGTCCCTGAGGTCTTTACCGCGAGGTATACCGCCATGTCTATAATCGTCCACCATTCTGTGCGGACACCAATCCTTGCATATACCGTGTTACAACGGCAGTCAGAGCGTGTTACATGGCCTCTTCAGACCCTTCGCTGTTCTGTCGCATTCATACGCAAAATTCTTTAGAAAATCATTGTTTACCATTTTTGATAAAATGTGCGTTTTGTGGAACTCATTAAGCCTTCTTGTTGTGTCTGATTTGTTATCATTCGCAATGAGCGTTTCGACTAAATTTCGGCTTCACATATTTTTTTGAAACTTTGGCAAATAGCAGAATAAAGGATGTTCGAAATTATGTATGTTTTTCAAATAAAATCTTGCGGATTTTAATAAATTATCATTACACAGGTAATTTCAATATATACAGTCGGCCATTAATTTTATCCAAATACCACTTCAACAGGGACAGAAATGGCGATTTCTTTAACCACACTATAATTGTCGCAAAAACGTACGTTTTGACGTTAAAAACGAAGTCATTTCAAAAGTATGATACTACCTTAAATTATGCCACTTTTGTGAAAAAATACGACCCAAAAATCGCTAGTCGCTGCTCAAACAAATAAGGTATAAAAGCTATGTCGCATGGAAACCGAACTACGGAGGTTTGGCAATTTTAATAATTACAATCTGATTGCAAACTTGTATAGATACATTTGGAAATTAATGCAAATTACGATCTAAGTGCATTATTGTAAAGTCTGCTTTCGGCCATAACCGTTTTCCAAAGCCTACGGGACGCTTGTATGCGCGGATAGCGAACACAGAAGTCCTCGATCAGGATTCGAATACCGGACTCTCGATATTCGTGTGGCGTGGCCCAGTTAATATCCAATATTAACCCTTTCCCACATACAGACGTATTTTGCTTCTGCAGCAAATTATGCGATTTTCGAAATGAAACATTGTAGCAAATATGCTCGAAATAGGCAATTTCGCCTTTTTGCTACAATGTTTTAAACTTTATTCTGATATTATATTTTAATATACATGTTGGATAAGGTTTAGTGAAATTTCTTTACAAGGAACAAAGGTACCGGTACTGCAGACCGTCAGCCGGATGGACTAAACATCGAATTGTGTACTTTTCTTCGGCTGTCTAGTATATGGTCTACCGAGAACTGGCACGATGTGGCGTGTGCTTTTGATCAAATCAACCACTATATCTGCGAGAAACGCATCTTTAATAATGCAACAGATTATGTCAGTAAGGTTTTAATCTTTTCTTACATACAACAAATCTGTAGCGGACAACTTTGAAAATAATTTGGCATGAAAAGCTTCTATAAAAAAGAGCATAATTATTGAAAAGAATTGATTACAAGGTGGCAAAAGGAAAATTGCTCATATGAAACATATTTAAATAAAGTTTTATGTCTCATTTGATTACTATACGTAGAGTCATCATGATAGAGTTAATATTAAAGGCACATAAAAACTATGATATATCAACAAATGTAATAAAAAAATCTAGAACAAAGGAAGAGTTCTGTATAAATATGTGAACCTGAATAATTATTTTCTAAATGGTTCAGAATATGGTTCTAAAAGTAGAACAGTTGACCTCGCTCTAAAATTAGAAAATATATTCATTTATGTTATAGATCATCTGTGCTATTTCAAGAACATTACACTGTATTAGTTATAGTATCAGTATTTAGAAACTATAAAACCAGACGTTTGTAGTATAACATTGGTTTCAGATCACATTGTGCCCTTTGCTAGACTAGTCAACGTTTTATACGAGGGTTTCCTCCAGTGTGGAAGTGGAGAAATGACCCAGCTTATATTCGGATGTGACGGTATTCCTAACGATTGTTTTGATAATAGCGACGAATCACCATCTTGTGTCGGAGGTAAATTATATGTGTTGTTTGCATGTTTTTCGCATTCAAAAGCATGTCTCACGTTTTCGCGGGCTGTCGATCCCGAAGTTGTTAGTTCGAAGCCAAGCCCGACCAACATTCTTTCCGACGTTTAACAAACCTAAATGTGACAATCGTCAGTCGTCTTCCACCATGTGGAAAAGTAGCCAGTTGCTTGGAAATACTGTTGAGTGCAGTACATTTGTAGTACAGGTGTAGAAAAGATATACACACATAGGTAGGTCAACTGTCCGCCGTGATATGAACAATTGTTGAAAACGGCATTAAACCAAAATCAATCAATCAATAATTATGTGATTTATTGATATATGTAATCTGGTGAAGACTAATTCAGTCGAGATTTTTGTTTGCACATTTTCAAAATAGGTTACTTTGTATTGACTCAAAACTCGCGAAACAGTCCTTTTGACAATATCTTGTTTTTCTTTTCTTTTCATTTTTTCTGATGGGAAAAGGATGGGTTCAATTATTTAAGTAAGTGTATACAATCCCATCGAGTGATATACTTGAGAACAATGGTACAGCTAATTTGAATCTTCGTGTGTTGGTTTGTATAGAGGTTATGGTTAGGTTCGCCTTTAAAAGTATTCTAGTTATATCTCCGCGTTTTCTGTGGATAATTATCAGAACAGTACAGAACACAAAGTTTATTAAAACTAACAACGTACATGAACATTCAATACATACTTATTTCAGATACAGTTATCACGAGATCAATACCGGTACGTCCTGTGTTTTGATGATGTGCATTTTCATTACAGGATGCCTAAAAACAGATGTTGTTGTAATATTTTTAAATGTATTTCAACTCATAAATTATGTTACGGGATTTTGCTCTGCACTTTCATGCATGTCCTGGAAATGGATTTCGCTGCATTATTTAGAAATGTACCCCAACCCATAAATAAGGTTATGCGAGTTAGGATATGCATTTCCATTACAGTGAAGGATGACTGAAACATATTTAATCGTGATATTTAATGTTGTATCGCATCTCAAAAATTAGGATATGCGTTTTATGCTGTGTTCTTTCATTGAGGATATCTAAACAGATTACGTTATAAACTTTAGTAATGTATCGCATCTAATACATTGCTTGTTTTATTTTGTGTATTTATTTTTATAACAGTGTTTGATGGATGTCCTCCAAACGGATTCCGCTGTAATGATGAAGAATGTATCGCATCTTATATGTTGTGTGACTTCAATAAAGATTGCTCCAATGGTGAAGATGAAGAAGATTGCTGTAGGTTACTAGGTTTACATCTTTCATGTTCATTGCTTTCTTTTATAATAAAGAGACTTCATGAAAGATTGCTCCGATGGTTAAGATGAAGAAGGATGCGGTATGTTACTAGGTTTACATCTGTCATTTTCATTGTTTTCTTTTATAATAATGAGACTTCATTAAAGATTGCCCCAATGGTAAAGATGAAGAAGGATGTGGTATGTTACTAGGTTTACATCTGTCATGTTCATCGTTTTCTTTTATGATAACGATACTTCATTAAAGATTGCTCCGATGGTAAAGATGAAGAAGGATGTGGTATGTTACTAGATTTACATCTGTCATGTTCATTGTTTGCTTTTATAATAACGAGACTGTGTTAAAGATTGCTCCGATGGTAAAGATGAAAAAGGATGTGGTATGATACAGGTTAACATCTGTCATTTTCATTGTTTTTGTTTATAAGATTGCCGCAAAGGTAAATATTAGGAAGGACGTGGTGTGCTACTAGTTTTACAGCGGCCATTTTCATTGTTTTCGTTTATAATAATGAGACTTCATAAAATATTGTATATGGTAGGCTACTAGGTTTACAGCTGTCATTTTGTTATGATAATGAGACTTCATTAAAGAATGCCTTAATAGTGACGATGGAGAAGGATGAGGTAGGCTACTATGCTTACAGCTGTCATTTTCATTGATTTCTTTAATGATAAGGATACTTCATTGAAGATTGCCCCAATAAGAAGGATATGGTAAAATCATTAAAGATTGCCCCAATTTGGAAATATATCAACGGACCAGTTCACCTACTCATGTTTCCTTGTTTTCTCACACCAGTAATCCACACAACATTTTCTCCAAGCAAATGGCTGCTTTTCCACATACACATATCTCTTTGGTGAAAGACGAATGACGCTTGTCACAGTGAACTTTATCAAACGTCGGAAAGAATCTTAGCCGAGCTGGGGTTCGAATTCACAACCCCCGGATTGACAACCCGCGTCGCTACCGACTGAGCTACCGAGGCTCGTCGGAAATATAAAGAATGATGTGGTATGTCACTAGGTTTACAGCTGTCATTTTCATTGTTTTATTTTATAATAATGAGACTTCATTAAAGATTGCCCCAATTGGGAAGATAGAGAAGGACGTGGTAGGTTACTAGTATTACAGCTATCATTTTTATGGTTTTCTTTTATAACAATGAGACTTCATTAAAGATTGCCGCAATTGGAAAGATAAAGAAGGATGTGTTATGTTACTAGGTTTACAGCTGTCATTTTTATTGGTTTTTTTCCATAATAATGATATTTTATTAAAGTTTGCCCCTATTTGGAAGATGAAGAGGGACTTGGTAGGTTACTAGGATTACAGCTGTCATTTGTATTGTTTTCTTTTATAACAATGAGACTTCATTGAAGATTGCGCAATTTGAACAGATAAAGAATTGATTGATTGGGGTTTAACGCCGTTTTTAACAATTTCTCAGTTATATCACGGCGGCCAGTTCACCTACTCATGCATTTCCTGGTTTTCTCACACCAGTACTCCACACAACAATCTTCCAAAGCAACTGGCTGCTTTTCCACATAGACTTAGCCCATTGGTGGAAGACGAATGACGCATGTCGCATTGACTTTTGTCAATCGTCGGAAAGAAAGTTGGCCGAGCCGGGATTCGAACTCACAACCCCTGGATTGACAGCCCGCGTCGCTACCGACTGAGCTACCGGGGTACCGGACATATGCGTATATCTTCTGTAATATATGTGTATTGTCTATTAACTAACAGTATATCAAGTAAATAATGCGCTACCAGTTTCACTGCTATGATGATCTTCAGGAAAATAATGGATATACATAGGAAACAATGAAATTAATTTTACATGCCGTTGAATTATATATTTAAATTATAGAAACATGCAACGCTTAGTGCCCTTAGAAACAACGTCCTGAAGAGCTAAGCGTAACATGTAAACTTTGTTTCTATAATAGAATATATAATATAACGGAATACAATGTCACTTTCATACGAAAGCCTATTAAGACCATCTGAGAAAAAAAAAATGTAAAGTCGTAAAAACGCGAAAAAAGGCGTCATCATGCGAAACAAGGCGTAGTAACGCGAAACAAGTCAAAGTAACGCGACACAAGGCATACTTACGCAAAGTTAAGGCGTAATAATGCGAAGAAAGACGTAGTAACGCGGAATAAATGCATTATAACGCGAAAATAAAGGCATAATAACGCGATAATTAAGGCGTATTAACGCTAATAAAAAGCGTAATAACGCGAAATAAAGGTGTAATAACGTAAAAATAAAGGCGTAATAACGCGAAATAAAGGCGTCATAACGCTAAACAAAGGCGTATTAGTGCTAATAAAAGGCGTTATTACGCGGAAGAAAGGTGTAGTAACCTAAAGATAAAGTCGTACTAACGCGAAATAAAGGCATAATAACGCTATACAAAGGCGTATTAACGCTAATAAAAGGCGTTATTATGCGAAAGAAAGGCGTGGTAACGAAAAAAAAAAAACGTAATAACGCGGAAAAAAGGCTTAGTAACGCGAAATAAAGTCGTAATAACGCCTTTTCAGCTATATATATATATCGATTACTGCTTTGAAGTCTCTTTTTCAACCATGGATCTACGACCCAGATCAACCAATTCGCTATGTTTTTTCATTGGCTGAGCTACGATTGACGACTGTGTTTTGAGTGGTTGAGCTACGATCTACGATCCAGATTAACCATTTGGCAATGTTTTGTCAGTGGCTTAGCTATGATCTAAGACCCAGATAAACCAATTTTCTATGTTTTGTCAGTGGTTGAGCTACGATCTAAGACCCAGATCAACTAATTTTCTATGTGGTTTTTTTCAGTGGCTAAGCTACGATCTAAGACCCAGATAAACCAATTTTCTATGTTTTGTTAGTGGCTGAGCTACGACCTACGTTCCAGATCAACCAATTAGCTTTGTGTTTTTAGTGGTTGAGTTACGATCTACGACCCAGATCAACCGATACCCCATGTTTTTATAGTGGCTGAGCTATTAGTTGATCGTAGCTCAATCACTCAAAACACAAAGCTTATTGGTTAATTTAGGTCGTAGATCGTAGCTCAGCCACTTAAAAACCATTGCGAATTGGTTGGTCTGGGTTGTAGATCGTTGTTCAACCACTCAAAACACAAAGCTAATTGATTGATCTGGATCGTAGATTGTAGCTCAAGCACGCAAAACACATAGCTAATTGGTTGATCTAGGTCGTAGATCGTAGCTCAACCACGCAAACACATAGCTAATTGGTTGATCTAGGTCGTAGATCGTAGCTCAACCACGCAAACACATAGCTAATTGGTTGATCTAGGTCGTAGATTGTAGCTAAAGCACGCAAAACACATATCTATTTGGTTGATCTAGGTCGTAGATCGTAGCTCAACCACGCAAACACATAGCTAATTGGTTGATATGTGTCGTAGATCGTAGCTCAACCAATGAAAAAACATTGCGAATTGGTTGATCTGGGTCGTAGATCATAGCTCAGTCAGTAAGTGAATTGGTTTATCTTGGTCGTAGATCGTAGCTCAGCCAATAACACACAAAGAGAATTGGTTGATCTGGGTCGTAGATTGTAGCTCAGCCATTGAAGAAACTTGGCGTATTGGTTGGTCTAGGTCGTAGATCGTAGCTCAATCACTCAAAACACATAGCTAATTGGTTGATCTGGATCGTAGATCGTATCTCAGCTACTGACAAACATAGAAAATTGGTTGATCAGGGTCATAGATCGTAGCTCAGGCACTGAAAATAAAATGCGAATTGGTTGGTGTGGGTCGTAGATCGTAGCTCAGCCAATGAAAAAACATAGCGAATTGGTTGATCTGGGTCGTAGATCCATGGTTGAAAAGGAGT
Source organism: Serripes groenlandicus (assembly GCA_031761405.1). Taxonomy (NCBI): domain Eukaryota; kingdom Metazoa; phylum Mollusca; class Bivalvia; order Cardiida; family Cardiidae; genus Serripes; species Serripes groenlandicus. The sequence goes on from JASEVX010000005.1 coordinate 993,228, forward strand.
CTTCAAAGCAGTAGTCGATTTATATGTAGCTGAAAAAGGCGTTATTACAACTTTATTTTGCGTTATTACACCTTTTTTCGCGTTATTACGTCTTTATTTTCGCGTTACTATGCCTTTCTTTCGCGTAATAACGCCTTTTTTAAACGTGAATACGCCTTTGTTTAGCATTATAACGCCTTTATTTCGCGTTATTACGACTTTATTTTCGTGTTACTACGCCTTTTATTAGCGTTAATACGCCTTTGTTTAGCGTTACAACGCATTTATTTCGCGTTCGAGTTATAATGCCTTATTTCGCGTTATAACGCTTTTCATTAGCGTTAATACGCCTTTATTTTCGCGTTATAATGCCTTTATGCCGCGTTATTACGCATTTCTTTGCATTATTACGCATTTACTTTGCGTTATTATGCCTTGTTTTGCGTTACTTCGCCTTGTTTCGCGTTACTTCGTCTTTTTTCGCATTATAACGCCTTTTTTCGCTTTATTACGACTTACCAATATATATTTTTTCTCAGATGGTCCTAATAAGCTTTCGTACTTTCATTTATTTCATCATATATTTCTGTGTGTGATGAAAAGTTACTTCTACAATATTTTGATATTGATTGATAAATCAAACTAATCATATAGAAGACAATACTCTGCGAAATCTTGTTTTCTCCCTGTATGTATACGTATTTGTTATTGATTTCATACTTTACGATATACATATAGTATTCGGAAAGTAAACTAGCTTAGGTGTCTTATAAGTCAGGCATGGCGAGCCCTTTCAATAGGGGTGACGATATAATAAACAAACACTTTACTTTTTTACTTATATATATATTCACCAGTTTATCAACAATGTGCAATCGACGAATGGGTGTGCACATCCGGGCAATGTATACCCTATCCAGCCCGTTGTGACGTCACAGTAGACTGTCTGGATGGTACAGATGAGAAAGATTGTGGTAAGTTCAACCGCAAGTCCTCGGCTTAGTCGATTAGAGTAGATATAAACTATTCCCTCATCCTTTTCCATGTACGTTTTAATTCAATAAATTCAAAGACTGTCATCTGGAAGACCAGTTTTCTTACCTTAAAACATATGTTTAGGTCTTTAATATCCACTACTCTCGTACTTAGAGCTTCAGTTCATCTGTAGTAAATAATCTTTGAAGGAATATATCAGCCGCGTCTGGTGATTTGGGATCGTATTGACTTTCCGTTGACTTTCCGTTACGGGACCATACTCATGTAAATGGGCGTTAAACTAGTAGTTCTACACTTCTAGTTTTATGTCAAAAGATGCATCTAGGACTAAATTACATGCACATTCACAGGCTTATCCGAGTCTTCACTGTACGCAGATGTATTAAGAATCAAAATTACTAGACGCGGCTGGTTTGTAAGTAACGAGATATATGAACAGTGGTATCGCAATAACTCGAAGTCGAGAGGTAGCCAGAAATAAAGAAAACAGCATATCGATTGTTCTTGTTCAAAAGACACCGGAAATGGTTAACCTTTTACTTTTAAAACATATGGAAATTCTCTATAAATGAAAGTATGCTAATTAAATGGAGTTCAAAAACTGTGTTTTCAAATGTCGTCTGCTTTTTCATATACGTCTGCATTTGGGAAAGGGTTGAACACTATTTACGAGTGATCGCATGTTCGAGTTAACGCAAGTCCACAGTAAATATATTAGTCAATCAAAGCATATCATCAACATTTATTATTTCAGATTTGTGTCAAGGTCAAACGTTCCAGTGCTACGACCAGAGATGTCTGACAGAAGCCAGAGTGTGTGATTCATTTATTGACTGTACCGGACGGTTACACGAGGATGAAATGAGTCAGAGATGTATCCCACCTAATTCAGGGTATTATCATACAACATATATTCTACAAGATAATTGTGATCCTGACCTTTGTGCAAATATGTATTTGTTTTGTATTTGTTCACATTGATGCATCTTTTAACTGTGTTCTGTGAATCTAAATACAAAGTGTGTACGTCTAGTCACGATAGTGAAAATAATAAGGCCGTTATTACGTTAGTCTACGTTATTTTAGAATCACCATTGTACATTGTACATGGGTTTTTTTCTTTATTTTTTTTTAATTTGGTTTATGAATACTCGACTGTTTATGTAAATAAGACACAGTTAAAATATTATGATTATACATGTATGTCATTACATGTATATGTTTGTGTTTTCATTGCGCAATGGGTCATAATCAGGTTGTTAGTGTTGAATAATATTGTATTTATAAACCGGTTACTCAATATGCCATGAGCCGCGTTTAGCGAGTTGGGATCTTAATGCATTTGCGTACAGTTAAGACTCAGGCGAACCTGTGCATCCGCACAATCTCACCAGAACCTTCACTGTCCGTCCAAATGCACTTTAGTCGCAGATGCATCTTTTGACAAAACACTAGAACTGTAGCCCCTTTAGTTTGTCGCAAATCTACATACGGACTAACACACGAAGAAAAACTTGTGAATTTGATGTAAAAACTTGATACAGAGCTGAAAATATTGTCAGAGAGATACTACTAGTTACTATCCCCTGGGTTCAATTACACAGTTTGATAACTCATGGTTGCCAATTAACCAATCAAACTACTGGTAATTAATAGTAGTAGTGAATTTGATTAGTGGATTAGGAACCATAAACTGCAGAACTGTTTCACAGAACGCAGGGCTGATGTATTGCTTTAATGCTTGTCTGCTTTGAAAACACTAGCGGAAAGTATATACAGTTTGCTTTATATGCCTGTTAAGAGCTTACACATATACATTAATTTTCGTGTATCTGCCTTGGCAGGGTGACACATAATTATCACTTTTCAGTCGTCTGCCCGTCCGCTTGTCTGTCGCACTTTGATATACTGCCTTATTGGTAGACGAAACACGTAATCATTCTTGACTGTATATATATTTAGGAGCTCTTGTTTAGATATGTATATTCATGGTCAGACGTCGAATGGGACTTACCAAATTAAGCAGAACATCAGTAAAGGTGAGTTTATTTATATAATTTTTATTATATCTGCAATTATCCGTCACTTAACCCTTTCCAACATAGGCCTTAAACAAGTATGAAGGAGTCGAATGTTGAAGCTCTTGGGGAATCATATGAGAAATATCCATACATGAAAGTATAATATTGAATAGAATAGTTAAGAATTTGAAAGCGTGCTTAAAAGCTAATATCAACAAAACAAGGATTAGGATTAGCATATAAAAAATCACATACATGCTATATATCAGTCACGTTTTCAAATAACACTAACAGCGTGCATACTATGGTAATAATCCCTCTGTTAAACGTAACAAACGTATTGCAAATCGATCTCTTTTTATTTATTGTAACAGACGTTTTCCAAGTAGATATCATGTTATATGCCGTAACAGAAATGTTCAAAGTATATATCTTTTTCTTACCGTAACAGACAGTCTTCAAGTCGAATGCAGATTTGGCTGGAAAGATGACCAACCACTAGTGGAGACGGTAATGCATCATAACGCGGAGAACATGCAATCCTGGGAGTATGGAGCAATTGATTTCATCTTTAAGTACTCCGCCATGAGAAACCATATAGAACTGATCAAAACCGATAGCAGTCATTGTAAACAGTATATTAAAGTGGGGTGCCATGACCCGGGAAAACAGCGGTTTTTTTCGTACGGCAGTAACGACGTTACTCTGAAAATAACCGAGAACTGCGATTGTCCCTTTGTGAACCAGTGTCAGACAATCAACAAAAAGTAAGTGTCCGATTCGGAATACTGTGCGTGTACTACCTTTTGCAACATTTTTCTCTTCCAAGCACCTATATATATGAGCTGCGTCACGTAAAATGGAACGTTTCCGTGGTGTAGTGGGATCGATAGACCACGGTTCGATCCCCAGACTTGAATAATCTAACAATTGACGTCAAGCGTTGCGGGGATATTATATCGACTAATGCAGTGGTAAATTACCCAGTAAACTCCGTGATATAATTGAAATACTTTTGAAAACATCGTGAAACATCATCCAAACATGTCAAATGGTCTCTTGTTTCTAATTCGAATATGTTACCCAGGTGGTCCTATATACTGTCACAATGACACTAGACCCTTCACCATCCGCCTACATTTTAAAAAGCAGTATATATCGATGTAACTTCTTACCAAATACTAGAATCGTAGCAACACTGGTTTCACTCCCGTGACGCGTTATCTCACACCAAAACGGGGATGCAACGATACACCTTTGCGCCGACACGAATAATATGCGCGTCGCTTAGAGATCTAGTGTGTAATGGCATCGCAGTTTTAATTACATTTATCATCTTAATATATTCGAACATTGAAGATTTTCGTGAGACTGTGTGCTCAACAGAGGCTTTGCTATTCGCAGATGAAACCCGATCACCTTTTACCTAGACGAATGATATGAGCCGTGACTGGCGATTCGAGGTTTAATGGTATCACTGTTTCATATCTTCACACCATACTTTGTGGTCTGAGAGAAGAACCAGATGTGCTACACGTGTAGATTTCAGTAAGAAGTTACATCTATAACTGAGACAAGATGATCCCTTTTCGCCTACACTTATGATATGCGCCGCGTCATGCGATTGGAGGTTTAATGACATCCCTGATCAATATCAACATTCAGTGGTATGAGCGTAGCACCAGAGTGTTCCGTCTATGTGTATACGTTTCATCTATGTGTATACGTTCCATCTATGTGTAGACGTTTCATCTATGTCTATACGTTCCGTCTATGTGTATACGTTCCATATATGTGTATACGTTTCATCTATGTGTATACATTTCATCTATGTGTATACGTTTCATCTATGTGTATAAGTTCCATCTATATGTATACGTTTCATCTATGTGTATACGTTCAGTCTATTAATATACGTTTCATCTATGTGTAGACGTTTCATCTATGTGTATACGTTTCATCTATGTGTATACGTTTCATCTATGTCTATGTGTATACGTTTCATCTATGTGTATACGTTTCATCTATGTGTAGACGTTTCATCTATGTACATACGTTCCGTATATGTGTATACGTTCCATCTATGTGTATACGTTCTATCTATGTTTATACGTTTCATCTATGTGTATACGTTTCATCTATGTGTAGACGTTTCATCTATGTGTAGACGTTTCATATATGTATATACGTTCCATCTATGTGTATACGTTCCGTATATGTGTATACGTTCCGTCTATGTGTATACGTTTCATCTATGTGTAGACGTTTCATCTACGTGTAGACGTTTCATCTATGTCTATACGTTCCGTCTATGTGTATACGTTCCATCTATGTGTATACGTTTCATCTATGTGTATACGTTTCATCTATGTGTAGACGTTTCATCTATGTGTCTACATTCCATCTACACGTATGTATATAGTGAGGACTCGGGTGATACTCTGCGTGAACACAAGTTCACCTGAGTCTTCAATGTCCGCAGATGCAACAAGACCCCCAATCTCCAGACCTGGCTAATAAACATTCATTTCAGGGATAAATGCTTAAATAAAAGTGTCCGGGATTATGATTACTACGGGGTTCAATATGACGTAGGGCTTCAATATGACGAAGGTTACATATGTGACAAGGCAGTGCTTCCGATCATTAACTTGTACACACCATCGAACACTGATTACAGAGCATTCCAACTCACGGTCGGGCCGCTGATATGTGAAGGTACTTTCAGATTGTTTTCTCTGACACAAATTTTGATTTTTAATTTCGGACGCTTTTATCAAAATTTAAATAAACAACGTTTTATATATATTTAGTAAGAGTTTTTTGTGTTACTATGGGTATGTGAGTTTTGGAGAGATGCACAATGTACTCTTTACATTAACTGCCAACTAGTCGAGCCGCCATAGCTTAGTCGGAAACGACGATGGTTGTCAATACATGGATCGTAAATTCGAATCTCGGGCTGTTTTTCCCCCAATGGATTGCACAGTTCACTGTTGGGGGTAGCCAGTCGCCTAGTATTAATGTTATGTGAAGTACTGATCTGAGAAAGCTACATCCGTAGTCACGTCATTCAAAATGCGATAAAATAATTTAAAATTGTATAATTTGTCTGTTTTCTCCGTCTTTTAAATAGGTATATAATAAAATGAAAATTATATAACAGTAGCGTTACGCGGCTTTGTAATATTTTCCTACTCGGAGCTACTTCGGTCTCGCGAGATATCAATTGTTCCGAAAGCTTCGTAGTAAAAGACAAACCGACTTATCGCTACTGGAACAACATATTCCCGATATATTATTTTGCTATCATGACATCGGTCCTTGTCACACAGAACTCTAGATAA
>JASEVX010000005.1:1715019-1905487 GCA_031761405.1 Serripes groenlandicus
AGCTTTATTTCTTTCATTTTCCTCTTTCCCAAACGATGCTTTTAATTTTCAAAACTAACACAAATTACTATTCATCACAAAAATATATTTGTGTGCCATGTTTTTTCATAATCTATGCACCTTTGTGGTAAAACCGCGAAAGACGAAGGTACCCGATCCTGGGGTTCGAATCCGAACTCGGTCGTTAAATCTTTCCGTTGTCATTGCGACAAGCGCCATTTTTTTCTACCAAATAACTAACAGTCTATAAGAGAGGGTAACCAGTCACAAGGACAGAATAGTGTGTGAAGAACGGTTGCGATAAAGCCAAGAAAACATCAACCTCGGTACCCTGGCTATTCATAATATGTACGAATAGGCTGGGTACCGAGAAGGGGAAAACATGTGTAGATTAACAAGCCGCCGTGTTATCACTGAAGTACGGTTGAAACCGCGTTATATTTCAATCAATCACTCAACTTAATCATTTCAGTCAATATCAAGTGAATTCAATATCTGTTTTGGTACGTTTTATATGACGATCGATCGTCATGGGTTTTCGCGGTACTAGAGTTTGAAATGTAAACAGTTTTGAAGTGTCTTCCTCTCTTACTTAAGGTGATTCAAGTGTTTAATCAATTGTCCCAATATTTGTAAGTTTACGCGATTTGGTGAAAACCTTTCATCAGTATCGCTACTAAGTAAATTTATGACCGTTTAATCCCTTTCCGTGGTGAAAAGTTGCATTTCAACGCGTTTGCTGCAGATGAGTTTAGAATATAGTTCCATAGATTGAGACAAATGATGAGCGTTGGTTTTTTATTATTTCTGTCCCGTTTTCTCAAATGAGAACATTTTCCGCAATATCTTTGGTTATCGTAGCTCTGTTTGAGTATTTTGTCTATTTGTGTTCAAGTAAGGATGGTATACAATATCACAAGAAGCAACAGTTTACTTATATGACAAAACAATAACATGTGATTGTTAACCTTTAATTCCAACCGACTCTCTGTGTGTATGCACGGCTGGATTGTGAACACGGAAGGCACAGTCTGATTTGGATCTTTACTGACAGCAGGAGGTTGTTTTTCATATGACGCGGTTAAAAAGATGTGTCCTTCAAAGTATTACTTTAATCGAAAGCACCTTAAACTACAAACACTCTATAAAACAATCCAGTCTGTTTTGAGTCCTTTCAAACAATACCAGACAGACGGGTTCGTGTCTTTTACATCAAACAATGTACATTAATATTTTATAAGGACTGAATACTAAATGATCGCCTAATTACAGTCTTATAACCGCGACATGAATAAATGTGTACTTAATACGCACTCTACTTTAGGTTTGGTCTGCTTTCAAAAACAAACATAATCAAACCTTCTGGGTACAATGGGGTTATAATTTCGATAAAGTTTTGAAAATAGTGTCGGGAAAGGAGAGAATATAAAGGACTTCACAAGATATTTAACACATCAGTGAAATCATTTTTGAAAAGCGAAAAATTGGTCATTGTGAGCAATTTCTCCTTTACCACTTAAGTTGTAAATTATGTGTGAAAGTTGCAGTTTCAGTTTCACAATTATGAAACTCTTTCCCTCATACTTTTTTTCAAAAGCTTGCGATTCTAAGCGTTAAATAATCTGGAGATCGGTTAACGTGATTTGTTATAATTATATTCTATTCAATCTCCCTTATTTATATAAGAACGTCATAAACTAAAACAAGTAGCTGATCCACACAGTCATATCACTACACACGTATATCGAATATACAAGTCTTGTTTCATTTTAAAGTATCATTATCTATATCTCATTTCGTGTTCTGCTTACTCGATGTCGAATTTGCAAAATGTGGCTTTTTCGTTTTAAACTAAATTGTTCTACATTTTTCATAAAACAGACGGCATTTAAAAAATAACAGAAAAGGTATTAGAAATTGCCTAACCCTATTCCACATACCGATGGTTTTGGAAGCCTCTGCAGCAGTAGACTTTTGAAAACATTGTAACAATTGTAACAAAAGAAGAAATTTCTCGTTTTGTGCAATTTCTTCTTTTGTCACAATGATTTCAACTCTTTTTAATAATTAAACTATAATTTATGGAGATTGTTCACGTATTTATATATATGTCTTCAAAGTAAGTCTTCTGCTGAAGATCTGTTGTATGTGGGAAAGGGTTAAAACGAGCAACTCCTTCATTTGACACAATGCTTTCAATTCTGTGTCAAAAGTATACTTTTATATCACGTGATAATTTCTCAGTTGTTTTCAAAGCAGACGGCCCTTTGAATTTCATATTTATAAGGTAAATCTTTAAACACAATAGGCAGACGAATAGTTCTTTATTTCGGCAATATCTAGATACCTGAATATTAACTACGCGTTATATTCTGTCATATCATTCATAATCATGGGTTTCCTTTATCATAAGTGGTTTTATTTATGGCTGGTATCATTAAATCATGGTACAACATCGGAAAATGGTGACTAGATGTTTTCTGTTGCTCAAAATAAAACGATCTTTGTGAATACTGGGAAGCGCAACGATCCAGATTAACCTGCACGTTTACGCAGTCTGATAAGGGTAACCTTTGTTCGAAATTATAAACTAATTCCGAAGTGCTACGTGAATGACGCTAATATCATTAGACAAACATTTGTTTTTTATGAATCGTCAACAAAGATTCGGTTTTTCAGATCGCGTGATCTTATTTCTTACAAAAGTCTTTAAAAAGTTGGAAAACAGTTTTGTGTACAAAGTGAACTCGTCAGTATTTTAACATTTACGGACGCTTAATATGTACATGGGATTTCGAAAGCGGGTGTCCCGGGTTCGATCCCGCGTCGCGGCTCTACGGTCATGGTGGAGTACCCTTGGGCAAGGCATATTTTCTAGCCTAGTACTGGTTTGTTTACCCAGGGATCATGAATAAGTGAACTGTCGCCGTGATATAACTGAAATAATGTTGAAAAAGGCGTAAAACCCTAATAAATAAATAAATAAATAATAAATACATGTATCAAAGCTGTATCCGTGAACACGTATTGAAATTGGAACAGTTCAAGTCAAATAAAGAAGGCTGTACATAAAGCCGACAATTGATATTTGAAATGAATTCATAAAAGAAATTATTTACGGCTCTCCCACAAAACTGGCAATAAAGATTAATATACAAGATTCAAGTTTCTTTTTATAATGTGGAGACTTTCCGTCAGAGGGCCTTAGCTATAGAGTGTCGTATTCCGGTAGACATGTGTATTATATAGATAGAAACTATCATGATTCATTTGGTATTATATATTAAACACTTTTACCTGCTTGCTTCATATGCTATTTTCAGAGTCGTTTGCTTTGAAAACCTTAACTCTTTCCCACATACGACAATTCTGCAGCAGACGACTTTGAACATATATTGAAAAAATGGAAAATCTCTATATTTGAATAGATAACCTTGGAGCAATTTCTTCTTTTGTCACTGCGTTTTCAAAAAGCCGTCTGCTGCAGAGGCGTCAGAAAGCGTCTATATGAGGTAAAGGGTTAAAGCGAAATGTGTAAATATTTTGAACATTTATGGATTTTGAACGCAAAATTGAAAAATGTTGTGGAAAGGACACATTGCTAACAATGAACCATTTCTCTTGTTCCAGCAATGAGAACTACCGTCGTCTGCTGCAATGGCGTTAACATTCTACAGCATGACGTTAAAAGTCTGCTGCAATGGCGTTTAAAGTCTACAGCATGACGTTAAGAGTTGAACTGATCTTGAATAATTTGTTATTTCGTGTCAACAATTTTTAGTAAAATATGAACTTAAATTTTAATTATTCATTTTTTAACCAAATAAGATCTATTCATCGAATCTGGAAACGATTTATCAGTAAAAATAAAGGCGGACATCAACTTCAACGATTACCATTAATATATAATTCCACGGATGGATCAAATTGTTTATTCATTCAACGTACAACACCATGGTACCATAAATACCATAAAGCTCAAGAAAAAACATATTAATTAATTTTAACTTTAAAACCATAACAATAGATTGAACAATGATGTATTAAAAAAAACGTGTTGTATGTGACATGCTTAAACATACACATTAAGAATGTCAGCACCGTATTCCCTTAAGTAGATAAGTTCATGCTACTGATCGGGCGATTCCATTTTTCATGTTCTCAGAGTGTTGGAAGATTTTGATAACTAAAATGCAAACAATGCTGATTTCAGTCGAGACAGCTCGTTACTCAACTGAATCTGTCTTGTTTTCAAAAACCGCAATATTACCATGACGCTAAAAGAGAAACGCACTCCTTTAACACTTTCAGCGCCAAAGACAATATTGAGGTTTTTGCAAACAATACAGATTCAGGTGAGTCAGCTCGTAACGAGCTGTCTCACCTGAAATCAGCATTGTTTGCCTTATAGTTTTCAAATATTCCAAAATGCTTATAACATATAAAATAGAGTCGCCCGGCTTTGAACATGGAAGAGTCTATTTTAAACAATTCGGCGCTGAAAGAGTTAAGGTAACATTGTCAAAATACCTACAATTAAACTTAGATGTGAATTTATTTCCACTATAAACGATAACAATACAATTAATGCAGCTGTACTAACGATTTCATAATGTATAATATTACAGGGATAAACTCATATTTAAACTATTTATTATTAAAATGAATAGGTTTTCGCTCGGCCGGTCAGGTAACATGCTATCAATCTAGAATTATTATTGAAAGGAAAGCTGTTTGACACGACACGGGTTACCACTTAGGTCAGCGGAGGTTTTTATGTAACGCACGTGGATTTTTTAAAGTTAAGGACTGGGGTTGCGTTTGGAAAGATTAGTTTCGATGATTTTATAGCCTGGAGTAGAACATAAAAACGAACATAATAGTTGGCCTGCCTGATTGTTTGTTTTGTGCCAAACATTTTAAACATTGCCAAAAGGGAAACATAATAGTTGGCCTGCCTGATTGTTTGTTTTGTGCCAAATAGTTTAAACTTTGCCAACGGGGGAACATGGTATTCGCCCTGTCTGACGGTTTGTCTAATGCCAAACATTTTAACTTTGGCCAACATTCTTGACCCGTCAGAGTCAGGCCTGTCATTTAGGTGTGCGTATTCCTTCCGACAATACTTGTTTGTATGACCAAAATGTTTTAACCCTTTCCCGACAATTCTGCAGCAGACGACTTTAAACATGTTTTGCCAAAAAATAGAAAATCTTTATTATTGAATGGATAACCTATTACTAAAAGTGGAAAACATTGTGGCAAAAGGAGAAATTGCACGTTTTGTGCAATTTCTTCTTTTGTCACTATGTTTTCAAATAGCCGTCTGCTGCAGAGGCGTCAGAAAGCGTCTATATGAGGGAAAGGGTTAATTAAGGCGTGACCTTGACACTGACCTTTAACATACTTCCTGTAAATTGTGATGCTCCTCAGAGGCATTAGTTTTTCACAAATATAAAATATGTTTTTAAATATTTAATCGATTGCCTGGTAATGTACGTGAGCTATTCTGGTATAACCATAGAGCGAGTTATGGTTATTCTGAAATGACGTGTACACTGATATAATTTAAGATGATCACGTATAAAGATATAGATCTGGAAAAGCCTACGTAGCCTTTAAAGAATCCATGATGATCATAAATTGAATTGTACAATACAATACAACACAATACAATACAATAGTATATTTGCGTAATTAGGCCTCCGTCCAACACATACATACATACTGTATTACATTCAACTAACAATGTAGTAAAAAATTGAATTGTGTTGCCTATAAACTATAAACTAAATAGAAATCTTAAAGACCGTCAGAATAATTGTATATGAATCGAAGTACACTAACCAATCATTATTCTTAGTTTAGTCGAAAACCCTTTAGGCTACCATCAACCTGCTAAAAGTGATTTAAAACATGTGCGTATAACGCCAATCCAGATCCATTTGCCCAAACGTTTGAAGCGACAGAATCGTTCGCATTTGAAGTTCTGTTAATCTAGAAAGAGTGTAAACAACAGAAAATATTAAAAAGATAGTTCAATGAAAGAGATGAATTCGGTAGATATGACTTAGTAGTTTGTTAGTCACATTCAGTGTCAATTGGTTTCTTTTTGCCTTAATGCACCTTCAACTTCTACCATAACAGGTAAATAAATGATCAATGCATCATATATCGAGGGCTTGGCGTGAAACGGTTGTAACTAAAAACTTATTTTGCAATCACTGGTTTAGGGGCAATTTTGACCGGTTTGTAAACAATGCAAATTTAGGTGCCATCGCTCAGAACGAGCAATGGCACCTAAATTTCCATTGTTTACCAAGACAAATGATTTAACTCTTATGAAGACTTTATGGCGAGTTGATAAACCTTGGTAAAAAAATACCAATTTTAGTTACAACCGTTTCACACCAAGCCCTCGATATATAATGATATTATAACATATTCTTAACTTGTTAAACATATGTAAATAAAGGCGAAAAAAATAAAAACCAGAAATTCGCAACTAATTACAGGCGGGGAATATGCAATAAGTATGTGCACATTAAGCACTATGATTAGTGGTGCACTTCGACCGGTAATAAATCCTGGTTATGTACAAAACAGCTTACCATAAATCATCTTTAGAAAGGAGGTGTTAATATTTCTCATTTATAAAATGTCATGCAGTAATATGAACCAGATCTGCTATTTAACATTGTGAATCTGCCAAACTTATATATGATTTATATTACAAAATATGTCTGCTATTTTCTAGGTATCCAATAACGAGATGTTAACAGGATGTATCTGCATAATCCACGGATTTATAAACGATGGATGTAAATCTAAACGATAAAATATCATCTTGTCTCTGCATTACAACTTGAAATGACAATATCCGTTCTGCTCTGTTCTGTTCTCCATATTTACAATATTATTTTTATTACATTCGGGCAAATTTAGATGATCTTTAAATGTCCATGAGAAAACCAAAATTATGGATTCACATTGTTGGTTTTCTCGTAATTCGGCTCAAATAATGATACATATAGACTATCCAGAAACATAAAAGTACTCGACAAACATCAAGGATATATAGACTATCATGGGGATAGAGGTATAGAGTAATTATTCCTGAAACAGAAAATCTACATGAGGCGGAAAGTGTCCGTCCGAGTAGCCTGCGCGGCGTGCTTAGGCTGATCCGGGTCGATACTTTACGCAGAGTCCACAATTTTGGTTTTCTCGTGGAACAACTTAATTATATACAGTGGCCACGTGATAACATCAACATGTGCTGATTTGAATATATCCTTTATCCCGAATCTATTCCTAGACCAGATCCATATTTAGAAAAGAGTGACGCTGCAGGTTTTGATTGCTCAGACAAACAATCAGAACAACACTGCTGCTGCACTGATTGTCTGATAGGATATTATCACTGGCTTGGTTAACATCATCATTTGTTACGTACACAAGCAAATGAATAGCGAAGCTGATAAATATATAACTAATTGATTAATTAATGTTGCGTAATTCGAGGGATCACTCGAACATGTCGATAACTCGAAGTAAGTCACGTTCCTTTCGAGATCGAGTTAACGAGAGTTAAATGTACACACTAGAGAGTTAAGTACGATGTATTTGTACTTTAGAGTTAAATTTACATGTACACACTAAATAGTTAAGTACGACGAATGTGTAATTTAGAGTTTATGAATTCTAAAATATAAGCGTATGAATTAGACTAGCTTCATAAATTTGTTTTCAAAATATGTCCATGTCAAAATACAGGAAAGGGTTAGATTGTTTTTTGTTTTTTTTTACATGTTTTTAAAAATGTTTATGTCAAGAAAAATATCCGCTGTGGTGTATAACTATCATCAATTGATTGTTCAATCTAAATAACCTGCCATATTGTTGCATTAGACGAAACATTAGAAGCCCCTTTCAGAAATGTTAGTGATTTGGTTTCAAGCATTTGAAAAGCGAGTGCTGATGGATTAAGTAAAATTCGTCTTTGTTAGAGCATTGATATAGACTGGTGTAATATGAATACATGACCACTTAATAGAAATGGTTTCTTTCAACAAAATGATCAAATTTCTGCCAGCGCTCTGAATGAAATGCCCATTGGCGGTTAACCTTTGTAAAACAGGATCATAACTTGAGTTTTTATCATAATCTCGCTCAGAAATCAATGTTTGCAAATCAGAGAATAAACCAAACTAAGATAGATACGGGCACTATTTAGTCGAAAAGAAGTTTTTGTTGCAGATGTGTAATATTTCTTATTTAAAAAAAACCACCACAATTTGAGGTATTTTATTCAGAAAAACAACTATTGACATTTTACAAGAAGGGATGACCCGTAAATAGTAGTAAATGAGCCGCTTCAGAAAACAAAGCCTCGAGTTGTACGAGTTAGTTAATGACAGAGCAGGGAGGGGTCTTCTGTGTTCGTATGTATCCTTGATGCAACTTCTGTCCAAAAGACCTGTAAGTAAATCAGCTCGTCAGTGTTGCTTTACGTGTTTAACCCTTTCCCAACTGCAGACGCGTTTTGACGCAATAGCAGCAGACGACTTTTGAAAACATTGTTGCCAAAGGTGAAATTGCTCACGATGAGCAATTTCTCCTTTGGCCACAATGTTGACAACTTTATTTAACAATAAAGCTATCTTCTATGGAGATTTTTTCAAGTTGTTGTCACTATGTTTTCAAAGTCGTCTGCTGCAGACTTGTTGTATGTTGGAAAGTTTTAAACAGACCACCCGACTCAATATCGAATGACGCGGCTCGAACGATACCGAATCATGGACCCGGAGAGGTCCTCTTACCTTAAATTGATTCATAAAACTCCCCCATACTTAATTACAATTAAGAACGAGCTTATCTTTATAATCTGAATCGGCATTGTGCTGTGTAGAATAGACTCATTTAATTCAAATTCCACACGAACAAATTACTATGATATTTGAATACTTATGGACCAGTCTGTGACGCCGTAGTGATCGGGTTACGTCCGGATTCTACTCCCGCTTGAGAAATGAAATGTCTAGTCTACGAACGGTCTTCCATCTGTCAAGTGTACACGTTATATATATATATACAATACAATACAACATAATACAACATTGGTTTCAACTGTATCAAGATTGAGACTTCAATTATCCATATGTTAAAATGTAGTCCTTAGAAATACCCGATGACGCAGTTAAATGTAATGAACTTTTCCGTGAATTTTATAAAAGGAAAATTAACGTTTAATAAAAGTCATTTTGAAACAGTATTAGAAATAAAGATAATAAATATCAAAGATATAAAAACTATGAATTTCACGCTTTTTTTGGGAGACATAGTATTTACTAAAAAAAACCACCAAATTATTTGTCGTTTTAGAAGAATTTAAGAAACGACTTGTGGTCAGTGAGAGTGCTACGAGTGTCATCTCTACAGTACAGTAATGTTCTATAAGAACTGTGCTCCAGCAAGACCAGTCTGGATGGTTTTGAGACATTTAAGTGAAGGAAGTGATCTGGTCATCTCTACAGATATATTTTATAATTATATAAATTGTTTATAACGATCTTCTTGAATGTTTTTCTCACAAAATGGCGATTCAGATTCATGGTATTGTGTTGGTATACAGTTTGGTCTGTATGTATGTTCTGGTCGACATACGTACTTTGTATATAACTGTTATAAAATGGTCTGGCTGTCTATGTTCATGTATAACACCCAATAGTCTATGTTGCATAATATCCATTGAATAACGATAACGCATCTACAAGTTGACATTGTTTGACATTTTAATCAATGGGAAGTTGATCGCAAGTTTTACGAAACGTCGACAGTTGTATGATTATAACAAGCCCCGTAGACGATATTTCCATTGAAATGGCATTTTACCCACGGCCTTTTAATAAAGCCCAATGTTGGAAGACCCAAATGTATTTAACATCAATTTTCGATTGCAGTAGTTACGGGATATTGATATTTAAGGATACACATTTTGAGATAGTTTCGACAAATACAAACGAACCGGGCCAGCGAATATATGTCTTTTTGCGTACCCGGTCCTGGATAACACACGTGGGTGAGAAACAAACATGGCTACACCTACCATTTAGTTTCATAAACAACTTATAAGACTATATTACAAGTAAAAAAACCAGAAAAAACTTTGCCTATACTGTGTGCGTACACAGACGCACCAGAGTCTTTACTGTCCATGTATGCTCCAATACCTCTTATTTCATGGCGCTACCTATTGATATTGACTGTGGTCTCTCGGTCTTCCGTCATAGTAAAGGACACTAATACCTGACTATGTAACGCAGGTGAAAGGAGAGGTCAGTGTCGGTGGAAGACACAATGGAACAGAGAAACTGACCATCAGTTCTTTGATTGTCACTGCGGAGCTACAGCTTCCTGTGTAATATCATCCGTTCCCAATTAGAGCAAACTAAAGCGTTTTAGATGCTGCCCCGTAGAAGCGATTAATTCGATCGGTGATTGGTTCGTTCGAGTGCAGTCTCGCAGAAAATTCAACATGATTACTTCCGGTTGGTTACTTCCTTGAGAGGCTGGATGTCTCGAAAACGCAAGGTTGATGAAGGAAGCAGTTTGCGTCTCTCCGTGTATCATTAAATTAACGACGATTTAATACACTGTTTAATATTCTGTGAACTGACGACTCGCGAGGTCACCAACTTAAGGAAAATGGCGGACAACGTCTAACTTTTCAGACAGTTATGGTTTGGTCAGCAAAACATCTTATAGCATGATATAGATATTTACATTTTCATAGATAATTACATAAACAACAAAAGCTTAGAAAACTCCCATTGCCACCAAGGTGAACACAAATCAGCATTGCCCATAATTGTCCGCAAAACGTACGTTGTACGACGCGGACCATCCGATATGGAACCGTGTTAGGGTTATTGAATCTGACAATCATACAGAGATGCACATTTCAGATAACATGTTCATATAAGAACGAATGTCAAGCAATTGAATGAAATGAAACTATTTTATGCCTAACATATCTTTCTAAAATGCTGGTCATTATTTGCGAATAGACAAAACAGACATTTCCATGTATATCCAACACCACGGAAAGGGTCGTTCAAATCAATGGCAGGAGTGTGGAGTAGGGTGGGACCAACAAGGACATTAATAAAGCATGTTGATATGGACAATATGGATTTCATGTATAATTACTTCAATAAAACAGACAGATGTTTTCAAAGTCATAAAATACTGCGGGATACAATCAGATCAAGTAACGTTACCTCCTCGGCAGGCGATTACTATGGGGTTTAGTAGAACTCTTTGTGACAAAAGATGGCCACCGGGACATAATCTCTCTCTCAATGATCACGACATAAACTATTACCCACCATGGCGCGGGCTTCCAATCCAGAGGTCGTGAGTTTAAACCACAGCTCGTTTAACATTCTGTTCGACGTTTGACAAAGTCTTCGTCTTCCACCAATGGGAAAAAACAGTCTATGTGGACAAATCAGCCATTTGCTTTGAACAACTATTATGTGGGGAACTGGTACGAGAAAGCCAGGAAAACATTGGTAGGGTGGCAGATTGTTGAAAAAGGCGTAAACCTCCAATGAATCAATGAATCAATGAATCAATGAATGAATCAATCAATCAATCAATCAATTAATCCCACAGATACATTTTGAGGCATCTTCAGTAGACGAATTTTAAAAATATTGATTCAAAAGGATAGATTTCTTTTAAAAATAATTGTTTCTATTCACTTTAATAAACATTAATGTATTGATGGTTTGTCTTTGTTGGCCCATCTATTGTCTGCTGCAGGTTGATCGTATGTGAGAAAGAATGACCTGATATGAGATTTTAGATTTGATATCATTGAAACAATCTGAAGAAGAAACTGCACCACTTGGAAAATAAGAAATACAATAATTCCTCAGAAGTTAATGCATTGTGTGATACGATTAATTGTTTTCATTCAGCAATTCCTCCTTCTCTCTTAAAGTGTAAATCAATCATCTGTTCTATGGACGTTCATATTCGTCTTCACCAAAGAAATGGATAATCGTTTTCCATATATCATATTCGATGTTTGAACGTTTTATTTCGTCTAGCCCAGGATTTCCGATATCAAACTATAACATTTCTATATTTACTTAAATTACTTTCAAAGAAAGAAACACACCACATACATAATGTCATATTCTGTTTCTTCGATGTTTGACTAGCATGCCTTCAGTTCGCTTAGAGAGCTGTTACAACTACTGTTAAGTTCATGTAGCTTTTATTTTGGCCGGCAGTTTTGCTACCGTAAGAAAACGTAAATATATTTGTACGCAGAGATAATGTACAGAAGAAAGCCGTCCTCAGTACCGTTGTGTCGAGATTCCGGTAATGGTTTGATAACTTCTTTCCCTGAGTTTAATGTCTGTATCGTACAAGAATCAAAACAATGAATGTACAAATGAGATATACTCGTACAATTCATGCAATATGTAAACCATATGGATATTAAGAAGTCTGGGTCATTCAGATGTCTTATCAGTGTATATCAAACGCTTTGGATTCCGAGACACGTTCCTGGCATTGCAGAACGGAAGTTTTATATGACTTCCGTCATGCGCAAACATGACATAAACGCGTGTTACGCGCCAAAACGTCTGCCAGTTTCTTGTGATTGTCAGATCTTGTTTGAGTTAGTGTCATGGTGGAAATGTGTGTTCAAATGGGTTGGTTGCAATTAACTTTGACCAGCTTGAATCAAGGACCGCCTCTCAATTAATTCCTTTGTTTGTGTTCCAAGGTATAATTTCAAGATTATTACAGGAAACTCGCCATTCGCACTTTAACCCTTTCCCACATACAACAACTCTGCAACAGTCGACTCCGAGCACATCAGTATGCAATCATATGAGCATTATTTATATATGAAAGTATAATGGATGAATACGGTTAAAATCATTGTGACAAACGAAAAAGTTACTCATTATCATCAAAATATTTCAAAAGGATTAACCATTTCCTTGTGTTAGACGGCACTGACGTTTTATTACAGCAGGCGACAATATATAGAAAATATTACCCGACAGAGAGATAACGCATCCTTTGTATTTTACATGTAATTTATAGTCCCGACCAATATTCTTAAGACCATTAATTATTATCGTTACAGAATTAAAGACACACATCAGATTTAAGAACTGTATATGACTGTGAACTGTATACATACATGTACATGTATAACGTTTTTTGAAACAAGACTTGTAATCACTGTAGGGGAAAGCATTCAGATCCTAATTTGTGATGAAAGCTACTGATCTAAATCATTGCTCGTTCCAAATCTGTTTACTTCATATTAAAATCATTGTAACTGCGGTTGAACTTTCCACGAAGACCACGATGAGATATTTTATAGCCGTGATTTCCGTCGATGGCGTGACTGCTATATGATGATGACTATACGGTTACACAAAGTCGGATTGCTGGTGTTCTGAGGCTGACATAGAGAACCTTGGAGATTGAAATACGATCATCATCCAGGTTTCCCCACTCAGTCAATCCGATGTCATAACGTCTACCTACTTCGCTGGTACATACGAGTCTGTGACGCTGGGACAGCTTTTGAATTGTTAAAACATTGATTGAATGGTGGAAAACATTGTTGGAATAGGATAAATAACTTATTAGTCGCCGGGCAGAATCCCGCGACTTACATGTTTAATAGGTTTTCGGAAATGACATGGGAGGTTGAGCAGTTATTAGATTTTTTTTTTAAATGTCTTGAACATATAACAATTGCGTTTGTTTAAAAACACTAAGTTATGACACATCTCAAATGAAATCAATATTCCGATGTTTTAAGTATTTGCAGTTTCCTTATTTTGACTCGCATTTAAGTTTTTTTGTTTTATTTACGAAGACAAAATACACCCTATTAGACTTGCAGCAGACTGTTATGTGTCGATATCGAGATAAAAATCACGTCGAATTCTCCTTTTAACAGCAATTTTAACTTACCTAATGTTATTTTCATGTTCAAAGAGATGTCTTGATTTGTGAAGAATGCATTTTATAATGTTCACTCAATGCAGGGTGAGTGTATAATACACTCACCCTGCTCAATGTTATCAACTGTGTAACATCACTTTACGTCAAGTTATTCTGACCTTTCAATCAGTTCTACGGATAACTATCATGAAGATGACTAAACTAATAGCAAACTGTCAGAACGTCGAAAATACGAATAAAAGAGTAAACTGTTTTTATATTATTTGTGAATAATTTCCTCCAAGAAATTATCAGTACCTTCAAAATACCTTTGGTTTAACAAATTCATAAGTTTATAGTAAATAGTATACTGAGATAAATGGAACAATTAATCATGCCTCAGTTCGTGCCATAAATATCATATTACTCTATCTCACGATATTTTCCCAACTCACGCGAGAGTATCCGTTGATGCTGAAGATAGTCCGTCCAAATTAAAGTCCGTAAATTACCGACCAGCACGACATGATACATTAATACGTTACTTTAAGATGGCCCCAGCCTATTCTACATCATCATTAAACCATTTCCAACTTGCAGACGCTTTTTGACGTATCTTCAGCTGACGACATATGATATCATTGTGGCAAAAGTGAACATTGCTAATAATGAACAATTTCTCCTTTTGCCACAATGTTTTCAAATATATCGAATAGTAATACATGTACTGTAATTTAAAGAGATGTTCTATTTTTTACCTTTACATTTTCAAAGTCGTCTACTGCAGACTTCATATAAGTGGGAAAGGCTGCTTCATCTTGTAGGACTTAATACGAGATATATTCTAAAGATGTTTAGGACAGTTGTAAAGTGGTTATATCACACATCATGATATTTCAATCCAGCCATTATTATTTATTATGAAGTAATGTGTTCGTCATTTGGTTTATAATTATATGTTATCTGTTACTCAGTAAGGTTTCTTTTACAAATTGTCTAGATCTAGATATAGGAAAAGAAATATCCATACAAAACAAAACTAAATTAGAATCACACGGTAATTTGTTCTAATGTTTTATTAAACACTTTTAGTTGATAAGAAACTGTAACCACAAATCATTAATCTCTTAAACAGGTTATAAACATGTTGTCTGTTATCTTTGGGATTTACAAGAGATCAAACAGACAGACAGACAGTAAATAGTCCACATATTAGTTATTTACAGGTTGGTAGAAGAGACATACAAGTAATATCGAACATACGCCATTTAAGCATGTGTGTATATATGTGTTGGAGGGATTTGTTGGATGTTTGTGTATGGTTGTGATTGCAATAATGTAAAAGGATCATGATGAAGGTGCAGGTTAATTATTTATTGCACGCATCATACGCGACTATACCTGCTAGAATCTTCATGTGTCTGTGGGGTGGATGGGGATTTTAAAAGCATCAATACACTCGACTATATCGTTATGAACGTTCAGAAACAAGACTGTTTACAATAACAGCATACCCGGATCAGAGACAATGCGACACCATTATAATGAATAAACTATGAGTTTTTAGTGGTTCACAGTAATAATACATGACTATAACTTAATTCATTATGGCAGTACTAACGCAAAATTCGTGTACGTAATACATGACTATAATTTAATTCATTTTGGCAATACTAACGCAAAATATGTGTACGTAATATAATTAAGATAACTTGTTTTTATAGACCCAATTTCAGTGTGTGGGCATACGGATTTTAATAGTGTTTGAAATCGAACATAAGTCGCACACTACTTACAGTTTTCTTAATTTTGTTTCAACATTATTGAGATTTCGAAATTATCAATCTAAGAAATCTTAATGCCACATTGGGCGAACATCCTGGTCGATAAAATAAAGTCACAATTATAATGCTATTGTTTCGATAGTGTAACAAGAAATAAGTAAAGCTATACTTTAACCATTTCCCTCATATAGACACTTTCTGACGCCTCTGCAGCAGACGGCTTTTTGAAAACATAGTGACAAAAGAAGAAATTGCACAAAACGTGCAATTTCTCCTTTTTCCACAATGTTTTCCACTTTTTGTCATAGATTATCCATTCAACTATAGAGATTTTCTATATTTTGACAAAGTACGTTCAAAGTCGTCTGCTGCAGAATTGTCGTATGGGGGAAAGGGTTAAAGTATAAACCTTCCCATAATGCAACGTTATGTCGGGAGAAGAATGGCACATTACATACTTATTGGGATTATCTGTGATTTTATGCACCTGAAATATTAAGGATAAGCCCGGATTAGGAAGAGTTTAGGTTTAATCCAATTTTGGCATATTAACAACACTGTCATTGTTGTGCTCTGTTGACTGTGTACATGTACGTATGGATCGTTACTATTATACAGGGTTAGGTTTAGGGTTTTGGTAAGGGAGGGGACGTCAACGCATGGCGGTCAGGACAACTGCAAACTGTGAATGCCGTAAATGCCGTTGCACACCTTGTCATTATTATTACACTATATGGACGTATAGAGGGGTTATTTATAGTAACACGTGTGGGATTCCCCGAATTACCATTACGATAATTTTTATCAAAGCGTATAGACAATATAGAGAAGCTTTTTGAGTATTTTAACGAGGTATTGTGTGATTTTTCGCATTGTTTGCTGTAATAGAAATTCGGACGCCTGTGATATCATGGCGACCAGTTCACCTATTCATGTTACGTGACTTTCTCACACCGACACTTTACACAGCAACCTTTCCAAGCAACTGGCTTGTTTATCCGTTTTTCCTCCATGTTAATGAATATGATTTATGTATACAAATGACAATGAAAAGGAAGAAGACAGGATAGACCTACATAATATAGTTCCATCCAAAGTATGTAAAATCAACCAAATGCTTAGAATACCTACAAAGAAGTAATTAACCGAAACGAAATTAGAAGTGGTAACCAAAAGACATAGACATAAGTATATGCAGATGCGACAGTAGGAATAGCACATTTAAACAAACAATAGTTTTTGACCATGTTTTAAAGGAACTTATTGCGTTTTGTTTAAACATTGAAGAAAGTCTCATGTTTTGAAATTCAGAAAGAAAAAATGAATTGCATGAAAAATCCTGATTTTTATCTTGAATATTTGATACCGAAAATGCGGGTAATCCATGCAATCAAATATACAATTATTAAAGGAAAGAAATCGGAGAACTATCAAAAACAATGATTTTTTTTAATTCATAGATCTTAATCTATTTCTGATTTGTGATGTGTATCGCCATTTATATATGAGCTGCCGCTAGCGCTGTGTCAACATTTAAAGATATATTTGTCGTACAACTATTTTTGTTGTACAACTACTGGGGCTAAAACTCCAGCTTAATGGTCAGACTCTGCATTTAGGGAAATATAACACTATGCTTAAAATGTGGTTCACATGCTGTCTTGTGTCGCCAGGAATATACATAAAGCATATCTGGGGCTACAGGCATTATTGATGTTTTTGCAAACAATACAGATTCAGGTGAGTCAGCTCGTGACGAGCTGTCTCCCCTGAAATCAGCATTCTTTGCCTTTTAGTTATAAAAATAATTAAACACTTTTATCATATGAGAAATGGAGACGCTCGATTTTGAACTTTGAAGAGTCTACTTTGAACAATTCGTCGCTGAAAGAGTTAGTTCAACCCTTTCTCTTATATGGAGGATCTGTATCGTCAAGGAGCTTTCTCTTTACACTACGTACAAGTATGAAATTATAATATATGTAGTTGTATATACTACATGTATGTATAGTCAAAAGTAGTCACCGATTATCGTATGTTACTATGTGTATGTATTTACCATGTTGTTACTATGTAACCTGGTTTGGTACTAAAGTAGATGTCTGTCAATCTGTATGTCTGTCTGACAACAGGTATTTTGAAAAAGATATTACAAATGAAATAGTGGAATGAAGATACAATGCTTATAAAAAGCAATTTATAATTTTCCGATATGTATTCTTCTTTTGATCAAACGTCTGACTTCCAGTTTTTCAGATATAACATATTTTTCATCTCCTATTTATCTAGCAGAATTACTTATTGATAAGGGTATTCATTAATACATAACATAGTAATCGTTAGGCAATTGTTTGCTAAAAAAAAAGCTTTAAGTTAATTGGTGCATTCGTTACTGACAGAGCCCAACTCTAGAAATCACTGTAAATCTGAATACACCCAGGGTGTTATGAGTTGTGTGGGAAACTGGAAACACGATGCTAAACGTCTCCATATTAGTTACGTCAACTCCTTTACCGTATGGATGATCATGTTGTACCACTGTGGAAAACAAATCCGTGCTGCGTGTTTAATTTGAATTAAAATGAAATATGAATAAGGAGATATAATTACCAAGTATTTTAATGGGTCTAGATGGATTTCTGATAACATTATTGGCTATTCTGGTATAGAGATACGATTGTTTAATTAAGGTATGTATAAAGGAATATATAAAAACAATTGTTATTAGTTATGTATGTGTATTACAGGAAATATAAATCAGTTAACGGTTTACGATGCATGTTCTTTTTTAAACGTGTTTTATTTTAAACATGTACATATATTGGATTTATCGTATCCGCAGGTAACGTAGATTTCACCTGTATATTAGTGTCATGTATTTTCTAATGTTGATTAATGTTTGTTTCAATGCTTTGAAATTTGTATCGCTTGAGATGAAATCGCACTGACCAAAACTGGTTAATTTTTCTTGTTGTTATTGAAATTGTCTATAAAATGAACTTTATTTTGTGAGGTTATGCATCAAACAGTGTGTGTTACATGAAATAGGAAACATTTACTTTGAAATTTGTATCACTTGGGATGAAGTCGCACTGACCAAAAAGGGTTAATTGTTCTTGTTGTTATTGAAATTGTCTATAAAATGAACTTTATTTTGTGAGGTTATGCATCAAACAGTGTGTGTGTATTGTGTATGCTACATGAAATAGGAAACATTTACAAAATATTCCTTCTAAAAAGTATGGTTGTACGACGAAGTGTTTATTTCATACAACCAGTTTGTTTGAATGTTTTTTCATGCCACAGTAGTTCACTTATATCATATCTTACCTTGGTGAATACTGCTGGTTACCTTGTCCTGGTTTCAGCGCATCAGACGTAATGTTATCTCCGTAATTCTGCGCACACAGGAGGGGAGTCAATACAACAACGCCGAGGCGGTCATTACGACAATATGAGCAATTCACGCAGATTAGTAACAAATTATATGGATAATATGGAATTCTCTCTCTCTCTTTCGTTCTCTGTCTGTCTGTCTGTCTGTCTGTCTGTCTCTGTCTGTCTGTCTGTCTGTCTGTCTGTCTATCTCTGTCTGTCTGTCTGTCTGTCTGTCTGTCTGTCTCTGTCTCTGTCTCTCTCTATCTCTCTCTCTCTCTCTGTATGTCTGTCTGTCTGTCTGTCTGTCTGTCTGTATCTCTATCTCTCTCTCTCTCTCATTATTTCTCTCTCTCTCTCATTCTCTCTCTCTCTCATTCTCTCTCTCATTCTCTCTCTCTCTCTCTCTCTCTCTCTCTCTCTCTCTCTCTCTCTCTCTCTCTCTCTCTCTCTCTCTCTCTCTCTCTCTCTCTCTCTCTCTCTCTCTCTCTCTCTCTCTCTCTCTCTCTGTATCTCTTTGTCTCTCCCTCTCTCTCTCTCCCTGTATCTCTCTCTCTCTATCCCCCCTCTCTCTCTCTCTGTCGCTGTCTATGTCTTTTTCT
The DNA here is from genome assembly GCA_031761405.1 of Serripes groenlandicus. NCBI lineage: Eukaryota > Metazoa > Mollusca > Bivalvia > Cardiida > Cardiidae > Serripes > Serripes groenlandicus. Next base: position 1,734,773 of record JASEVX010000005.1, read on the forward strand.
GTCTCTCCCTGTCTCTCTATGTATCTCTCTGTCTCTCTGTCTCTCCCCCCTTCCCCCTTTTCGTTTCCCTCTTTCACGTGACATTTAGAATATTTTGTAGACGATAATGTTATTATTTTATTTTAATGTGTCTTATTTAGAGACTAATTAGAAAAAATAAAGATTGAATTTATTTATTTATTCATTCTAATTTCTCCTAGTGCAGATTTAAAAATATCAAATCAACACAAGTTTAAGTCAAATTTACAAAAAGTATGGACATAGAGCGTCGTTATGCATTTCTTGTACAAATAATAATATGGATATATACACTGTTATATAGAGATACTTACTGATTATTATTATTATTATTATGATTATAATTATTATTATTATTTTCATTTTTATTATTTTTATAATTATTATTATCCTCATTGGTATTATTGTTAGTTTTGGAGTGATCAAAAGGGTTTTTAGACCGTTCCCTCGGGGTTATTAAAAGTTCTTTTCTTTGAATAAGTTACTTTCTCTACGTCTTGATACTCGTCCGTTTCATTGATTGAGAAATAAAGACTTAACCTTTTCCCTCATATAGACGCTTTCTGACGCCTTTCCAGCTGACGACCTTTTGAACCTTTTGCCACAATGTTTTCAACTCTATTTTAATAAGTAAACCCTCATTTATGGAGATTTTTCACGTTTTTGTGTATAGGTTTTCGAAGTCGTCTGCTGCAGATTTGTTGTATGTAGGGAAGGGTTAATCCGCCATCTTAAAGCAAAGGTGAAGAATAGCCACACGAGGTCCGTCAGGGTGCAACTTTACCGACATTTTATCAAAGAAAATCACAAAATGAAAATGTTTGTATTTGAAGTAAATTTATTGTTATCAATCAAATAACAATTTGACGTAAACTGTCTTGTTAGATAGGTCAGAGATGTGTTGTATTTAACTATTGATACAGTTTAAGTATATTAATAAAACTATATGAACGCCTTTGTTACAGAATATAAATGCAGGAAATTGCAAGTACTATAATATTAGCCAATTAGATTAAAGTGGTAACGAAGCGACAATTACGTTTTATTTCGATGGGAAACTGCTGAAAATCAAAAGAAAATTAATTCACAATGAAATATCAAAATTTACAAACAAGTGATAATTTTGGTGCGAATTCGTCGATGTTTTGAGAGCGATAGTTTATTGTCAATTTTATTAACAAGTTTATAACCGGTAGCGGTTTTTGATGTAAAACAATTATAAAACAATTTTAGCATATGAGAGACAAGACATAAACACGAAAAGGAAGTGACGTAACCTCGCGGTCCGGTTTTCACGCCCTCTAGTCATAGAAATGATGGACAGCTGTATACTTATTAATTATTAATTTAAAATTCAAAAGATATGTGCCACAAAGCAACAGAAGATTTCAGGTTGGATTCCCGGTCGTCTCTACCAAAGACCTTTAAAACCCTTTCACTCATGCAGACGCTTTCTGACGCCTCTGCATCAGACGTCGTTTTGAAAACAGAGTAACAAAAGAAGAAATTGCTAAAAACGAGCAATTTCTCCTTTTGCCACAATGTTTTCCACTTTTAGTCATAGGTTATCCATTTAAGTATAGAGATTTTCTTTTTTTGACAAAATATGTTCAAAGCCGTCGGCAGAAAGAGTTAAACTGGTAGTGATGGCTTTTCTTTCTTAACGCTCAGGTTTGTGGGGTTAACATAACGACCGACGCACTGGTGTCGGGATGAGTGGACCGTTATAACTGGTTAGGCCTACTGTCAACCAAGGTAAGGTCGTGGTATAACTTAATACTGTTAAAAGCGGCGTAAAACAGAAAACAAACAGTAAATGTTGTCAAGCGGAGTTATGGTAATCTGGATTTAAGTGTGTCCTACGCCTACAATATCCTTACAATAGAGAATATTTAATTACAGAAAAAATGGCCGACTATATGTTACGTCGGCAATATTATAACACATTGCAATGTTTATGACCATTTATAAAATATTTATCACGCTGAGAACTCTGACACTTGACCAATTTGTGACAAATCGGCAACAAATGACCAATGTCCGAATACTTGACCATTCTATATGTTATATAACCGAATTTCGGGCATGTTTTGATCCGTTTTTAATGAGGACCCCACTCTGTGGGAACCTCGACCGTCCAGCAGGGATCAAGCCACGCTTCCTTGGCCGTTTTCTAAAGAACACAATACGTCTTCAGAATAGCTAATCCGTCATAATACTGGTATTATAGGAGCCACGGTCATTCAAATTCAGAGGCCGGGTTTGGCGTCCAGGATAGATTCAGCTCTGAACAAAGTCTGGTCAGATTGTTTATCCTGTTCGTCAAGTAGTCGTCCTAGCACACCAATATCATTTTGAGGATTTGATAAAAACTCAACAAGAGGATGGACGTATGTAATCTGAATCAGTCGTTTTGTCCTTGATTATAAATCCAAATATACAAAGGTCGGTTTTCGTATGACGTGGCTTATAACCTGGTAATTAGTCAAAATACTCTCTCTCTCTCTCTCTCTCTCTTTCTCTCTCTCTCTCCCTCCCATTTTCTGTCTCTCATTTTCTCTTCCTCTCTTTTTATGACAGAATGTGTGTATCCCCGTCTCTTTCTCTCTGTGTCTTCATCCATTTTTCCTATCTGATTTCTATTTCCTTGCCTTCCACCATACAGTCTCTCTCTCTCTCTCTCTCTCTCTCTCTCTCTCTCTCTCTCTCTCTCTCTCTCTCTCTCTCTCTCTCTCTCTCTCTCTCTCTCTCTCTCTCTCTCTCTCTCTCTCTCTCTCTCTCTCTCGCCCGCTCTCTCTCTTTCTCTCTCTCTCTCCCTCCCATTTTCTGTCTCTCATTTTCTCTTCCTCTCTTTTTATGACAGAATGTGTGTATCCCCGTCTCTTTCTCTCTGTGTCTTCATCCATTTTTCCTATCTGATTTCTATTTCCTTGCCTTCCACCATACAGTCATAGCAATTTTGTTAGAGATATTTCCCTTTGATGATGAACGCACAAACAGTGTAAAGACCGCAATTTGTGCGTTCTATTTCTATTTGAGCCGTTTCACGAGAAAACCAACATTGTGGACTCTGCGTAAATTATCGACCCCAATCAGCCTAAGCATGCCGCGCAGGCTAAACCGGACATATACTTTTCGCCTCCTGTGGATTTTCTGTTTCAGGAATCATTATTCTATACCTCTATCCCCCCGAGACGGAATGTGTTGGCCCGGATTAGCCTTCGCGTAGTGCAGAGGCCATACTGTTGGTTTTCTCGTGGAACGGCTCATTTGTTAATCATCATGCTTGTACTTAAAACACAAGTTTAACATTAAATTAAAACAATTAGTTTTAAGGAATTTCATGTTATGATGGTCGAACTACAGTTATAGAGAACATAACAGTGAGACATTTTTAAGATATACACCAATCGTCTGGATAAATTGTAACATCCTTTAGGACAGCTTAACCCTTTCCCACATACAAACTATCTGTAGCAGACGACTTTAAAAAACAGCAATATCAGAATATGGAATATATCTATAAATGCAAGTATAATCAGTGAATAGAGTTGAAAACATTGTGGTAAAAGGAGAAATTGCTTATCATGAATTATTTCTCCTTTTGCCACAGTGTTTTAAAAAACTGGGATAGATCACTTCGCAAGTGCTTATTATGTATTTCTTCGGATATGTCCATATATAGCCTTATCAAAAAACAATGCATCGGTACATTTTATTACAATACACCATGTATGTATAAGTTATAAATACTAATGAACACAAAGGATGTATCTGTACAAAAAACCTAGGTAAATATATCTATGAGTCGTTTAATCTTCGCAGATCACTGCCGTATATCATAGCTACTTAATGTATATATGTATATGTTCTTCCTCCTTTACTCAGTAATAAGTGTGTATGTATATGTATGTGTATATGGGCATATATATGTATATATATGTGTACATATGTGTATATTATGTATATGTGTATATATGTATATGTGTACATATGTGTGTGTATATATGTATATGTGTACATATGTGTACATATGTGTATATATGTATATGTGTATATATGTATATATGTATATATGTATATGTGTATATGTGTATATATGTATATGTGTATATATGTATATGTGTATATATGTATATGTGTATATATGTGTATGTGTGTATGTAAATAGAAGATATTTCCATTCATTCTAACTGACCTGGATGTGTTTCTATTTACTTGAAGTATTGTATTGTATTGTATTGTATTGACAAGAAACTGTGTAAGATTGAGTCTAATAAAATATTCTTCTTAAAGATGTTTCTCCCCCTGGTATATAAGAGTAAGAAAGGGACATCTGTTGTTATTACAGACATAATGAGATAACAACGTAAAATTATATATCAGTTAGCTCATCAATAAAGCACACAGGCCCCGGGGTTATGTTTATTTATTTGGACGATCTGTTTTCTATTTCCACTCCACCCAACCGATCTGTAACATTGATCGTTTTACCTTTACTCCGATCATTATCTAGGAGAAGTCGTTTCCGTATAGAAAACAATAGTATTATCTAGGAGAAGTCGTTTCCGTATAGAAAACAATAGTATTATCTAGGAGGAGTCGTTTCTGCGTATAAAACAATAGAACAAACGGTATTTTATTTCTCTTTAGCAGACGTCTTATGACACCTCTGCAGCAAATCACTCAGAAATATGTCCTGTAAAAGGGAGAGTGTTTATGATAATAATTTCTTTTTTTAGGCTAAGTTTTCTAATTTGATCTCTTACGCGTTTTTTTTTTTCAATCATTCTCATTTCGTCTCCAATTTTCGTTTTCCAATTTGGGCAGTGTCAACGTTAAGACATATCAGTTATCTAAATAATAATATTCTAGTGTTTTTCTTTTGCTATTCTTCTGACAGTGGGGACACTTTCGAATAGATGTGTGTCTTAAGTCCACAAACAAACTTAATTAAGCGGGGAAGGTTACCACTAAAATATTCATGTGAGGTTGAGACTAACACAACGCGACCTTTATAAACCCGTCATCCTTACAATCTGTGTCTGGCGATTCGGGACCTTGTTGCTTCTGGGAACAGTGAAGACTCGGGTGTGTCTGCACCTACACATGGTCTCACCGGAGTCTTTACTCGTCGCCTGTGTTGAGAGAGGCATGGACATATTACATTCTGACGAAAAGTCATACTGATTTCACTACTGTAAACCTTTATATAATATAAGCCGTTCCACGAGAAAACCAACATTATGGACTCTGCGTAATGTATCGACCCACGTCAGCCTGCACAGTCCGCGCAGACTGATCCGAGTCGACACATTCCGTATCAGGGGGATAGAGGTATAGAGTACATATTCCTGAAACAGAAAATTCACAGGAGGCGAAAAGTGTCGTCCAGCTTAGCATGTTCGGCATGCTTATCTGATCTGGGTCGATACTTTACGCAGAGTCTACAATGATGGTCTTCTCGCGGAGTGGCTCTTATTCCACAATCTACGTTATGGAGGTGAAACAAAACCACTTCTTCCCCGGCGCTGCTCATACAGTCAAGTCGATTCGTTCGATATTCAGTAATACAACCATATTATCATAGGACCAGTGATCCAGGAAAAAGCAACCTTAACTTATTTATGAATATCATAGATAAGACCAGGAATGTAGAGTATAGCTCAAGATTCCTGATAAGAATTACCTATGCGTCCATGCAGGGATGTAGAACTAAATATTCTACATCACTGGTCCATGTAGTCTAATTGAAATCCGCTTATTCGTCGATTGTTTCATAAAACATTCTACGATTATTTGGGTAACAGCGGAGACTCGGATTAATATGTAAGGACGTACATCTATGCTTATCACAAATACAACAAGCTTCGTTTTACTGGAGCGTCGTACATTGACGAGTTGGTAGTGTCACACGAAATAATACTTTTCACACTTGTAGACATTTTGACTAAGAAGAATGCGTTTTTTAGAAAAAACGTTGTGGAACAAGAAGGAATTGCTCATTACAAGTAATTTCCTTTTTTTAGCCACAATGTTTTAACTACCAGGCGAGCTTTCCGATGTGTGTTTATGTCAAGATGTTTCAAAGTCGTCTGTATGTGGGAAAGGGTTTACCGATAAAAGTGTAACTTTAAATATAATTATCAACCATAGAAACACATTTGAGGTAAAGGGTGACATTTCCTTAAATAATAGTATAAAAAGGTGCAGATTTTTATCGACGCGAGTATCTGTTATTTTGTCCCATCTACTTTGTCAAATTGATAAAAATCAATACAGATTTTCACCGGTAAACGAATGATTTAGCATAATACTGAATTAGACCCGCCTCCAGTGCAGTAGTACGCATGCGCTAAACGATAATTGACAAATGTCTATTTCACGTTTACCGATATTCTCGTCAAGGTAGAAATATCATAGCGAAGTGAATAGCATATGTACATAATGTTAGAATAGATAAACAGTGAATCAGAGTTTAAATAAACTGACATAAATGTAACAAGTTAGTTAACATTTGGATATTATCTCTGACCCTGTAGTAGTCGACAGTGTGTCGTATTTATAAACACCAGTCTGTGATTAGAGACGGTAAAGTGATGTAGTATTTATAACAGACTATCCACTGATTGACAGTAACGTTCATATTAAAGGCCTTTAGAACTAGATCTAAACAAGCAAAAGGACTATATCAAAATGACGGATTTTCTGTGTTTTGTTTTACAGTTGTGAGAGTTCGAGCTGATCTACATCGGTACTGTATTATTTTTGGATTATAAAGGACAAGCGCGGTTCAAGTGAATATTTATATTACGTACGGATAAACGATCGGACCAGCGACCGTTGAGATAAACAGTTAAACTAACTACTTTCACAGGTAAGGAGTTGTCTTATTTGTTTAATTCTTCAAGTCTGCCTGTAAACAATTAACATTAAACATACATATTAATAACTAACAGTCATAATGATACAGAGGTTACCTACAAACACTCTGTCAACAGGGTTCTTCCCTTTTCGATCGGCAATCCCTATGTACTAAAGGCGGAATGGCTCATCTAAGGCACATTCTCCTCTTCCAACAATGTCTGTCTTTTTTTTAACTGTGTCTGAATATTATAAAACCTTTTGCCCCGTTGATACTGTTTATCTCAGAAATTTCAAAAGTAAACAACTTCAAATGTTCACAGTAGTCAATTGATAAAACCGTGGGCCTGTCAACGAATGTGATTTTATATTGGCCTCGTCGCATTACTGTGCGGTACTTTATAATCAAACTGTGACGCGGTCGGTCTTATCTGCATCCGCGTACAGGGAAGATTGGGGTGAGGCTGTACATACGCACCGTCTCATCTGAGTGTATACTGTCAAGCCGAACTTGAGAATCTTGAATTAAGACCCCCACCCCCAGACGTGTCTCCTATAATAACATCCTTCAAAACTCCCAGCGGTTTGTCGGTAATTTCAGTTTTGAATCTTCTGTTTTGAAAACATTCAAGAAAGTCAAGGAACATTTATACCATGGTGTATATTGAAAGAATAGCTTTGATTGACAGTTGAAAACATTGAGGGTCGCCCACTGTCAATATGCGAAATGTCCGTTCGGAATGGGGTATTTTCATTGCGCAGAAAGCAAGATTCGAACTTCGACCTAAACCAAAGAACTTGTTTACGTTTAACCAGAATTGTTAATTGAAAATAAAAAAAAAAACGTTTATAAATCACCAGCTTCTACTATGGGCCCATAAAGCGTCTTATAACCTAGGATAAGGACTTTTGGCAGCTTTAAAGTTGAAGATATTGTAGTTATTTGTAGGAAAATGATACATTGCTAAACTGTAAAGATAAATCATAGCGTGTTTATACATCACATTTTGAGCTACGCGCATTGACCTCTCCTCTCGTTATAAATGATTATCAATCAATCATTTTAATTTCGACCGACAAAACAGTGATACAACAACGTGGATATGGTAGTCGGTGTGTAACATTGATTGATAGACGGCCATCCTACACCCAGTTTCGTCCAAAAGTGAATATATAAATTTAAAATTTTATTTTGATCAAAATAGCCTTCACGTATTACTAATAAATCTTGTTTATATTTGGTATGTATACATGATTTTTACCTGAGACATATAAACACAAGTGTTAAAATGTCTCTGTTTTGACGATAATACAATAAGTGCATTTTTAAAGTATAACATAGTATATTCTACTTATTACTGTATCATTTATCCCTTTCCCTCATATAGACGCTTTCTGACGCCTCTGCAGCAGACGGCTATTTGAAAACATAGTGACAAAAGAAGAAATTGCACAAAACGTGCAATTTCTCCTTTTGTCACAATGTTTTCTACTTTTTGTCATAGGTTATCCGTTCAATTATAGAGATTTTCTATTTTTTGACAAAATGTGTTCAAAGTCGTCTGCTGCAGAATTGTCGTATGAGGGAAAGGTGTTAACGCTTGCTACATTAAGGGAGTCAATACATTCAAACATCGTCGAACCCTTTCTGTATGAACAAACATATAACACAGCATACTACTCCATTTTCACATGCTGCAGATGTTGTAAACAATTCAATGCTATGTTTTACGTTGCATTTCGACCTGTCAAATTGAAACGTGTAAACCACACGCATTCGTTCCTAATATTTATCTTAAAATACCTTTAAAATGATTAAATCAAAAACTATTTTCGATAATCAATCAGATGTCACCACGCGTCAAAAGGTGTAAAACCATTTTAGTCATTTTGACAGTTTTCCACAATTTGTCCTTTAAATGCCTTAAGTTAAATCACCTGTCAAACATATTCGGGGATAATTCGCGGTTTGTACTTTTTGAATATCCCTGTTTGAATGATGTCATACCATTCATTTAAAATGTCTTTTCAATTTATGTCTGCCTTCATAGTTGTTATGTTGTCTATTGAGGGATGTTCTAAATTCACGTGTTTACACATCTTATTACGATTCAAGCATTCTATGGTGGAATATATCAAAGGTACACATTATTCATTAAATATTAGTTACATAAATTGACCGATTGTTTAGTTCAGACGACTTTGAATGCCTATACAAGTGGGTAAATATGTCTATAAGAAAAGAAAAAAAACACTTTTAACCAGGTTTATATATCCAAAAAGTAAACTTATCAATATTCACTTCTTTCTTCGAATTTGGGCGCATCTCAAACTGCCGAATAAGGTGTGCGGTTTTAAACTCTGTTTTTATAAAGGACTTCTAGCCAGTATCCCACACCTTAGAGAATCGACAGAAATCTCAATACGTCGGAAATATCCGTTGATTTCCTGTGACATAGACTACTACTACTTCTTTTCCTAAGCCAGGTAAAGACAGTTAACGTCTCTGCAGTAGACGACTTGTACAAATAGTGTGGCAAAAACTTCCTATCGCTGTCAAGTATATGTAGTTGTATAACAAAGTGTTTATTTGTATTATACAATGAAATCTTCTTAGTAGGAGGAAATAAAGATTCATGATGATGATGATTTCTTTTCATAAATGATTTCAACTTTGTAACACAATTTCGTTGGCATAAACCCTTGCCCAGATTTAAAAAAAAACCATATGACAAAGATAGAAATTGCTTATAATTAGTAATTCTCCCTTTGCCAAAATGCTTTAAACTATATTCAATAAATATAGTATGATTTAAGTTATTTTCCATAGTTTTCCCTAGATGATTTCAAAGACGTCTGCTGCAGAGTTGTTGTATGTAGACAACTGTGATTACGATCATATCAGAAGAAAGGCCAAACTATGTTTCAAACTCTAATTGGACATTAATTAAGACTGCATATGTTGATATATTTAATTCAATAATTTCAAGTGACAATAATTATCGTTCTAATATTCTATCATTTACATTTCCATATATCACTTTGTTCGTAGGGATACAAAGGTATCGACATAAATTAAAACAGAAACAAATTAACTTCGACTAGATTTACACCGGTAATTAGTTATAACAGACTCCTATATTCAGAAATAATTAAATTCACACGTTTCATTCGATGAGGAAACAGCACAATGCAACTCTTAATTAATGAGCCGCTCGAAAATCGACTTCATTGGATTTTAAATTAATGACATTTCATTTTAATATCATATTGCAAAAGTGTAATATTCTCTTTCCCAAACAGCATTTCGTGCCTCTGCAGAAGACAAGATTTGAAGTGTATAACGATATACGGCTTTATACCTGTTACACACATATATAAACTATGTGTCGACAATATATTTCCACAATCATTATTCTCAGAAGTTTTCATTCGAAGACTCCGAAAGAACAAATACAAATACAAAATCAAGGTTAAAAATAAACAACATAACCTTTCCTTTGATTTAGAAAAAAAAACATAGGTTTTACGTCTCTCTACTTAAAAAACGTAGAAAAAAATTGCTCCCACAATATCAGTATATCAACAATTTCCATGATGTCATATTGTCTACGCTTTAATAGTTTCAAAGCAGTCGATTCTAAAATATTATAGCCGGTAAAAAGTGGTTCCTTTACCTTGTATGGTATTCTAAGAGGCATGTATCTTATTTAAAATATAAAAAAATGTTTTACTCCAGGAAAAGTGGATTTTTTTTTGAAAAGATGATGATGACAATAATGTTTTTGACGTAAACTGTGCAGTTTCTTGTCATGTTTAAAATATATACACAAATCACAATTAACACACACAAAAGAACAAAAAATAACATACATAATGATACTATTAATCTAAATTAACTAATCTTGTCTTTTGATGAGACACTAATTAATTGGGAAGAGTAGCCTTTTCCATTGTCCATAGTTAAAGAACTGTTCACTTACGACAGAAGACTTTTGATGGTAGTTTGTTAACATTTTATTCATTCATTTATAATCCATAAAGAGTGACAAATGTTGTTGGAAAAAGCAGAAAGTTCTCATTTCTAGAACGTTTCCAAATCAGCCTGCTTCATTGTACATATATACCGTAATTCAGTGACAGGAGTTAATCACGTGATATGTTTGATTACTAAAGCAGAAAATAATGCGAAATTTTAATTCATCACCATCCATTGACTCTAGGAGGGCGTGGGTAGACGGAAACATCCTGCTTTAATGTCCTTTTCCGTTTAGATAGTAACAATGTATATTTACGACTCATCTATGTACATACAATGTAACATTTATAACATCAAATATACAATAGTTCATAAAAGTGCAATGCCGCTCGGAAACATTGTAGGAAATGGAAAACTTGCTGAAATAGAAGAACTTTCACCTGTCCGCAATGTTTACAATTAAATAAACCCACACAAACAAAAATAGGTTGTAAAACTATGTAATGTAATAATCTTTATTTACATCTCATCAGTGTTCATACAATTTAACATATTTAATATCAAATATACAATACAACATAAAAGTACAATGCCACTCCGAATTGGAATTATAAAAAAGAAAGATGCCACGACGAAAGGCTGTTTATGTTTCCACGTAGCTTGAAAGTGATCGGTGCTGTAGGGAAACACCATTTTGGTATTTGGAGTAGTAGTGTAGATTCAGACTAGGCAGTGTAGATGGGCGTAAATTAACAAAATATTGATGTTTATGATCACAAATGAACTGTTGATTATTAAACCTTTTCTCACTCACCGATGCATTTCTCCTCATCTGCAGCAGACAACGTTTGAAAACATAGTGGCAAAAAGAGAAATTGTTTATAATGAGCCATTTCTTCCTTTGCTACTATATTTTTTAATTCTATTCAATAATTATTCTTCTATTTGTGGGTATTTTCCATATGTTGTATAGAAGTTGTCAAGGTTATCTGCTGCAGATTGTTGTATTATGTGGGAAATGGTTAAGTCGTGTATAAAGCATACTCAAAATGAGTCTCAGCTGGTAGTGTTTGGACTGAGTTCCTTCCCGGTTAGGCTTTAAATCATTCCCACATACAACAACTCTGCAGCAGGCGACTCAGAAAACATACACTAACATTTGAAAAATGCAATGAGCAATTTTCGCCTTTTGTCACACTTTTTTTTCAAAATTCGTCTGCAGCAGAGACGTGTGAAAGCGTCTGCATGCGTCAAAGGGTTACATATACCACTAGTAGAGTTACATTTCTGATTGTCTGTGGAAACACGCAGTTATGTCTCTATAATATGGACGGACAGTTGAGATACGGATAACACTGTGTGTATGTACAGTCTCACCCGAATCTTCACCGTACGTAGATGAAACGAGACCCAAAATCGCCAGCCGCGACGCACAAATAAATCGACGCGTTTTCAAATACATTTGATCGACCGTGCTTTTCTATTTACTAAATATATGTCAAGTATCAGTTCTTTATTTCTAGTGAAAGGAAACGGTATTTCAATATACGATGTAAATTGATGTTTCGTTTTATTTAATTTATCTCCAATTTCGTTACGGATTTTGTGTGAATACGTTGTTGTGAACATATATTTTTAGATAGTATTACAGTAATGTCTCTTCGTGCCATTTATTCAATTCAATTCAATTCATTTATTAAGTAATAAGTAAATGATACTTCTTACAATAACATAAATGTAATGGAAAGACAAAAAAATCTTTAAATTAGGCGAGAAGCCTGATAAAAAAGAGTATAAAATACAATACAACATTTTATCTTTCTATTCTTAGTTTACTTGATTAATAATATGATTAGAAAAGATCAAAGGTTAATGTAATTATCAGCAAGGTATTCACTTGGCTCATCAGTATGTTTATGTTGCCATCATGTGTAACCCTTTCCCATATATTAGATATCTGCAGCGGACAGAAATTTGAAAGTCCATCTTAAACGAAAGAATAACTATTGAATGTAATTGAAAACATGGCGGCAAATAATCAAATTATTCTTTTGTAACGATGTTTTCATATGTCGTCTTTTTGCAGATGCGACAAAATGCATATGCAAGTGGGAAAGGGTTATTCTAAGTGTGGTTTACAAATATCGCAATGTGTTTGTTGTTCTTATAACTTATCACGGAATTCAATGATGATAAATGTAGATATAATATCTTAGATAAAATAATAATAAACAATTTCGAGTAATACAAGACCTAGCAACTTGCTAAAACATGTGTACAACAACATAAAACATATTTTACATTTGTCTTATTCTTAACCCTTTCCCTCATACGACATTTCTGCAGCAGACGACTTCGAACGTACTTTGTCAAAACATAGAAAATCTCCATAATTAAATGGATAACCTATGACAAAAAGGGGAAAACATTGTGGCAAAAGGAGAAATTGCACGTTTTGTGCAATTTCTTCTTTTGTCACTATGTTTTCAAAAAGCCGTCTGCTGCAGAGGCGTCAAAAAGCGTCTATATGAGGGAAAGGGTTTAGGAGCACCACTTGTATGATGAACGTCCATGTAACAGAAGAGTTTTAAAACATTGTGGCAAAAAAAGAAATTGCTCAATTTCTCCATTTGCCACAATGTTTTCAAATCTTTTCAAGTATTAAATTATCATTTATAGAGATTTACCATGTTGCTGTATTACATGTTTTCAAAGTCGTCTGCTGCATATTTGTTGTATGTGGGGAAAGGGTTTAATTAAATATTCTTTACACGCGAAGTCTTATTCCCCATAACGCATTGTAACTAATGAGGTAAAATTAAGACATACCATTTTTATCATTCAGTGTATTATTTAATTTCATAATGATATGTATTATCATGTTTTGGAAACGGTGATATCGCACATCACGAATATCTTGGCATTTTCCAACAATGTTCCCTAGCGTCGTGTCAAGTAAAGACAAAGACGATGTTTGTACAAAGGGAAATGCTACTACTTACAATGACGAACAGATGCATGAGTACTTCAGCACTTACATACGGTACTTGATGTAAGGAGAAGTTAACGTTCGGGGCATCGTTACACTCTCCCCTTCATACAAACGATATTTCACTCAATCATTGATCATCGACGAATATAAAGAATATTGTTGGAAAAGGAGAAATTACTCAAAACGAACAGTTCATTCTATTCCCACAATGTTATCAACTTTATATCGAATTCATTCACCACGTCTTCTAGATGACGCATGGTTTCATAACCGACGATTCCATAACTCTTGTATACGGTTCTCGGTTAAGGAGAGATCCGAATAGAATAGGCTCTACTATAGGCACGTCACCTGTTCACGGATAAATAGTCCAGGGTTATTACGAAAGAAAGTCCAATATATATTATGATGATTGTTATTGTTTCTGACTAATTACGTTACTGGACATAATTAACCCAATGCCGGCCGATGCGCAAATATATTATTGAGCCGTCCGTTGGGAAAATGTTACAAATTGGCATTTCAGAACAGGTATAGAGTCAGATCACCCCGTTCAATTGCTCAGTCTGATCAAAATCTACACCAGTTGATATAATCCTATATCAAGCTCGTGTTAGTTAGTAAACAGCACATATCTTGATCAGACTGTAAGGATGCACAGGCTGATCTGGATCTAAACTGTTCACCAAAGCCAGTTTGTATATTTGCCCACGAACTGGCGGATATAGAACGTTGAAACGTGTACTCGTATTTTCATCAGATTTGTACATGTAGTTTATTTTATGAAACTGAAGCGTTAGACAGATGATTTACAATTGTTAGTACAATTTATTAAGCAGTAAGATCCATGTTTAATTATATCTCGTAATAACACAGACTATAATCGTTCTTTGGCAATTTCGACAATAAGCGCTAATTTTGAATAATTCCTTGCAAATTATACGGCAATGCATTTTAACAGATATTTAAGATCTTTCCCATGCAAACAATGTTTATTGGTTTAGGTAACGAGCAAGTATTATTTCCCCAGTGAGTTAATTTCGATTAAAGCCTAACTTGACGTGTTATCTTTAATCCTTTCCCCGTTACATATGCTTTCTTACGCCTCTGCAGCGGACGACTTTTGAAAACAGTGCGACAAACGGAGAAATTGTTCATAATGAACAATATCTCATTTTGCCACAATGTTTTCAACATTATTAAATGATTCTAAAACTATCATTTATAGAGTTAACATATTGTTTTAACACAATGTTTTCGAAAACGTCTACTGCATGTTTGTTGTATGTAGGAAAGGGTTTTAATCTTCAGCAAGTTTTCAAATCGGTAAACGATCGGGGAATCTTATATACAGAAAGAATATTAAAAAAAAAAATGCGAAAAATATATATGTGTAATAGACTTAGATGCTTAAAAAAGCTTCATTTACATCACTATTTTCAATAAGAAGGGTAATGTGAAAACATAACCATCAAAAGGCGTGTCCGTCTGGGAAACGTTTACTCCTTCCCCTGAAAGAGATGACATTCGACAACTTTGCAGAAGACGGACTTTGAAAACTTTAAATTAATCCTATAACTTTTTTCCATCGTGTCTTCAACTCTGTATCATATCATTTAAATTCCACTTTTAAACAATTTAAATGTTTATTTCCTTCTTTTATATCACATAAGGCAACCCTTTCGCCTATTCAGATGTTTTCTGGCTTCTGCAGCAGGCACTTTTTGTCAACAGTTTGACAAAAGGAAAACATGTTCAAATGAGCAATTCACCATTAATAATAATAAAAAAAATTAACTTTAATCTTTATACATTTATACTTTTATTTATAGAGATTTACTCTTTTTTCCTTTTATTCAAAGTCGTTTGCGTAGTATTTGTTTGATGTGGGAAAGGAGAAAACAGTTGAAAATCATAATCATAAAAACTATTATACTATAATTTTCCTTTTTATATTTGCAGGTGTTAGACCTAAAGAGTTAACACAGAAGGGGAGTACAGAAGATTTGTGTTAAAACCGACGATCTGGAGGATTAGCACTCAGCCTCTTTGAAGACTTAATTAATTAACACGAACTGGATTTACAATAGAGGAAAAATATCGGACTTAAAAGGATCAAACATAAACCATAAAACGTTCCCCTGATCATATACTCCAAAGGACTATAAAACTGCGTTTGAATTCAGTAATTTGAAATAATTTCTTTTTAACAAATAAACCCACCGTAACCACGTGCGGTTTATATATACACAGTACGTCCATCAATGATTGAGACGAGTCCATGCTGGATGTAGCTCTAACTCATGCGTTTCTGGACCTACACTTTAATCATGGGAATAGGGTTTACTTTCGGACTGTTATGCGGGCTCCTCGTCCACCTCCCCGTGGACACGCTGCCTGCCTCCCCACTCCACGAGGGCCACGAATTAGGTCGGATTAGACGAGCAGTGAATGCAGACGACAGCGTTAGCATAGAAGAGGGGTCATTTAACGGTGGTGACGGGGTGGTTTTGGACAATATACGAATGAATAAAGCTGGAGGAATCACCCCGGGATCAGCAAGTAAACAAATCCTTCAATCCGCTTTACAGAGAGGGGATTATCCGCCCATAGTTGTTAGAAATCCCGTAGCAAATCCGCTTAAACATGGGACGAACAATGACAATAACCCGCGTATCGCTAGATTGCCTAAATACAAGGATAATGATTCGCGGTCAGTGGTCTATGTAAACCCCGAAGGCCAGAAACTTGTTCTAGATAACAATGTAAACAAGGTAAATGATACTTACCGATCTGATCTAGCACGTGGATTAAATCAACAATTAGATAACCCCGTCGTTAGAGGGGAGACAGGTGACACCGGTCATTCCCGGGATATAGGTACCGGACAACACAATGACATTAATACGGATGGATCCCTTAATAAATATAATTTAATAAAAGAGGGGATTTTCTGGGGACCCGGGGTAGAGGCTGCCTGTCCGAAAGGGTTTAGCGAAGCTGAATATAAACAATGGCGGCTGAGGGCGAAAAATGGTAAATTTGTTAAAATGGAAATCGGATGTGGCCGAATGCAAAACCGAAAGTTATCTTTTCATGATTCACAAAAAGCGTGTGTGAGATACAGACTAAATATAGACCAGATTCAGGGAGAAATTTACTCGTTCTATCTGAGTAAACTTCTCGGGATAAACAATGTGGTCCCTTCAACGTTACATCTAGCCGATTCGAACCTCGACCTCTGGCGAATGGTCGGCCAGGATATTGCCAATGCACAGTGGTCTGAGGAGAAGCCTCTGATCGTGTCGGAGTGGATTAAAGACCTTACTCCTGCATTCATTCCTCTAGAGTTTAGAAATCTGTCGAAAACATTTCGTGGTAAAGACGTACAACACAAACTGAACACCGATTCACACAGCACTAAGAGTGGTGATGATACTGTTAGTTCATTATGTGACGTTTACCAATGGTCAGATCTTATAGTGTTTGATTACTTAACCGGGAACTTAGACCGGGTTGTTAATAATTTGTTTAATTTACAGTGGAATGACAGAATGATGAGTAAACCGGCCCACAATCTAGAACGAGACCCTCGCGGGAATCTCGTCTTCATTGACAACGAGTCTGGTTTATTCCATGGTTACAGGTTGTTAGAAAAATATTCCAAATATCACGACTCGTTACTTCACGCGTTGTGTGTGTTTAAAGAAAGTACGATTCGGGCAATACGTGATCTAGTCCAATCAAACAGTCTAGGTGAGGAGTTACAAACAGTGTTGGAACAGAATGAACCTTTACACAGACATTTACCGAAAGTTCCAGGAAAAAATATCAAAATTTTACAGCAAAGAATGTTAGACGTATTACAACAAGTGGACAAGTGTTCATCTCAGCTTCATTAACAATACATCTTCTTGTAGAATATTAATTGACCAATGTGCTATTTATTAAACACAACTTGGATGTGAACATATCCGAAGAATGAAAAACAGTATTTGTCAAACTATACACTAACTCTTTCCCACTTACAAACAATCTGCAGCAGACGACTTCGAAAACATTTTGTCAAAAAAAAAATGAAAAACATCTCCATAAATGAGAGTTAAAATATTAAAACGAGTTAAAAACATTGTACCAAAAGGCGGACAAGCCCATTATGAGCAATTTCTCCTTTTGTCACAATGTTTTCAAAAGTAATCAGAAAGCGTCTATATATGGGAAACCGTTGAGGACAGAGAACATATTCTGGGGAAATTTAATTCTGTCCTTTAATGAGAATGTTTTCCGTTTCTCCATAGCTTTTCTAAAAATGCCTTCTCATTTGGACTCCTCAAAAGTCAGCTGTAATATTTAAAGCTTAAATAACATTCCCGTTTAACTAATGATCAGTTCATAGAATTGATTACATACGTATATATATATTCATTTCACATTGTCATATTATGTACATATAGATAAGTCAGCAGCAGTATATGCAAGCTTGTCTAATTATATACTGTTTGAACAGTGACATTAATCTCTCGAATGTATACACTAAAGGGCTCCAGTCGTGTATTACTGTATAGTACAAACCTTATTCGTGTATTACCGTATATTACGAACCTCTTGCTGTGATAAGCCACCTTAACCCTTTCCCACATACAACAAATCTGCAGCAGACGACTTTAAACATTGTGACATAAACCTTAAAAATTTCAATAAAAGATAGCTTAATTGTTAGTTTAAGTTGAAAACATTGTGCCCAAAGGAGAAATTGCTCATGATGAGCAATTTCACCATTGGCCACACTGTTTTCAAAAGTAGTCTGCTGCTATTGCGTCAACATGCGTCTGCAGGTGGGAAATGGTTAATGTTTTAAGACTTTCCCAGACACAATCAATCTGCAGCCGACGACTTTGCCACCATATAGAAAATAACAAATAGAAACTCGTTCTAAATGAAAGCATAATTATAGAATAATTTTAAAAATATTGTGGCAAACGGATAGAATGCTCATTTCTCCTTTTACATTTTTTTTCTTTCAAAAGTCGCCTGCAAATCCGTAAAAATCCATCTCTACGTGGGAAAGAATATGACCTTTCCCACATACAACAATTTGCATGCAGACGACTTTATATTGATTGAAATAGAAAAGATCTCTATAATTAATAGTTAAATTATTGAATAGAGTTGAAAACATTGTGGAAAAAGGGGTAATTGCGACAGAGGCGTCAGAAAGCGTCTATATGTGGGAAGGCATTAAGGAGAATATTCGTTTTTGGCATGGTGTGGATCATAAATCTCTAAGATAATCTGAAAATAGTAAATCATACATTAACTAACTGTAGAGTCATACTTTCAGTGTATTTTAAGGTTTCGTGGATTAAGTACAAACGTTCGGTTAATAATTTACGCTAATAGCATTTGACTTTTCGGCGAACTTCTATTGTTAGCGCACTATTTCCATTGTTATTAAATAACATTGCCAGTTTTGGTTCATTCCCTTTCTTAAGCAAGTTTGAAAATTATATTCACTGTTTCTATTAATTTAAATATCAAGCCAACTTGTTTAAATGTAACCTCGCTCTATTCTGATGAAATATCGTTTCTCTTCGCATATACAGTACACATACAAATATTTCTCATCTAAAAGAACACTATTCACGTATTTCCAACCTGAGTTACTTCAAAATTAAATTATTTGCTTGTGTAAGATACATTTTTGAAGACGTCGTTTTAAATAAGAAAAATATGCACGAACACTTTTTAAGTAGGAAAGAAATTGTACGGAATCATAGAAACCATCGGGCACACTGAATAGGTCTGTAATAGCAGTAGTTATATGGTATTGTAGGTACTGTAGGTATTGTAGGTACGCATTTGATAGATCATTCGATTGCCCATGTCTTTCACGACGCGTCGATAAAGTAAACTTACTGAGTTGTTGTCTTCTTTAGCCCCCAACGATCGATTTTACCATGTTCCCGGCTGAATAAACACGAATCGGTCGATTTCACCATGCTCCCGGCTGAATAAAGACGAATTTCGAGGTTTCATAAGACTTCTTGAAACATTGTTGGAAATGGAGAATGAGCTCAATATGAAAAATGTCTATTTTCCTACTATATTTTATAGCATGTTTCTAAACAATTCGCTCGATTTACCTTGATTTAAATTTCACAGAAAAATATTTTTTCTGACGTCTCGGTACGTCTTTGTTCAGTTTGTTTTATTTGGTCTAGTACCTAGGTTTCGAAGTATTGAATTTGGTTATAATATGTAAGATGAGTTTACAGACGACATTTTATTGAAATAAGAGCAGACGACAAACGACTGTTGAAGACAGTGTGTATATTTATATTTATCTGTTGTTTCTGTTGTTATGTCATTATTGAATAGTCTAATCAGTAACGTACTGAATGTAACGCTTATTATAATTCAGTTTCGTCAGACGTGTACCGACCTTCGTAGAGTTTGTAATGACAGACAATTTACATAAAAAAACATTCTTTGATAGTCAGTATTTCGTTAACAAGTAATGTTTGGGATAATTGTAAATTGGCGAACATATACTTTCCTGTCGAGACGCAGACTGGTCTGGATTTTCACCGATCGCAAAGTCTCGAAGGTCTGTTCTCGTGTGATTTGGCTGATTTTGAGATAAAACGTCTTATCGACGTTATCACTGTACAACAGTCGTATGTACACTTTATATCGGTTACAGTTACAGCTGTGTGGGCTAGAATCAAACGTAATGATAGGTCATCCATCTTGTATCGTCATCATTCACCTTTTCCGTCACGCAAACGACATTAATTTCGTTGCAGCAGACACCTTTTTAAATATCAATATAAAAAATAGCAGAACTTGCTCACAATATACATTTCGACTTTTTCCCCCCATAAGTATATCCGCCGTTATTTATCAGAATGGTATTTCTAAACTACCTAATGGTGCAATTTTTTTCTCAGACGTTTTAAAAAGTAGACGACCATAACAACGTCACAGCAGACAGACGGTTAAATACGGTACATTCCTGCGTTGAGGGTTAATATCTTACGATTAAAGTGATTAATCAACATGTATTATAATGAAACGACATGAACCTTATATGTACACTGATTGTTTTAGAAAGTGTTCTAGGAAAACAAACTGAAGTGACATTGTGTAGATAAATATCTGCTTGTGGATTCACAATAAAGTGGACAGTGTTTTACTGTAGGTTTTTAAACCTTCATTGACGAATTGGCGACCAGTACAAGGTCAAGTTTTAAAGTAAGATTTCCATCAAACGTATTTTCCCAGCGATGTGCCTTTTTAAATCGAAGTAAAAAAAACTACAGGCTTATAATACGTTATTTTGACTTAGAACAGTGGTCAATTTCGTTTTAGATAATGTGTATTTGATTTTGTAAAATTGAAAAGATCAAATGCACGAAAGTTTACATACTTTATTGATAAATTATATGATATGATATCAGAAATAACAATTTGAAAGGGTTCTGTCTGCCAGTCAAACAGATACAACATATTTCATATTTAATTACATTGCAATATATGATTAATAACTAATTAATATCCATTAACAGCTTTTAAATTGAAATATATTTCAGATTTTAATATTTAACCTTCTATGAAAAGAAAAGGGTATACGAAAAGGTTTATTATAATTGAACTATATTCATTATCTATGCATACAACAGGTATAACAAGACGATACATCTAATTCCCTGTTATTAACGTAAACGCACTACACGACGTAACGTTACTGTAGGTTCACGTCGCGAAATAAACGGCTCGATGATTAAGAAACAATTTCTAAGTTTATTCAATTCGAAATTTCACAGTGTAATCCATTCCCGGAAGCATCTAACGGACATTATGAAACGGAAACTTTGACAAAATAGGTAAAAAAGAGAAGTCGCTGACCGTATTTGACTGTTCGTTTATATACAATAAATACATATACTTTAAATGTGTATTTAGCTGTGCTATGTTCTTGCCTTTAGTAAATAGTGAAAGATTTTTCATCAAGATGAGTGGGAAAATAAAATATATCAAGAAATTGTCCACCAAGACGGGAAATGTAACATATTTGTATTACGTAAGGAAAACTGAGAAAGACTAGTAATATTAATTCTAACAAAATCAATGTGTTCGCGCAGGGGTGAGCTAATCACAGCTGCTTTACGTAGGTCAATTGTTAAGCTGAAGTTTATCACGAAATGTTTACCTTAAAAAAAAAAATAGATGGTAAATTGAGTCCTACCACCTGCACGTTGTTTATATTTCTTGGTGATGAAACATCGAGAAAGGGGGTGGTATGTGTAGGTGATAATCATTTTACCGATACGGACAATGGATTCAAGTTCTTAGTCTGTAAATACCGCGAATCTATGGGCTTGGGTTTCAATGATTATTTATGAAAATAAATCAGAACCAATCGATTAAAGCCACTCAGAAAGGTCTAAGGAAGAACTAAGGATATTCGTAAAGTTGTATTCAATTCAATTGTATTTTAAGTAATAAGTATACACTACGTCTTACAGTCCTGCTAGAAAACAGTCATTCAGAATATTACAAAGTGAACGCTAATTATAAATTATTCATGTTTCCCGTAAATAATCCATGTTAACCCTTTCCCTCATACAGACGCATTCTTACGCATCTGCAGCAGATGCAACCTTTTAAAACATTGTGACAAAAGGAGAAATTGCTCATGATGAACAATTTCTCCTTTTTCCACAATGTTTTTAACTTTACAAATTAAGCCTTTATTAATGGAGATTCTTCATGGTTTTGCCAATATATTTCTAAAGTCGTTTGCTGCAGATTTGTTGTATGTGGGGGAAAGGTTTATATTCCTGCACACGAACGTCTGGTGGTAACTTGTTTGGTGTATGACGTTATGTACATTCATAGAATTCCAAATCTAATACAAGACATAATATTTCTGGTTGTTATAATTATTGTACTGTGAATGTATTTATTACGATACTAAGTATTAAAACACGTGATTGGGAAGTAGGAGAGTAAATGCGCGATAGAGAGACAGAAAAGGGGAGTGAGCGGGAGAGAAAGAGAGATATATGTGTATTGGTTTAATATATATAGTGTCTGTATATATGTACAGGTTAAGTGTGAATTATGCAAATTATATAAACATGTAAATTAATATGCATGAATGGACCAAACTTCACAGTGCTGTGTTAAACTCGTTAAAACTATTGAATTCTAATAAATATGTATAACAGGATGAAATCCTATGAAATATATCTATATCGTATGTCTTTTACTTTATTTTCTCCACTTCAAGGATACGTTTCTATCGTTTAAATGATATACTACATATTAAGAGTTATCTGCTTTGAAAATGTTTCAAGAAACAATTGTAACAACTGAAAACATTGACGGAAAAGTTTCTCGTTTTGACTAATGTCTGACATTGTTGTAGTAGATGCTGCAAATCATTTTTTTCATATCGCCTGTATGAGGGAAAGATCAAACAGTTCAGGCATGTATTGGTTTGTTCCAACCTGCTTCTCCGGGACAACAGTACAGGCAACAGAAACATTGATTGTTTGGTGTTTTACGCCGCTTTCCAAAAAAAATCAGTTATACCACGGCGAGTTCTTGGTAGGTTACCAGTTCTACTGGTCCATATATCCTGACACCAGTCAGTCAGTCGTAATGCTAACCCCGCAACCCTGAGCGCAAAGAGGAGCAGCCATTACTATCATTTTTAAAGCCTTTGGTATGACCCGGCTGGGGATTAAACCCGCGACCACACACACCCGAGGCGGACGCTCTACCAATACACAGAGGAGGCATCAGACAGAGGATACTTTTAGAGCTCTGACATTTAGCATCTTGTCATATATACAGATCATGTATGTATCTGAAACCCTGAAGTTCAGACACATTTTAACCCTTTCCCTCATACAACAATTCTGCAGCAGACGACTTTGAACGTATTTGGTCAAAATATAGAAAATCTCCATAATTGAATGGATAACCTATGACAAAAAGTGGAAAACATTGTGGCAAAAGGAGAAATTGCACGTTTTGTGCAATTTCTTCTTTTGTCACTATGTTTTTCTATCTAGAAATCAAATTGTTTTCTTCAGGTGTTGCAAGTTTGAATGCGTCTACGAGAAACTGATTTATTGGATGGAAACCAATCCTTTATATCTGTCTTCATTTTGGAATTAAAACAAAACAAGGTTAAATAAATATGCAGCCCTTTGTGTCAGTACATGTATTAACCCTTTCCCTCATACGACAAGTCTGCAGCAGACGACTTTAAATATATTTTGTTAAAGAATGGAAAATCTTTATAACTGAATGGATAACCTATGACTAAAAGTAGAAAACATTGTGGCAAAAGGAGAAATTGCTCATTCTGAGCAATTCCTCCTTTTGTCACTGTTTTCAAAAAGCCGTCTGCTGCAGAGGCGTCAGAAAGCGTCTATATGAGTGAAAGGGTTAATACATATTAGAATTTCATTCGCCTGTTTTTGATTGCAGTTAAAGTACTTATATTTACAATTCTTGGAATTAATTGTTTTCTCCATTCAAAAACATCTCAAAATTACATCATATTAACATTCTTCAGTTAATCTTAAATCAGCTCGGGTTTGACCTGTAAGACATTTGATAACTGAAGCAGACGTTTATTTATAATAGTTTATCTATGTTTATTTAACCGTTCTACTTTTCTTCATGCAAGCAAGATATGAAGCTTTGCAGCAGAAGACATTTGAAAACATTGTGGAATTTGCTAAAATTCGAACAATGTCCCCTATTCCCGTATATCTTTCTTTTAAAAAAAATATCATTCAAATATGAGCCGCCCCGCTAGAAAACCAACATTATGGACACTGTGTAAAGTATCGATCCGGATCAACCTATACCGGATAGACACTTTTCGCCTCCTGTGGATTTTCTGTTTCATGAATCATTACTCTATCTATCTACCCCCCCCCCCCCCCCCACCCCCCCCCCCCCCCCACCCGCACCCCACCCCCTGAAATTGAATGTGTCTGCCCGGATCAGTCTGCACGGACGACGCAGACTGATCTGGGTCGATAAATTACGCAGAGGCCATAATGTTGGTATACTCGCGGGATGCATCAATTATGTATCAGTATTTATCCACAGTTTTCTAGATGCTACGCTTTCTTCCTAATGATGTTTTATAAAGCAGGCGATAAATGACGGATGTACTGTTTGTTTTAGAATATTGTCTTATAGAAGGCCTTAAAGATCATTGCCTGATGTTATGTTTACTCATCTAATGCAGATGTGCCCATCATGTAACATAAAACTGTAAGGGTAGCCCAGTTGAGTTCACTCCCATGTTGCACTGTACGGGAAGTCTAATGTAAAGTACTCGTAGCGGTGAATGCAAGACCCAGTCACCAGGTAAGTAATAAGGGTGAGATGCCCTAGAGGAAAATTATAAACAGAATTCTGCAACGAGCTGATAAGCCCCGATAGGCAGGTTTTAAATATCATTAATTAGCCTCATAGAGATTACACTATGAAATATGAAAGTGGAAAGATGGCCTCAAGTATATTATTTCATGTTTACATTTTTGAGGCAATTCAGCGTCGTCGAATGGCTAGCTTTGGGATTTGAGACAGACATTCTCGCACTCGATCTTGTTTGAAGCAGCATTGGTTCGTTTGCACTTGGCAGGGGCGTAGCTTTGCAATAATCAATGTGTAGGCCGTCTCGTGAGAAAATCAACATTGTGGACTCTGCGTAAAGTATCGACCCGGATCAGTTTAAGCATGCCACACAGGCCTACCCGGATAGACACTTTTCGCCTCCTGTGGATTTTCTGTTTCAGGAATAACTACTCTATACAATTATCCCCCTAAGACGGAATGTGTCGGCCGGATCAGTCTATGCGGACAGCGCAGGCTGATTTGGTCGATACATTACGCAGATGTCTGTCGCCGCAGCTGCATTTAGGGGGCATTTTGAGAAAAAATGTGTAGGCACGTGCCTACAGTGCCTAAAGGGAGCTACGCCCCTGGTATCTTACCCTTGTAATATAACTGAACACGTGTTGAAAGAGACGCAAACCATCAAAGAAACAAACACACAAACGTGGCTGGTTATTACCCAAACAGTCCTTCGCTTCGGATATGTGTTAGGCTAACAGACAGTTCAGATAATTATTCGAAATAACAACGGGATAACATCTTCAGTGTTAGTAAATCTGCGGGTGTTTTCACCTTGACCGTCTCCGTTGTGTGGTGGTTATATCATCCGTCTTGGGAGCTGGGTACCAGGGTTCAATCCCCAGTTATGTCATACCAAAATACAAAGACAATACAAATGGAAGGAATGGCTGCCAACATTGGTGTCAGTGTTTGTGGGGTTAGGATTACGACTGGACTGACTGGTGTCAGGATAAATGGACCAGTAGTAAAGGTAACTCACCCAGGAAACACCGTGATATAACTGGTGTCAGGATAAATGGACCAGTAGTAAAGGTAACTCACCCAGGAAACACCGTGATATAACTGGTGTCAGGATAAATGGACCAGTAGTAAAGGTAACTCACCCAGGAAACACTGTGATATAACTAGTGTCAGGATAAATGGACCAGTAGTAAAGGTAACTCACCCAGGACACACCGTGATATAACTGGTGTCAGGATAAATGGACCAGTAGTAAAGGTAACTCACCCAGGAAACACCGTGATATAACTGGTGTCAGGATAAATGGACCAGTAGTAAAGGTAACTCACCCAGGACACACCGTGATATAACTGGTGTCAGGATAAATGGACCAGTAGTAAAGGTAACTCACCCAGGAAACACCGTGATATAACTGGTGTCAGGATAAATGGACCAGTAGTAAAGGTAACTCACCCAGGACACACCGTGATATAACTGGTTCCAGGATAAATGGACCAGTAGTAAAGGTAACTCACCCAGGAAACACCGTGATATAACTGGTGTCAGGATAAATGGACCAGTAGTAAAGGTAACTCACCCAGGAAACACCGTGATATAACTGGTGTCAGGAAAAATGGACCAGTAGTAAAGGTAACTCACCCAGGAAACACCGTGATATAACTGGTGTCAGGATAAATGGACCAGTAGTAAAGGTAACTCACCCAGGAAACACCGTGATATAACTGGTGTCAGGATAAATGGACCAGTAGTAAAGGTAACTCACCCAGGAAACACCGTGATATAACTGGTGTCAGGATAAATGGACCAGTAGTAAAGGTAACTCACCCAGGAAACACCGTGATATAACTGGTGTCAGGAAAAATGGACCAGTAGTAAAGGTAACTCAGCCAGGAAACACCGTGATATAACTGGTGTCAGGATAAATGGACCAGTAGTAAAGGTAACTCACCCAGGAAACACCGTGATATAACTGGTGTCAGGATAAATGGACCAGTAGTAAAGGTAACTCACCCAGGAAACACCGTGATATAACTGGTGTCAGGATAAATGGACCAGTAGTAAAGGTAACTCACCCAGGAAACACCGTGATATAACTGGTGTCAGGATACATGGACCAGTAGTAAAGGTAACTCACCCAGGAAACACCGTAATATAACTGAACAATTCTTGAAAGCGGCGTTTACAACCAAACAACCAATCATACAAAATAATCTAAACATGGTAATAATGACTTGACCCCTTTGCTCTCAGGTTCGTGGGGATAGCATTACAGCTGAAACATCTGGGTCAAGATGTGACTACCGCTAGTACTGGTAATTAATCCAGGAAACGCCGTGATATAACTGAGCTTCTGTCGAAAGCAGCGTAAAGCTCCATTCAAACTAACAAATGGAACAGATGAATCTTATAAGTGTTAGTTGTTAGGTTATAGGTAAAACCATCCAATCAAGTTGTAACATTCTAATTCTTTCAGCGCCAATGGCAATATTGAGATGTTTGCAAACAATCAGATTCAGGTGAGTCAGCTCGTAACGAGCTGTCTCAATTGAAATCCGCATTGTTTGCATTTGAGTTATCGAAACATTTTAAATTTTTTATTAAATGGGAAATGGAAACATCTGATTTTAAACATTTTGGCGCTGAAAGAGTTAAACTGAAAAAGCAACACTCTGTCAGGTAAACACGAATAGATCCCATATATAGGGTTTGACATCGACGTGTGATTTCATGATAAATTGTTCAAATACTGCTCTCTGATGTGAAAAATAAAAACCACCATTTATTCAATCAAATTCATTATGTCACCATCAAATATATCATATAAAATATGGAATGCATAACGACTCGCCAATAAAACGCACTCAACCGGACAATTTAAAATACACGGAAAACCTGCCGTTTGGAATACTGATTTTACACCTCATGAATATGTCCGATGTTTAAAAAGGTAAACGTTCCATAATGCAGGCGACATTTGATGTCTAAGTCCTTAGCAGCAGATGGCATTTGAAAGCATTGTGAAAAAAAGAAGACATCACTTTTCCTTCTCCCTACACTGTTATGCTTCAACCATGCTTGAACCATTCAAGACTGAGCACTTGCGAACATTATATACCTACTTATGTTACCCTTCAAACACTTGCAGTGTTTGCTAATAATATTGTATACACTAATGTGTTTCTAATTGTTAGCACAAACTGCTCAATAAGCAGGAAACTTTGTGAATGTAATTACTAGTAGCAGGTATTCAGTGGTTTAAGGAATGAACATGGATCTAGATTCGCTGTCACTGTCTCTGACTCTCATACTCTACTAGCAAATGTTGTTGTATCGAGCATACAGCAGGATAACTGTTAATTCACGCAGGTAACCCTGCAACAAATTTGACATATTCTTGACCTATAAACTTCAATATCTAAAATGCCTATCGTTAAGTTTTGAAGCATATCGATAACATATTATTCATACCGGAAGATAAACGAACAAGGAATGAAGTTCCGAGCAGCCAGGTTAGTTCAGTATTTTTAAGACAGGGATCAGGGTTGGGGAAGAACGCCAGCTTATTCGTTCCACGGGGATACGAATCCGACCATCATAGGAAATTCTGACATCGAGAATGTTTCAAGAATGCTTGGTCAACAAATAAATAAATAAATAAATAAAAAAATAAAATATGGTCTATCTGACAAGTAACATATATCTAAATTTAGCCTGGTTACCCTTACAACTAACATATATCTAAATTGAAACCGGTTACCATTACAACTAACGTATATCTAAATTGAAACCGGTTACCCTTACAACTAACAGATATCTAAATTCAACCTGGTTACTTTACAACTAACAGATATCTAAATTGAAACCGGTTACCCTTACAACTAACAGATATCTAAATTCAACCTGGTTACCTTTACAACTAACAGATATCTGAATTCAACCTGGTTACTTTTACAACTAACATATATCTAACTTCAACCCGGTTACCCTTACAACTAACAGATATCTAAATTCAACCTGGTTACTTTTACAACTAACAGATATCTGAATTCAACCCGGTTACCCTTACAACTAACAGATATCTAAATTCAACCTGATTACTTTACAACTAACATATATCTGAATTCAACCCGGTTACCCTTACAACTAACAGATATATAAATTCAACCTGGTTACTTTTACAACTAACAGATATCTGAATTCAACCCGGTTACCCTTACAACTAACAGATATCTGAATTCAACCTGGTTACCTTTACAACTAACATATATCTAAATTCAACCCAGTTACCCTTACAACTTACAGATATCTAAATTCAACCCGGTTATCCTTACAACTTACAGATATCTAAATTCAACCTGGTTACCCTTACAACTAACAGATATCTGAATTCAACCTGGTTACTTTTACAACTTAAAGATATATAAATTCAACCGAGTTACCCTTACAACTTACATATATCTTAATTCAAACGCGTTACCCTTACAACTAACAAATATCTAAATTCAACCTGGTTACTTTTACAACTAACATATATCTAAATTCAATCCGGTTATCCTTACAACTAACATATATCTAAATTCAACCTGGTTACTTTTACAACTAACAGATATCTGAATTCAACCTGGTTACCTTTACAACTAACAGATATCTAAATTCAACCTGATTACTTTTACAACTAACAGATATCTAAATTCAACCTGATTACTTTTACAACTAACATATATCTAGATTCAACCTGGTTACTTTTACAACTAACAGATATCTAAATTCAACCTGATTACTTTTACAACTAACAGATATCTAAATTCAACCTGATTACTTTTACAACTAACATATATCTAGATTCAACCTGGTTACTTTTACAACTAACAGATATCTGAATTCAACCTGGTTACCTTTACAACTAACAGATATCTAAATTCAACCTGATTACTTTTACAACTAACAGATATCTAAATTCAACCTGATTACTTTTACAACTAACATATATCTAGATTCAACCTGGTTACTTTTACAACTAACAGATATTGAATTCAACATGGTTACTTTTACAACTAACATATATCTAAATTCAACCCGGTTACCCTTACAACTAACACATATCTAAATTCAACCTGGTTACTTTTACAACTAACAGATATCTAAATTCAACCTGGTTACTTTTACAACTAACAGATATCTAAATTCAACCTGGTTACTTTTACAACTAACATATATCTAGATTCAACCTGGTTACTTTTACAACTAACAGATATTGAATTCAACCCGGTTAACCTTACAACTAACATATATCTAAATTCAACCTGGTTACTTTTACAACTAACATATATCTAGATTCAACCTGGTTACTTTTACAACTAACAGATATTGAATTCAACCCGGTTAACCTTACAACTAACACATATCTAAATTCAACCCGGTTACCCTTACAACTAACACATATCTAAATTCAACCTGGTTACCCTTACAACTAACATATATCTAAATTCAACCCGGTTACCCTTACAACTAACATATATCTTAATTCAAACGGGTTACCCTTACAACTAACAGATATCTAAATTCAACCTGGTTACTTTTACAACTTACATATATGTAAATTCAACCCAGTTACCCTTACAACTAACAGATATCTTAATTCAAACGGGTTACCCTTACAACTAACATATATCTAAATTCAACCTGGTTACTTTTACAACTTACAGATGTCTGAATTCAACCCAGTTACCCTTACAACTAACAGATATATAAATTCAATCCGGTTACCCTTACAACTAACAGATATCTAAATTCAACCTGGTTACTTTTACAACTAACAGATATCTTAATTCAACCTGGTTACTTTTACAACTACCAGATATCTGAATTCAAAATAATCTACCTGAAAACTACCAGTTATCTTAATAAAACACGGTCTCTCTATTCTACCAGATATCTGAATACAACTTAGTCATCCTAACAACTACTGGCTATCTGAATACAACTCGGTCTCTCTAACAAATACCGGCTTTTGAATGCATAAGACGATGCAATTTCTGTAACTTTAGAAATCGAATATTATTCAGAATGGTTGGTGATACATTTTACCAAGCCATATTGGTCCTCCTGTATGGGTTACGTTGTTACAGGTTGCAGGCGTTTTTATTCACGCCATCCAACTTTTGAAAACATTGCCCGAATATTACATTTTGTTTCCTTTTCCACCACTGTTTCATTATCTATCCTAAGGCTATCAATCTACATGTTTAAATCAAGGGGGTTTCCCAACGTTTCTACAACTGCTATCAGGTAACGGATTAAACAATTGAAATACAATATATCTCGCCGATCTTGACCCCAGCTTTAATAATAGTTCTGACCTTTACAAACCGGCATCATTTAACACAGATAATATACTGCGCATTCCAAGTTTATCTCAAAACCGGTGTGGAGGTGAACAATGTTTGCATGTTTTGACACCCCATTCGTGGTGATAAAGTCCCGTTTAAACACCCGCATGTGAAAATGACCCATTCCCTGTTAAAACATAATTGAGTCCGTCCACCGGAATATATATATATAAAGTTGGCACAAACATCTGCACATTCTGATCAAGATCTACACTGTGCATATATTACTTACACAAACACTATCCAGTTACAGTGTGTTAAATCTGATAAAGCTGTAAAGATGTCCATGTTGATCTGAACCCTATCCTGTTCAGAAATGCCATTTCCCTATGACGGGTTGAAATAATCACTTATATAATACCTGTAAGGAACCCGTCGTCATCGACTAGAGATTAACGTGGGTTTTATGAGATGTCGTCCCAGGTTCGTTTCCTGCTCGCAGCGGTCATATTGAAGTGACCTTGGGTAATGCATATTTCCTGCCATAGTGAGGATTGGTCACCCGCGGAAAACGGATATGTGTATAGTACTATCGCCGCAATATAACTGGATTACGAATGGAACACGCCATTAACCCTTTCCCTTAGACGACAATTCTGCAGCAGACGACTTTGAACATATTTTGTCAAATAATGGAAAATCTCTATAATTGAATGGATAACCTATGACTAAAAGTGGAAAACATTATTACAAAAGGAGAAATTGCACGTTTTGTTACTATGTTACTATGTGTTCAAAAAATCCGTCTGCTGCAGGGGCGTCAGAAAGCGTCTATATGAGGGAAAGGGTTAGCATTAACATCTAAAACCCAAATCACACCATTCGAAAATGGGATTTACCCATAGCTTGACTTTCATATGCCACAGCTCTTCAAAATATTTCAAGAAAGTACCTCCTTAGTTTAAGTATAAATTAATCTCTTCTCGGACAAGTAAGTATATCTTAAGATTTATACCTGCGTTACACTGGGCCAACACAGTTGTCAGTTATGGTTTAGGATAGCAGAACTGTAGGGTTAGGGCGACATTGATTGTCATCAATTTTCCAGTGGGATAACCAGGAATCCCGCCGTGGTCGAGTAATTAGCCTCGGAGATTAGGAACCGGGCGTCCCAGGTTCGATCCCCAGTCGCGGCACGATAGTCATGTTGAAGTGCCTTTGATCAAGGCACATTTCCTAGCTTAGTACTCGTTTTATTACCCAGGTATCATAAATAAGTCGTAATATACTTTGTTAGTTTGCTACCGATACCCTACCCTTTACATGTATCTGAACGCACTCCAGGTAAGACATAAGTACGAGACTGTCGAGTACTGGGGCGTATTCAGACACCCCAAACACACTGAACACTTGGACATGTGTTAGCCAAACCAATCAATCAAAGAACACATTTTGATAATCATTCGCAATGCACACACGTTGTTTTAGAACAATCCGATTGCACCCCTGGATTCCGCAGAGGCGTTGGTACTAGTTTTCTGTTAATGTTGAGCTCTGGACGTACCCCTGTCGAAGTCAAGTTTTTTGCGATAACGACAGGTACATCCAAATGAAAGAAGTCGGGTTGAACATTCGACAACGCAACCGTCTATCTTTGAACGGTGACTGATTCAGTGTGTCGCCATATTATCGGGTATCCAATGGACTCGACACCTTCCAATACAAAAGGTAAGAATGAAAACCTTTCATTCAAACTACAACGTCTAGATTTGCATAACCCGCGGGCCAACAGTACATATCGAAATCTTTTTTTTAACGAGTAATTCTTTTTTTCTGACATTCTAAATAGTTCGTTCTCCAATACCAAACAACACATATTGTTTGTAAAAACACACCTGGGGTTTTTAATCATTAACTACTGGGTAACATTACTGGACTGTGGTATTTGAAAAAAAGCAGGCATTCGATATACTCTAGACTGGTCTACAATCACAAAATAAACAACCAACGTTTATGATAGTTATAAACGTTTAAACACTCCTATGATCGGTATCCGGTCTATAAAATACTGTCTATAAACATGACATTTACCATGCCATTTTCAGACGTGTTGAAATGCAAAACATTTAGACAAATTAATTGAAACTCGGAACAAGTATTTGAATTGTTGTCACTCTGACTGCTGTAAATGACACATGAAATAGACACAAGTTTGGTTAGTTTTGTTGACAAATGAAATAGACACAAGTTTGATTAGTTTAGTTGACACATGAAATAGACACAAGTTTGATTAGTTTAGTTGACACATGAAATAGACACAAGTTTGATTAGTTTAGTTGACACATGAAATAGACACAAGTTTGATTAGTTTAGTTAATTGACATAGTAAACCGTTTTCAACATTATTACAGTTATAACAGGATGACAGAACACTTAATCGCGAAACATGAAATAGACATAGGATTATATGACTATTTACATAGGCGTCGTGGTCGAGGAAGTCTTTGCACTGGGTCGGGAATCGTGTTGACATGGTCTGGAAATATGTAAAAGATAACCATGGAGGAATTTATTTCAGCTGGTGATCAACATCAAAGCCAAACATTAGATCTTCAATCTGCATATGAGCCGTCCCGCGAGAAACCAACATTATGGACTCTGCGTTAAGTATCGACCAGGATCAGCCTAAGTATGTCGCGCAGGCTAACCCGGATAGACACTTTTCGCCTCCTGTGGATTTTCTGTTTCAGGAATCACTACTCTATACATCTTTCCCCCTAAGACGGAATGTGTCGGCCGGATCAGTCTGCGCGGACAGCGCAGGCTGATCTGGTCGATACATTACGCAGATGATATGAGCCGTACCGCGAGAAAACCAACATTGTGGACTCTGCGTAAAGTATCGACCCGGATCAGCCTAAGCATGCCGCGCAGGCTTACCCGGATAGACACTTTTCGCCTTCTGTGACTTTTCTGTTTCAGGAATCAATACTCTATACCTCTTTCCCCCTGAGACGGAATGTGTCGGCCGGATCAGTCTGCGCGGACAGCGCAGGCTGATCTGGTCGATACATTACGCAGATGATATGAGCCGTACCGCGAGAAAACCAACATTGTGGACTCTGCGTAAAGTATCGACCCGGATCAGCCTGAGCATGCCGCGCAGGCTTACCCGGATAGACAATTGTCGCCTTCTGTGACTTTTCTGTTTCAGGAATCAATACTCTATACCTCTTTCCCCCTGAGACGGAATGTGTCGGCCGGATCAGTCTGCGCGGACAGCGCAGGCTGATCTGGTCGATACATTACGCAGATGATATAAGCCGTACCGCGAGAAAACCAACATTGTGGTCTCTGCGTAAAGTATCGACCCGGATCAGCCTAAGCATGCCGCGCAGGCTAACCTGGACAGACACTTTTCGCCTCCTGTTGATTTTCTGTTTCAGAAATAATTAATATATACCTCTGCGCGGACTGCACAGACTGATCTGGGTCGATCGATTACGCAGAGTCCACATTATTGATTTGATCGCGGGACGGCTCATATATGTACACATTCTGTAAACCGCCTCACGTGTGTAGTTGAAGAGCGTTCGGCTCGGAAGAGATTGCTGGTTCGATCCCCGGCCTGGTCTTACCAAATACTTTGAATTACCAAATTGTAGTAACGGCTTTCCCTTCTTGGCGGTCAGGATTGTGAGATAGCATTACGATTGACTTGCTGGTGTCAGGTTGAATTGAACTGGTAAATTACCAAGAACAAATCGTTATATAACTGAAACAAATGTTGAAAATGGCGTAAATTACCAAACAAACAAAATTCGTTCAGTTTGTCATAATGATAGACGAGACGCTTCCAGTATGTTGTATTACTAGCTGGTGAACACAGATAATTCTGTTCAGTCTTAGGGAAAGTAAGGCTGATCTTTATGATTATTATAATAGCAATGATGAACTGTACGGGG
Source organism: Serripes groenlandicus (assembly GCA_031761405.1). Lineage (NCBI taxonomy): Eukaryota > Metazoa > Mollusca > Bivalvia > Cardiida > Cardiidae > Serripes > Serripes groenlandicus. The sequence goes on from JASEVX010000005.1 coordinate 1,770,335, forward strand.
AAACAACAATGTATTTCGCTGTTTATTACACACAGAGAGGTGTGTTTCTAATAGCTTTGTTACCTGGATCTGGTCGATACATTACGCAGATGATATAAGCCGTACCGCGAGAAAACCAACATTGTGGTCTCTGCGTAAAGTATCGACCCGGATCAGCCTAAGCATGCCGCGCAGGCTAACCTGGACAGACACTTTTCGCCTCCTGTTGATTTTCTGTTTCAGAAATAATTAATATATACCTCTGCGCGGACTGCACAGACTGATCTGGGTCGATCGATTACGCAGAGTCCACATTATTGATTTGATCGCGGGACGGCTCATATATGTACACATTCTGTAAACCGCCTCACGTGTGTAGTTGAAGAGCGTTCGGCTCGGAAGAGATTGCTGGTTCGATCCCCGGCCTGGTCTTACCAAATACTTTGAATTACCAAATTGTAGTAACGGCTTTCCCTTCTTGGCGGTCAGGATTGTGAGATAGCATTACGATTGACTTGCTGGTGTCAGGTTGAATTGAACTGGTAAATTACCAAGAACAAATCGTTATATAACTGAAACAAATGTTGAAAATGGCGTAAATTACCAAACAAACAAAATTCGTTCAGTTTGTCATAATGATAGACGAGACGCTTCCAGTATGTTGTATTACTAGCTGGTGAACACAGATAATTCTGTTCAGTCTTAGGGAAAGTAAGGCTGATCTTTATGATTATTATAATAGCAATGATGAACTGTACGGGGAAACAACAATGTATTTCGCTGTTTATTACACACAGAGAGGTGTGTTTCTAATAGCTTTGTTACCTGGATAATTGTCAATACTTTAACCTTACACCAAAACGAGTCCACGATGACAGTGTTGTAGACGTAAAGGTTTATTAGTTCTGGAACGAAATTTGCATTGCAGTCTGGACAAGTCAGTGTGTCTCCGCAGTCTGATCATGACATGCCCTTTTCTTCATTCAATTAGTGTTTGTTCAGGCAAATGATTCTTGAACACAGAAACCAAATTTAAAGAACTTAAAGAAGTCGTAAGAGTTATTTAGATATATAGCCAAAATTAGGCATATAGTACTGTGAATTAATGTTTAATCACGTGATCTATGTTGAACATCTGATAGACATTAGTCTTGAACATATTCAGTTTTAAACATTGTTTTAAACATGAATTATCTAAAGGTACTACGAAATGGAGCTCCATTGGTATTGTTCGAATTCTAAGTTTTGACTTAGAAAAGTGTTCATTGTGTGTAAATCGTGCCCCATAAATAATAAAGCTTCTCGAGAATTGGGAACAAAACGCTGTGGTTGTGATAAACAACAATTCAATAAAAGGTATATTTTCAGTGGCTGTGCTATGTGCTAAGACTGAAACCCGAAATACAATCGTTTCTTCATTCAGTCTTACTAGGATGTACCTGAGCCACGTTCGGTGAGCTTTTTTTAAATTGTTAATGCCTGTATAAATTGTCATGTCACAGCATAGTCAGAACAGATCAGTCTGCACAGCTGCCTCGTCTTATCACAATCGTATCACAAGCTTAATCTAGTAGAACGCTTTATTAATCGGAATGTTCGACCACTTGGTATTTATCAAGATTAAAAAACAAATGGACAGCTTGATCTCTTCGACACAAGATTGGACTGCACATAAATTTCCGTTGTATATTATTAAATCTTGATAAAGACCAAGTGGTCGAAAATTCGATTATTAAAGAGTTTAATGATCTAAAGTGTTTTACTGACTTTCTTCCCTTTGGCAGACATAATATACAAAGTTTAATCTAGTAGTATAATCAGTACAGATCTTTATTTGACTATGCATCCGCACTGTCTGATCTGCATCTGCACTGTTCACAATAGTCAACTTATACCTTTTCCGCACGGAAAAAATCAAACTACACCTTGCACTCAAAAGTGTGCCAAACACCAGAGATTACGATAGCAGTTAGATGAGTATTGCACGATAAGGGTTAAATGGGACATCCAAAGGTCTGAACTATTTCTAAACTTATGGATTAATGTCGTTATTTGTATCTCTATGTTTATCTATTAAATAATGATGACGAATGGTTATTTGAATGAGTTGACGTCACGTGATCAAAGGTCAGGTAACGCGAGATTACAAAATAAAGTAAACGCCTTATTTTGCGCGATATTAAAGAAAAACTACCTTCAATAAGTTTGAATAAATATTAAAGTGGGTAACATGTTTCTGTTACAAATTGTTCAAGTACTTGTATGTATTCATTAGAGACTGCTCTTTAATAGAACGCTGTAACTCAAATGTAAAGATTGGTTGAATGGTGTTTTACGCTGCTTACAACATAAGTTCAGTTATGACACGACATATCATGGTTAAATTACCAGTTCTACTTGTAGTATTTATACTGATTCAGTCACATCATTCGTAATGCTAGCCCTGAAACACTCAGCGCCGAGGAGGGAATCCGTTACTACCTTTTTCTTAAACTGTTTGGTATAACCCGCGCGTGGACCGAACCCTGCAGAATAATAGGTTGGTGCCGTGGATTGAGAAGGTTTATCTGGCAAGGCGGAGTAATTTATCGGATGAACCGAAGGCGAATCCGATAAATTACGGTGCCGAGCCAAATAAACTTTCCCAATCCACGGCACCAGGCAGCTTTAAAAATATGTAACTTACTGAATTGCATCCCTTTGATTGTGACGTCATGTTTTATAAATAAACAGCAGCCATTTGTGATTGATGCGCGTAAAGAAATAGTTCTCAAAATTCTAACATAATACAACACAAAAAAACAGCTATCTTCATGAATGTTGTATTCACAAATGAGAAATATTTACTAAAGAAATATTTAAATTGCAACAATTCATTTATAAGTCATTAATTTCTATTTTACAAAATAACAAAAAGAAATATGTTAAATTAAATATTTATTTATTTAAACAACTGAAATCGCTGTCAATTTATCGACGATAGTTGCTGTTTTTATCGATTGAAGTTGGAATTTACAGTGACGCTTGCTAAAAAAAGTAATCCCGGCTAGCACGTGACCAACTGACGTAGATCAAAAAAAATATACGGCATCTGTTATCGGGTCGAAACTGCTAGACGTGACAGGATAAAATCAGTTATTCCTTCATCTATTAACGAATAAATTTATTCACAGCTTGTCGATGCCATGTAGACCAATGTTAGTAGGGTGGTCTGTTATACGAACATAGTAAAGTAGCTAGGTCCTTGTATAAGGGGATACTTACACTATCTTGTTACAACGCTAGCTCTTGTAGCGACGTGGTAAAGTGTACGCCGCCAAGGAAAGAGGTATCAGGCCCAAATCGGGAAAGACGAGATATGGTTTCATCTACCGGCTGTAAGTACTTTTATATAGTTAAACACAATAGAAGTTACTGTACTCAGTTGTCCAGGCTTTGTCTTGCATGGATGTTCTGGCAGATGCTATATTCAATGTATCTCTCTTAGAATAGCGCAGTGACTAAAAATGTAAAATGCAAAAGTAAAGCATTTATACCAAATTGTGTAGTGCAGTGTAGAAAATCAATCAAGAGTATGAATAAACATGTACAAAATCACAGTCCGATCCGTTTATGAACTTTTAAGAACTCCTTGCTAAGCAATATATGTAAATATACATCAGATAGCCTGGGTGCACTGTCATAACATGTACATGTATTTGCATTAAGCATAAAATACAAAAAGTATTACAGCTGGGTTTCCTGTAGTACGGCTCATCGGCCTATAGCCACGTTAAATCTGTTACAGAAACAGCATTATAACGATGACCTTTTTGAAATATATAATAGTGATTATACCCACTTTGTTCATAAAATATGTACGCATGTATACATGCAGCTTACTACATGTATCTATATTTAACATGTTTTGCACAACTTTAAACCCAGCAGTGACTGTGCCCATATCTTTTCTCGGGAAAGCTTATCCAATCCCTAGGGACAATAAAAGAATATAACTAAACACCATATTACACAAAAAAGTATCTATCCAGGTTTTCATCAAACCTCTCTGTACTAACATTTTTTTTCGATACACTCCCTTTCATGTGAAACATGCTGTTTTTCCCTCATTATTTATGTGCAAAAACAGACAATTAATCATTTCCATAACTACATAATTTTCCTTTGGGACGATATTAGCAGAATAGTTCTGCAGCAAGAAAAAATCCCTTTGGTCTTTTATTAATTATCGTGAACTTACTTAGCCGTCTTCTTATTCATTTGTGTGGAAGACAGTGGTGCAGAGGAAGAGCGTCGGCCTCTCGTATAAAAGGTCCCTGGTTCTAGGTCCCGTGATGGGCGGGTCCTGACTTTGGGATTTGTTCACACAAGCAGACATCGAGCGTGATTAATATAAGCTAAACAGCTTGTTTCACAATCGATGTAAAATAAATAAGTTTATTCATTTGTTTGATAAACACATACGAAAAGACAGAAACGCCGGGCATGTTGTATGTGGGAAAGGGAGATACAAACTTAGCAAAGGTTACGGTTTACATATTCAACTACTCTTCAACACAAAGGATGACATCATCAGCAGGGGGAGTTCAGTAAGACAAGGGTTATATAGAAGAGCCGGTTACCAGCTCTAATCATCCCATTAGTTCAGCACCAGCTCGTTCCCGTTCCCACCGAGTTTTTTTTTACCTCCAGTGATTAAGCCTCCTATGTAATTCTATGATATTTTTCTTGTAATGATTCCCCCGATAATGCATGTCATAGTTAAAACTTTATCATTATCGTGCTAACCAGTTCCATGATACATACATACCTCGCTGTAACACACGAAGTTGGAATACGCTGTGGGAAAGGAGAACTGCTCAAAGTGATTGATTTTTCCCCCATAATGTTTTTAAAATGAAGAGAAATTGGTCAAAGGAACGTCTGGATTTATTTCTAGACATTTGTACATCATTGCTCTATAACTACAGAACAGAATGAATCGACATTTATAATTGTGATGTTTACAATTTGTATCTCAGCGTATTACAACGACGGAGATCATTTCGAGGGCTTGGCGTGAAACGGTTGTAACTAAAAACCTATTTTGAGATCCCTGGTTTAGGGGCAATTTTGACCCCTTTGTAAACAATGCAAATTTAGGTGCCATTGCTCAGAACGAGCAATGGCACCTAAATTTCCATTGTTAACCAAATAAAATGATTAAACGCTTATAAAGACGTTATGGCGAGGTGATTAACCTTGGTAAAATAATATCAGTTTTAGTTACAACCGTTTCACGCCAAGCCTCGATTTATAGCTTAAGATTGAACACATATTGACGGGTACTTTAGTTTATCTATAGTGTCGGTAGATAGTCATTGCATCAACATATGATACGTTTAGGTTTATTCCTATCATCTTCACTTCTCAGTCCATTTGGCAACTAACTGTAAATAGATAAAAACTTAACATTTTGAAATAGTAAATAAATAAATAAATGTAAAAAGCAAAGTGACAACATATTTCCACTTGTCTATGGACAACCAATCGCATGTCATCGTATCAACATACAAAAAGTGCTTCAGCTAAAAGTTGGAGGTACACATTAAATATAACCACCGAAATAAAGTGTTCATGAAGTAAACTTACGCGTATCTAAAACATGATACACTATACGTGTGTGGTATAGCTTTTTATGAAGGTTTCAAACTAAAATTAGAAATAACTAAACACTGGTATTATAATTATAAACTTGTTCATGATAACAAAAAAGAATCCACTGATTTATTTTGCAACGTAACTACGACATTATTGTCGGTATGTATAAAACTATTCACGCATCCATGATAAATACTGTATTAATATCACTGACATCGGTCTAGGGTTAGGGTTAGGTTATGAATTCATACCCGATTTAGTCATGATATACATTTTCAAATGTCTCTTCTTTCGCCAAATGTAGTATCTAGGAAGTGTCTAATATCAAAAAGAGAAGACACACATCAAAAGGCAAATAGGTGAACATGCCTGCAAAGCAGTTGTTATATAGATTATAGTTTTTACTCATTCATGGCTCCATGTGTGGAAACAATGGAAATATCTCAAATTCAAACGTTAATGTATTGTTGTTTTTCCTCCTCAGAGGTATCAAGGCAATAATACATTCTCCTGTTTTCATATAACACTATCGTGCTAAATTCTTGTATTACAGTACCTGTTCTTGTTGAAACTTTTCTCAGGACATTAAAACAGTTTATGTGATACATAAAGCCGAGAAAGCAAATGAAATTAAAGACGTTTATCTTTATGATATTAAAGTCGTTTTTTTTCATGGCTTTGTTTTGTTTAGGTCGGAATCACCCTCTGTAGTATCCGGGTTGCAAGAAAACCAACATTGGGACGTTTGTGAACAGTTTATACAAAGTGTTATCGTAACATGCCCCATGTCAAAATGTATGCTTTTTAGGTTATTGAAAATATATTTTGACTATTTATCAAATAATACAATTATAACACAGACTGCACGAATTCGCCAGTTGATCTGAATTTCACTAATTCCTTTTGTTCTAGGGGTTGATTTACCTTGACCAGACAGACCGCTAGTTATACTTTAGTCATCTCCGATGTGTGTATAAACGACTCAGTGGTTTAATGATAAGAACGTTCAGCTACATCTTGAAACCCTGAAACTAGAACTATCTTTCTAAATTCAGTAATTTATATTTAAAAACATCCAATTCTAAATTAATTCAGAAACAACAAACATTGTTGACAATTATGATGGGCTAAAAACTTGACAATTCAGAGATCTATAGATATATTTTTATTTTTTTATTTTTTTAAGAAAGAGGGTTGTCTCATATTCTGTTATGTATATATATGTATGTATATATACATTTGTCATTCAGTTTCACCGCTTGTAATGCTGATTTTTATATGCCCCATATTTTTGTTCTTGTACAAACTGGGAGAAATAAAGAAATTGAATTGAATTGAAACATCGAGTGTGGGAAATCTGGGGACGTATTCACATTTACCGAACAGGAAAGTTGTTAGAAGTTCTATTAGCTAAATCCGCCTATTGAATTATAGCTTTTAACATACATACAACCAGGGACGTAAATATCTTATCTACGTCTCTGATACAACCTAACCCTAACGTATCCATTAGCATCGACAAAGTATATCGGCTTATTCTTTTTACAGCTGAAATATGAAAAGACAATTGAACACAAAGACAGAAATATAAATTAGTAACTACTTAACAAAAGAGGACAACATGCAGACTAGAAGCAAACTACATGAATAGAGCAAGCACACCCCTGAGGGTTCGAATGTTAGGCAAACCTGAATATACCTAAGGTTTTGGTTTCAGGTCCGATTATACCAAATATAAGGTTGCGTGGGTATCACTGGCGTCAGTATAAACTAACCGTCATTGGTGGTAACTTATCCAGGAAACGCCCTGATGAACCTGGAACTCTATTGAAATCGACCTGAAACTCCACCCATGCAAAGCAAAGTTATAATAGAAATGTCGACTCGTGAAGATTGTTCAAATAAAGAACATAATTTATAGACACTATCATACGATTTAAAAAAAGTAGCATAGCATCCCAGGGTCGTTAAGATCACAGATAGAATGAAATAAAACATTAAAACGATAATTAATGCAAGTTCCGTAAAGGCATCAGATTGCAAAACAGCTTTATATTCGCTGGTTTATAAACCATGTTAGCTTTCTTTATCAGATTCACACAGAAATATTATCTTTATAGTATTTTTCACATTATTCAAAATGACACGCTCTGTGTGAAAACAGGTGATCACGTGACCTCACACGTCATAAATGCCATTTGTTACAGAGTTTACTGTCGATAACTAGATGGGGTGAAAAACGAGGCGTCACATTACAGAATACATAATATGGTTTACTCACTGTAGGGGATATAGTGTACTGTACAGACTGTTTCTTCTAACACAGAAATAAAGTACAAAAAAGATACAACCGCTAATTCTATAAGACTGACGGAAATTGGGATCAGTGACCTACTCTATTGCGTATTGTATTTTCCATGACGATATCTTTAAGGATGTATGGTCTTTAAGTCGAAAACTTGGCAAAAGCTAATTCTATTTAGGGTAATGCAATCACAAAATGAGCCGTTCAACGAGAAAACCAACATTATGGACTCTGCGTAATGCATCGATCCGGATTAGCCTGCGCAGTCCGCGCAGGCTAATCCGGGCCGATACATCCCTTCTCAGGGCAAATCATTACCAGTCCTGTTGTTGTTGTTTTTTGTTCGCAAATTCAATGACCTATATCAGTAGCAGGCCTAAGCTATAGGTCTACACTCGATCCGGTTCTAATATTTGTAATACATGCATGCCGGCTGTTTCGACTAGTATCCTACGCCAATATCGGGGCTATTAGTAACCGCATCACTTAAATGGAAACTGATTCGATATCCTCTGTTAATTCCATACAATAAGAAGCATATGTTATACAGATGACTCTATATACACATAGCTTCGTGTCAGGCAAGACAGTTCTCGTGACGTCAACGTTTTGGTATACAAAATTATTCCCGATCGAGTTTACTAGCTTAGCCTATACGCATCAGGTTGTATTTCCAGGTGTTCTGTTGTTTGAACGACAATTCGGTATGTTTTTGTATGTTAACTAACGTGGTATGTTTTGTCAGAATGGTCATGATTAATGATGAAAAAAGCTACTCATTATTTTTTTACGCATTCCTACGTGACGTCATTGTCACGTATGATGTGCTGGCATGATGACACAAATATAGTTTTTGTACGTAGTAAATGAGTAAAAACATGCGTTTGTTTTCTTATTTTCATCAGCATAACATCTGCATGTTTAGCTGTTTTTGTTCATCTATCATCAGACAATGCGGTTTGTATATCACATGTACGAATTCTCTCTTCACTAATTAGATCTGAAATATGATTTGTGGATCTATCATCAGAGAATTCAGTTTGTATTTTTCATGTGCACATTCTCTCTATGAATTAGTTTGTTTGTGCTTAACGTACTTGTGGACGTTGTTTTGGTTTTTATTACGGCGACCAGTTCACTTTATGTGTGTTACTGGCTTTCTCGCACATGAACCCCACATAAGTCTTCCAATGCAACTGGCTACCATCCAACAAAGACTAATTAGCGCATTGGTGGAATACGAATGCTGCTAGTCGGAAATAATAAATGGCCAAGCCGGGGTAGAGCCAATATATTCATGCTGAAACACATAGCCTATATCTACTTTTTTACCAGAGCATCCAATTTGTACCCGTATATTGGGCTGATTGTTCACCGGTTTTATCAGTTTTGCGGTTATTTCACGGTGACAACTTTACCTAACGATGAGTTTCCTCATTTTACCAAGGCAATTGGCTACTTTAACGAATGTAATATTTTAGCCCATAGAACAAGAATAACACTTGTCAGATTAACATGTTTAATCATCGGGAGACCACTGGCCGAGCCGGGATTAAAAGTCACGACCCCTTGATCAATAGCAATCGTTATCGACTGATCTATAACAACTCGACCTATCTACATGTACATACACCAAATGGCAATTTCTGACAATAACAAAAATCGCATTCCCATTGGTTGTACGCAAATCTACATGTATGTGATGCTAATGCTGTGTGATCAAGACATCTAATTGCCTGGCGAGGTGCATGTTGTGTATGTTTCACTTCATATACCATACATTAACACGTAGGTAATAAAAGGTTCTACGTATAACATGTAACACAGCCGATCATTTGTCTTGTCTTTAGTTCTTTTTGTTTGTTTGTTTTTACATGATGTTTTTCACCGCTTTCATCACTGCATTTAAAGGGTAATTTAACAGTACTACTGGTCCACATATCCTGAAACCAGCGAGTCAGTCGTAATTAAAGCCTCACTATCATGAAAGGATTTGTTCTGATAGAGAACCTTAAACAAGTAATATTGATATCAAATACCGGACATTGATTAATGTATTGATTGGTTGGAATTTTTGCATCGTTTTCGACAGTATTTAAGTTATATCTTCGTTGCTAATTCACCTAACAATGCGTTACCTGGCTTTCTCTCACCAGTTATCCCTAGACAACTGGCTACTAGTCTATGTTAAGGTAAAGCCAATTCGTCAGACTTCACAAAATACTCACTAGTTTACAGGACGTCAACACAAAAGAAGAGGAATGACGATATTCGCAATGATTTTTGTCAATAAGGAATGGTCGATCCGGCACACGAACGGCATACCTCGATTGAAAGCTCTCGTTGTAACTGACTAGTGTTATCGTTAATATATCTTTGTCATAAGTTTATGGCTGTTGTCAGGATAAATGGACCAGTAGTACTGGTAACTTAGCCAGTAAACGCCCCCGTGATATAACTACAACATTGTTGAAAGCGGCGTAAAACACTAAACAATCAATCATGAATTGTTGAATTTAAGCTCGTAGTCAGTCAACTTAACAAGTACAGTGTATTCAGGGGCTTCTTAGTTGGCATACAGTCACTAAATCATGTGATAAATGTTGATAATTGCGTTGATTTGTTTTGACACATTATAGCGGTTCGTGACAATATGGTTTCTGAACCAACAACATCAATAACATTTAAACCTCAATGGTTTGACGTTCAGTTAGTTCTCAACGAGAACCAACCTACGTGTAATGATTGCAATGGTAGAACGATAGATATCCAATTAGGCATTGCTTTTTAGAAATTTCTTGAAAGTTCCTATGACTTATTGTCGAACACTGCAGATCAAGATTAAACTGCGCGGGTTCGCTTGTTGATCTTGATCTGCTGGTATTGTTCTGCACTGATCGCAAAGGTTGGTTTACGGAATATTATCGAAGAAACGATTTTTTTTTTCACTTTTCAAGCAGTATACTGCATATATTAATAAGATGTCAAGCAGTCGTTATATCATTATTAATTGACAACATTGACCTGGTGATGATCTTTTGTAAAAATGATATATGATATATGGCATGCGTTTTCACCAAATTTGTTTTATGTTTTATTCAACTCTTCGTAGAGTGTTCAGCATGACACCACAGTATAAATTTGACAAAAACATACCCGTGTCATTAAATGACACATATTTTGACACAGGTCAGAGTCAGGTTTAAATTGTCAACAATACATTGTTTTGATGAGAGGTTAAAATACCTGATACTTTGTCATGTTTGTTCAGCCCATCTTTTTTAAGTGTTCTTTACATGTGAATAGTTATGGTTTTATATAAAGTAAAATTTGCACCAATCTAACCATTATGAAGCGATGATTTTAAAGGTGCGTTGGGTATCGTGTTACTATAATAAACTATATTTAATGGGATAACTGGTACAGAGGACAATGTCTGACCCTTGTTTTCTCTTCACTTTAGATTGTTCTATAGTGTCCTTTAAATGTTTACATCATTGTTTAATCGTAGAGTCGTCTACATTCAAATCTTCTGGGAAAACTATTGCAACATCCAAACATTTAAACGAATATTTTTGGTAGATAATTGAATACATTAAGGCGGAAATTGATCATGTTGCACCTTGAATCATTTTTCGACAACATCTACAAGTCGTCTACTGCATTTAATGTCAAGTGGTTTGGATATCGGAATCTATATACGAATACTTCAAATGTTAAACGAAACAAACCTGTATGACTAACCAGTTATCATACCTGTTATCATACCAGTTATCATACCAGCTATCATACAAGTTATCATACCAGTTATCACACCAGTTATCATACCAGTTATCATACCAGTTATCATACAAGTTATCATACCAGTTATCATACCAGTTATCATACCAGTTAACATACCAGTTATCGTACCAGTTATCGTACCATTTATCATACCAGTTATCATACCATTTATCATACCAGTTATCACACCAGTTATCATACCAGTTATCATACCAGTTATCATACCAGTTATCATACCAGTTATCATATATCAGTTATCATACCAGTTTTATACCAGTTATCATACCAGCTATCATACAAGTTATCATACCAGTTATCATACAGTCATCATACCAGTTATCATACCAGTTTTATACCATTTATCATACCATTTATCATACCAGCTCTCATACCAGTTATCATACCAGTTATCATACCAGTTTTATACCAGTTATCATACCAGTTATCAAACCAGTTATCAAACCAGTTATCATACCAGTTATCATACCAGTTTTATACCAGTTATCATACCAGTTTTATACCAGTTATCATACCAGTTTTATACCAGTTATCATACCAGTTATCATACCAGTTTTATACCAGTTATCATACCAGTTATCATACCAGTTTTATACCAGTTATCATACCAATGTGACATTTACACGATTGCAACAACATATGAGCCGTCTCGCGAGAAAACCAACATTTTGGACTCTGCGTAAAGTATTGACCCGGATCAGCCTAAGCATGCCGCGCAGGCGTACCCGGATATACACTTTTCGCCTCCTGTGGATTTTCTGTTTCGTGAATCACTACTCTATACATCTATCCCCCCCTAAGGTGGAATGTGTCGGCCGGATCAGTCTGCGCGGACAGCGCAGGCTGATCTGGTCGATACATTACGCAGATGCCATTATGTTGGTTTTCTTGCGGGACGACTCATATCTTGGACTGTAAATGCCAGTCGATTTTTACTAGAATTATAAAATTATGGCTTCTTTTCCTCGTATAAGAAGTGTATTTCACAGACAACATGGACTAACCTACATACTAACATTATAGTCAATGTTTAGGAGTCTGCTAGCGAAACCAAGACCTCGGTATGAAACACCGCTATTGCTTACACTAAATTATTTAGGCAGCCACTCTGCTATCCCCACCTCAGCCTAGAATTTAAATACAGAAGATGTCTTTACATATAAAACAGTCATTGGTTCCCAAAGCAGTACATAAAATAATACGGAATTTGAATAAAGCCATGCAACGATAAATAGAGGTAAGAGTTTCAGCCCTTTAAAGGTTGTTCTGATCACAATTTATTGCTTTCGTGAACCACAAGTATGGTTTACCGCCATTTAATATTTGATATTTGATATAACATTTCATAACCACGAAATGTTACAGTTTTGACATTTTGCGTAAGAATTGTGACAAATCGTTGGAAAGTGAATATATTAATTATAACGCAGATTAACACTAAAATAATTTCATTTTAGCCAAGTCATCTTTCCTGACTATCAACAAATTGGGATCAGCCTGACTGTCGTGCGTTCTAATCATATTCATATTAACAATCTAGTCCGCGACTATGGGATAGGTAGCCACTGAGTATATTAGGGAATCTGAGATATTCGACACTTCTAAGAAGAGTTTGAAGACGGACGTTTTATTTCAGTGACGTTTATGCCTTGTTTTAAGATCCCGGTTATCCCGAGGATCTGTAAAACTGTGAAGAACTAAACAATCACGAACAGACACTTAATGGATACACAAACTATCTACCAATATGCATATTGTATTTATAGAAAACCATTGAACTTTAAAGCAAATTAATGAATGCAATACATTGGATAACGGACAATTAAAATAAACTTACATATACGTACACAATTCAATAACTTACTATCACAGAGTAATAGATAAGAGGGAGTGAATAGGGAGTGAATAGGGAGTGAATAGTTCTATTATAACTCAACAAAATCCTTTGTTGTCGAACTCAAAATAATCGTATCACTGAGACGATTCTTTTAAGTACCCACAACATTGGGTTTGAATGTCAAATAATGATTTTATAACATGGAAAATGATCCTTATCTAGATCTCGGACTATCAAATGTAAAACATATCAATGCTCGAGAAAGACCAGTTATTCTATCGTATACTATAATAGAAAGAGATGCAATTTTGCGTGCGTATGATATAGTATATATTTTACAACTCCAATGAATATATGCAAATGTAAGGTAGGCGTTAAATCAAATAAACAGGTTTCAGTTTCAGTCTTACGAACATCCCCCGCAAAACGATTATGACCAAGAGTCAATAAGTCTATATGTATGTTATCTGAATACAGTGATGACAATTATTCTTATTTTAGAACTTTTAAAGGTATGTTATCTGAATACAGTGATGATAATTATTATTATTTTAGAACTTTTAAAGGTATATTATCTGAATACAGTGATGATAATTATTATTATTTTAGAACATTTAAAGGTATGTTATCTGAATACAGTGATGATAATTATTATTATTTTAGAACATTTAAAGGTATGTTATCTGAATACAGTGATGATAATTATTATTATTTTAGAACTTTTAAAGGTATGTTATCTGAATACAGTGATGATAATTATTATTATTTTAGAACTTTTAAAGGTATGTTATCTGAATACAGTGATGATAATTATTATTATTTTAGAACTTTTAAAGGTATGTTATCTGAATACAGTGATGATAATTATTATTATTTTAGAACATTTAAAGGTATGTTATCTGAATACAGTGATGATAATTATTATTATTTTAGAACATTTAAAGGTATGTTATCTGAATACAGTGATGATAATTATTATTATTTTAGAACTTTTAAAGGTATGTTATCTGAATACAGTGATGATAATTATTATTATTTTAGAACTTTTAAAGGTATGTTATCTGAATACAGTGATGATAATTATTATTATTTTAGAACTTTTAAAGGTATGTTATCTGAATACAGTGATGATAATTATTATTATTTTAGAACTTTTAAAGGTATGTTATCTGAATACAGTGATGATAATTATTATTATTTTAGAACTTTTAAAGGTATGTTATCTGAATACAGTGATGACAATTATTATTATTTTAGAACTTTTAAAGGTATGTTATCTGAATACAGTGATGACAATTATTATTATTTTAGAACTTTTAAAGGTATGTTATCTGAATACAGTGATGATAATTATTCTTATTTTAGAACATTTAAAGGTATGTTATCTGAATACAGTGATGACAATTATTCTTATTTTAGAACTTTTAAAGGTATGTTATCTGAATACAGTGATGACAATTATTCTTATTTTAGAACTTTTAAAGGTATGTTATCTGAATACAGTGATGATAATTATTCTTATTTTAGAACTTTTAAAGGTATGTTATCTGAATACAGTGATGATAATTATTCTTATTTTAGAACATTTAAAGGTATGTTATCTGAATACCGTGATGAAAATTATTCTTATTTTAGAACATTTAAAGGTATGTTATCTGAATACAGTGATGACAATTATTCATATTTTAGAACATTTAAAGGTATGTTATCTGAATACAGTGATGACAATTATACTTATTTTAGAACATTTAAAGATATGTTATCTGAATACAGTGATGACAATTATACTTATTTTAGAACATTTAAAGGTATGTTATCTGAAAACAGTGATGACACTTATTCTTATTTTAGAACATTTAAAGGTATGTTATCTGAATACAGTGATGACAATTATTCTTTTTTTAGAACATTTAAAGGTATGTTATCTGAATACAGTGATAACAATTGTTCTTATTTAAGAACATTTAAAGGTATGTTATCTGAATACAGTGATGACAATTATTCTTATTTTAGAACATTTAAAGGTATGTTATCTGAATACAGTGATGACAATTATTCTTATTTTAGAACATTTAAACATTTAAAGGTTTGTTTTCTGAATACAGTGATGACAATTATTCTTATTTTAGAACATTTAAAGGTATATTATCTGAATACAGTGATGACAATTATTCTTAATTTAGAACATTTAAAGGTATGTGTTCGTGTGACGTTACTGCTTTAAACACACAATTGATTCACGAGACATCGACACCTTCGAGGGATGCATCGATGTATGTTAGATGCATTTATTAAATTAATTTCCGTTTAATTGTTCACTATAAAAAGTAATCCAGGAATAGAATCATAGTCAAGAAAACAGCAAGCACCCGTTCTGATTGCTCACAACTGCTGTTACGCTTTTCTCAAAAAACAGATACGTTCCAGTAGTTAATTGGAGTGAAACATTATATTCGAATTATATCATGTTCGGTTCATCGGAAGTATCTGTATTATTCAATATTTTACCAAACTAGTAATTCTTACGAAGTAATCGGTCACATATAGCCGAAGCTAACGTTCGAAGAGTGAAGAGTGAAAAATATGGGCTAAATCGGTTGGAATGGGCAATGTTATCAGATAATTGTTCTGTTCATAAAATGTTGTTTTTATGACCAAACTTTGCCAATTCGAGAGATGGGCCGCCGCCTCGGGTGAGTGACATCCCCGGTTAAATCCCCGGCCGGGTCATACCAACGACTTAAGCAATGGAAGTAGTTTCTCTCCCCCCTCCCCCCACCCCCCAACCCCCCCTCCCTCCCCTCCATCCCCCTCCCCCCCTCCCCCTTGGCATTCATGGTTAGCATTACGACGTCCAGCTTGTGTCAGAATAAATAGACCTATAACTGTTAATTTATCCAGTAAACGCCGTGCTATAAATGAAAAATAATTGAAAGCGGCATTAAACACCTTACAAACAAACAATCTATATTTCACAAAACCTGGCCAGTTCTAACTGTATAACACGGTAATACAGTAATGGTGGGACGGTCGAAATATAATGGCAGGTGATTGAAGGAAGGAAAAACTAACAAAAACGCTACAAAACATGCTCGCTATCAAAGACATAAACACATGCTTTACATTAATTCTGATTTTTCAACCAAAGTTTCTTTTTCATTTAAAATTGTTCATAGTCTTGCTTATTTATTACTGTAACATAATTGTCATTATACATTCCTGTATATAAAAGACGAACTGATTCGTTCACACGCCCATCGCATTACGGAACCTGCCGAGAAACAGGACATTTTCTACATAGTTCTGTAAATCTGTCCTGATGCAAGTGCACATACCATGACGTAAACTGAACACATAACATAACCATTATCCTGCTGAATGTTCGCAACTTGTATCTTCGTCCTTGATTCTAGGAAAGTTCTTGAGTATTAGTACATGTATAATTGAGTTGCGAACAGTGTAGATCAAGATTAGACTGCAAGAATAAGTCAGTTAGTAAGTGAGTAATTATTTTATTATAGTGCCGGGTATGTGTATATACATCGACACACTTATAGTACAACAAGTAATAAACAACGCCCAGCCCCCATGGGCATATAAGTCACTTGTAAAATAATAAATTCAAGAAAACACAAATTATTGTTTTTTGCATTATATTAGTGATCATTAAGTTTGGAATACATATTTGCTTTAGTAATTTATCTCACGAATATAAGGTCTGGTCTTGACTCCACTCAACTTGACTTTAAACCCCACTTGCTAACAATAATGGGCAATGTCAGCCTGCATATTCGTGCAGTATAATCTTGGTCTATTTTCTTTGCAGATGATATTTGTGTCTATAGATCTATAAATATGAAGAAAAAAAAAGTGTTGAAAACGAAAAACCATGAAACCAGTTGAAGGAATTAAGCAGATCTATAAGGGTTGACATGCATTATGAAAAAAGATATTTTGCATTTTTATCCTCTAGTGCTCGTCAGTTGTTTTTAATTGTATCTAAGCTGATATAATACAACAAACGAACAGGCACATTCCTGTACCCACTGTCATATAATACAACAAACGAACAGGCACATTCCTGTACCCACTGTCAAGTCGGTTTATTTTGTTCTGTTCTCCCACAAGATGACAGAGTTCTTTGTCTGATAAACGACTTCTATTCCCAGAGTCATTTATCATAAAAACGAACTGCATGATCATGGCACACACCTATATTAGTCGAGTAAGGAGTAATGAAGGAATGTGTCTACGAGCAGATAATACTCATGTGTGTTAGCACAGTCGTTCTGTATACGCTTAGAAAAGCAGCGAACAACTCGGCTTAGGTTGAGCTATCCGGTTTCACTATGAATCACATTTGATCATGCTGGTACTGGGAATCAACAAGACCTATGTTCGCTTGACGCAGTTCCTGTACGAATATCAAAGTGATAAGAAGTCCACACAAGTATGACATTTATTTTACTTTGTAAAATTAGACAAATTATGGATTAAAAACAAAGTCAGCTAATTAAACAATCTGTGACATAAACAAATAAACAAATAAACGAATTAAGAACAGAAACAATAGTAGTATTATTATTGAAAGTAAAAGTAGTAGTAGTAGTAGTAGTAGTAGAAGGAGTAGCAGTAGTAGTATACGAAGCAGTAATAGTAGTAGTACTAGTAGTAGTAGTAGTAGTAGTAGTAGTAGTAGTAGTAGCAGTAGTAGTGGTAGTAGTAGTAGTAGTAGTAGTAGTAGTAGTAGTAGTAGTAGTAGTAGTAGTAGTAGTAGTAGTAGTAGTAGTAATAGTGGTAGTAGTAGTAGTAGTAGTAGTAGTAGTACTAGTAGTAGTAGTAGTAGTAGTAGTAGTAGTAGTAGTACTAGTAGTAGTAGTAG
This sequence comes from Serripes groenlandicus, assembly GCA_031761405.1. Taxonomy (NCBI): domain Eukaryota; kingdom Metazoa; phylum Mollusca; class Bivalvia; order Cardiida; family Cardiidae; genus Serripes; species Serripes groenlandicus. The sequence goes on from JASEVX010000005.1 coordinate 1,788,779, forward strand.
TAGTAGTAGTAGTAGTAGTAGTAGTAGTAGCAGTAGTAGTGGTAGTAGTAGTAGTAGTAGTAGTAGTAGTAGTAGTAGTAGTAGTAGTAGTAGTAGTAGTAGTAGTAGTAGTACTAGTAGTAGTAGTAGTAGTAGTAGTAGTAGTAGTAGTAGTAGTAGTAGTAGTAGTAGTAGTAATAATAGTAGTAGTAGTAGTAGTAGTAGTAGTAGTAGTAGTAGTAGTAGTAGTAGTAGTAGTAGTAGTAGTAGTAGTAGTAGTAGTAGTAGTAGTAGTAGTAGTAGCAGTAGTAGTGGTAGTAGTAGTAGTAGCAGTAGTAGTAGTAGTAGTAGTAGTAGTAGTAGTAGTAGTAGTAGTAGTAGTAGTAGTAGTAGTAGTAGTAGTAGTAGTAGTAGTAATAGTAGTAGTAGTAGTAGTAGTAGTAGTAGAAGTCATAGAAGTAAAAGGCACATTGAAAACAAGCCTACACTTCATGTTTTAAACCAGATTTGACAGTTCGTATGTGAAAGTTAATCTTGGTCGGTATTGAACAAAAATATTCGTCAAAACATCGTATAGGCAGATTTAGGTTAAAGGGAAAACCCACGCAGTTACTTTATTACAGAATTATAAACAAACCGTAATCTCGTCACGAATTTCCGGAATTTCCGAGAACTGGCAGAAATATGCGAGAATGTCAAAATCATCGTAAGTGGCATGATAGAACCCTTTCCTCTGTCTGTGTATTTGTTTTCCTTCCCGAGGTAGACCTCCTTCGACTGTATCATTTAACAAACAAATACATTGTTATCGTCCGCTTTGTTATTTCAACTCATCTTTTCTTTCTGTGCTAGTGAAACGCCTTATTATATACTCATTTATTAAATGGATGTTTCGGTAATCTCGATAGTGCCCTGTTAAACGAGGTTCAAGTTTGTCTATATATATGTTAAGGAGAAGGACGCAATCACTTGTAGACGTAAACATGTGTTTTCCTTTATAATGTCTCTGGGTAATGGATAAACGTTCAAGTGAGATACAACTAAAATAACACTTACACAAACGTGGTACTAATTTCATCTAATACCAACATAATCAGGGATACGACTGTCATACATGCACTCTCAATAAACACATTTCTAAGCATTTCTAAGAACTTCTACATATCAAGTGCAGATTACGATCCGTCTTCACATCCATACTATCGGATTCAATCACACACTTTTTTTTCAGTTTTTTTTTGTTTTAAATCTTTCGTGTCTAATTGACGAATAGTCTACAGCTAAATTAAACTTCACGGATTATCAGTTTGATCGGAACTTACACTTTACTCAAATACGGTATGATTATTGTTTCTTAACCATGCTTTATTCATGTTTTGATCACAAGGTGTGCATTTCCTTCCTTCATAACAATATCGCCTCATGGCTCATCCGATTTCATCATGACCTTCTAAGAATTGATTGATTGATTGGGGTTTAACGCCGTTTTGAACAATTTCTCAGTTATATCACGGCGGCCAGTTCACCTACTCATGCATTTCCTGGTTTTCCCACACCAGTACTCCACACAACAATCTTCCCAAGCAACTGGCTGCTTTTCCACATAGACTTAGCCCATTGGTGGAAGACGAACGACGCATGTCGCATTGACGTTTGTCAATCGTCGGAAAGAAAGTTGGCCGAGTCGGGATTCGAACTCACAACCCCTGGATTGACAGCCCGCGTCGCTACCGACTGAGGTACCGGGGCTCGAAAAAACAACAACAAAAAGAACCGCTTTCCACGTGAACCTGTCCACAAGAGTACGAGTTGTCTATTGGTATCAGTTCAGATCCAGATATATAAGATCTCCACTACTCGAATATCATTCGCATAAGCATGTCAAAGGTTTCTATAAAAACATTGTAGATTTTAACAAGACGGAGTAGATGTAGAGGTTGATCAGAACCCACATTGTTCAGTAGATCCTACTTGTACGACTTTACAAATGATTCATGCAGTGGAATCATAGCCCTGGAGAAATGTCGGATCACCTTTTTATTGATTTATATTTATGTATTTCTTGCTTAAATGCTCGAAGATAGGTCTCCCGATGGTCTAACTCAGTTCAGCATTAATTAACAAATTTCAAATGTTAGCAAACATTGCGCTTACACTCTGAAAATAAGTTTGTAAATGCATATTGTAATTGATTGTGATTACAATGTACCAGGGAGCAGTTTACAGGTACCCAACACAGTGTTATATGTCATATGTGTGACACTTACAAACTTAAAATACGAAATAATTGTCATGCAAACATATCTTTTAAATTACTGCTAGTTATACTAAAACGTACGTAATTTGACAGGAAGGATACAACAAACACTGATAATATGTATAAGTAATTTGATAGGAATCATCAAACACCAACGATACAGTCTGTTATCTGACTGGCATCATCACAAACAAATACCACAGTACGTTATTTGATATGAATGAAGACTAATTGTAAAATTACCGAAGGTCGGCATGGCTCATTTAATGATTTGACCCAAATGTGAAATATCCGGTCGATTGGCATATGATATAGTTGCATCCTAAATGAAAGAAATATGCCATATAATGAATCCGATCCTGAATCTGTGTTATTAATTACAAGCCAAATCTGTTATGATGTAATTTCCGGACAGCAAATTCATTAGTATGTAGCTATCGTGCATGTATTCGATTATTTATTTCAAACATTCGTATCAGTATTAGAGCCGGTCTCCAAGTTAGCTAACTGTACGACTATTGCGAGCAGTGTACATTCAGACCAGCCTGTATATCCTACACATCTGATCTCGGTCTACACTATTCACCACGATCTAGGGAAACCACTGAGAAAGATCTCATATAAGTGCATGTTCGCAAACAAACAGCTTGTTAAAATAAAGCCTTAGTAACAATTAGTTTCGTTATCAATTTAAATTATTTATATTTCTAAACTGCATGCATGACCATGCTGATCGTGGTCTAAACTCACAGGAAAAGTCAACAAAAGCCTTAATGCATCCTCACCCATTCAGATTCAGTTGTATTGAATATACTCTACACAACACTGTCAACTCAAAGCATGTATCTCGACGTAGTTGTTGCCTCACTTACAAATGACTTATTACAAGTAGATCAATGGTGCCAACTTAATCACATGTCCGTTAACTCTGATAAATCAAAAGTATTGTTTATCAGTTCGAGACATAAAAATCGTGAGATTGCTAAAAATAATCCAGGAATTCCATATCATAACTCAGAAGTTAATTCTTGCTCAAGTGGTAAATTGTTAGGTATTACAGTTAACAACCGTCTTTCGTGGGGTGATCACATTGATAATGTAATAAAGAAATGTAATACATATCTCTATATGTTATCAAATATCGAATTATTTCTATCAAATGACAATCGTAAACGTTTTTTATAATGCATACATACTTCCACATTTTGATTTTTGTTGTGCTATCTAGGGAAATTGCACAAATAAACTTGAATACAACCTAGTGAAACTTCAGAAACAGGCTGCCAGGGTAATCCTTGATTGTGATGTTACCACCCCTTCATCTTTAATGTTTCCTGAACTTAAATGGATGACATTTCCCGAACGAGTTATTTATCAGAAACCCATTCAAATGTTTAAAAATATTACGTGGAAATGCCCCTGATTACCTAAGGGCATCATTTACTTTTACATCTGATATTCATGCAAGACTCTTACGTTCATCCACTTCATACCAGTTGTATTATACACCAAAACCTAACTTGGAAATATATCGAAATACATTTATATTTTTCCGGTTCATCAGTTTGGAATTCCCTTCCTTCATATATTCAAAACTCAACGTCTATTCAACATTTCAAATCCCAATATTACGTTGGATAAACCAATCTTAATTCGATGATACTGTAGTGCAATTGTATTTCATGAAACTATGCAATATATTTGGATATTGGGCTGTTCTACGATACAGTAATGGACATATCAAATTTAAGTCCATATTTATATATGCATGTATAATTGTAACATTCAGTTTTTCATATGTAACACACGTTTGTTCATGTTCCGTTTCATTTTGTTTATGTTTGAGGCCCTCATGGAAGATTGACTTGCATACATGTACTATGTCAAATGAGTGTCCTCTCTAAAAAAGCCTTTATTATTATTATTATTATTATTATTATTATTATTATTATTATTATTATTATTATCATGTATTTCATATAGTTATATCGGAATCTCTGTGACTATTCAAAGAACAGCAATGTTTCCGATGAAACTGTTCAGATGCACGAATGACCTACATCTACTTGCAAAAAGAAATCAGACAGCCAAACCTCCATGGTTGTTCGACTCAATTGATTGATTGGTGTTTAACGCCGTTTTCAACACTTTTTCAATTATATCGAGGATTTTCCTGGGTAAGTTACATGTACCAGTTATACTGGTCGATTTATCCTGACACCTGCCAATCAGTCGTAATACTAATCCCGCAACCCTGAACGGCAAGGAGGGCAGCTATTACTATTGGTCCATTTATTCTGACACCAGACAGTCAGTCGTAATACTAATCCCGCAACCCTGAGCGGCAAGGAGGGCAGCTATTACTATTGGTCCATTTATTCTGACACAAGCCAGTCAGTCGTAATACTAATCCCGCAACCCTGAGCGGCAAGGAGGGCAGCTATTACTACTGGTCCATTTATTCTGACACCAGACAGTCAGTCGTAATACTAATCCCGCAACCCTGAGCGGCAAGGAGGGCAGCTATTACTATTGGTCCATTTATTCTGACACAAGCCAGTCAGTCGTAATACTAATCCCGCAACCCTGAGCGGCAAGGAGGGCAGCTATTACTACTGGTCCATTTATTCTGACACCAGACAGTCAGTCGTAATACTAATTCCGCAACCCTGAACGGCAAGGAGGGCAGCTATTACTATTGGTCCATTTATTCTGACACAAGCCAGTCAGTCGTAATACTAATTCCGCAACCCTGAACGGCAAGGAGGGCAGCTATTACTATTGGTCCATTTATTCTGACACAAGCCAATCAGTCGTAATACTAACCCCGCAACCCTGAACGGCAAGGAGGGCAGCTATTACTATTGGTCCATTTATTCTGACACAAGCCAGTCAGTCGTAATACTAATTCCGCAACCCTGAACGGCAAGGAGGGCAGCTATTACTATTGGTCCATTTATTCTGACACAAGCCAATCAGTCGTAATACTAACCCCGCAACCCTGAACGGCAAGTAGGGCAGCTATTACTATTGGTCCATTTATTCTGACACAAGCCAGTCAGTCGTAATACTAACCCCGCAACCCTGAGCGGCAAGGAGGGCAGCCATTACCGCCATTGTTAAAGTCTTTCGTACGTTAATACGGCCCTCCATGCCTGGGGAGGAAACATTTTGAAAATCACCGATAAAAAGTACATTGTAATGATCGATAACCTCCCATAGAATAAACATAACTCCCATACATAGACGAGCTAAGTCGCACGAAAAGCGAACTTTGGTCATTCCGTGTGAAAATACGCTCAATATGGATTCTCAAGTAATCTGTTGGTGTACATGTAACCATTCTCAAGCGGCTCCCATGAAAGGTGTAAAACTGAGAAGATTGCGATTAGCTTTCGAGGAATCGACGGCTGATCTGGACCAGTTTCCCCGTCGTGTCAAACATGTTAATTATTAATTTATGAAATATAATCTATTTGTGCTAACAAGACGTCCCGTGGTGAGGACCACTTCAACATTTCCCACTGTCACGTGGACGCTTAACTGTCGCCACAAATCGTCTCCCTGATACAGACGACATTTTTAAAACGTCTCTGCAGCAGACGGCTTTTGCTAACATTATTTTCATATCTAACTCTGTATCTAAACCATGCTTTTGATTTTAGAGATCGAACAGCATTCATCCTCAAATGGTTTGTAAGCAGACGATTCTAACAAAAGCATATCAGGTAAGCAGTTAACCCTTTACAACATTCAACAATTTTGCAGGAGACTATTTGAAAACATGTAATAAAAATAGTATCATTGATTAGAGTTGAAAACCATTTTGGCGAAAGGAGAAATTGCTCATGCTGAACAATTTCTCCTTTTGCAAAAATGTTGTCAAAAGTCGTCTCCTTCAAATGATTCAAAATGCGAGCGAGGAAGGGATATAGGATACATAATACAAAACTACGGATGTTTTAACTAGCCTAGACTCCCATCTGTGTGTAAACTGTTTGCAAATTCTTGTTGGGATTATGTCGACCTAATCAGACATTGGTAACGCCCACAGAACATTGGCCTTCTTTTCATCACAAGCGTTAAAATGTCATTCTTTTGCATTGTGGGTTACAGGTTTGTTATCTTAATTCGTTTGTAAGGGGATTTACGATGCTTTCAACGTTGTGTTTGTCCCGTCATTATTCAGGCGTTTCATGGGTAATTTACCATTACTCCTAGTTCATGATACCTGCGAGAGAGTCGTACAGCTTATCTCAGGGCCGAGGTGGGAAAGCCATTGCAACCACCTAAAATGGTTTTTTAAAGGCCGGGCATCGAACCAGACACCTCTTCCACCCGAGGTAGATGCCTTATAGCCACACCACCGGGTCACGCGTATTATTCTAAGATAGTCTCGTGAAATGTCTAGCTAATTATATTATACTTTTTGGACGGTCTATCAGTGTGTTTGAAAGCATCCGCTGCAACGTCTATAGCATCTGGTATAGTGTAAGAGTTTTAACATGAACAGACATGAAACTGTGATACACAGTATTTGCATGAAGATCAGACATTGGTCCTACTGTGCGATATCCCCCTTTCTCACACTATTTAAAAGAAGTCATCTAATGAAGAGGAGTCCAAAGTTGTCTGTATCAAGGCCATGGTTAATGTGATCAAACTATATAACATATGTTTATTCGGAAAGGCTGAATGCCTGTGGTAAAAAAGAAAGGATGTATTCAATAGATTGTATTGAACTATTCAGTCAACTCGAGAATGCTCGATGAAAGCCCGCCCTGTATATGAACTGAACGACCTTTAGACATCGCTTTTTAAGCTGATTGGCAGAGTGCCATTAATGATATTAGTAACAAATTAATAAAGCGGAAGCGTGTATAATAATGGACACTTAAAATCAAGGGCGACAACTATTGGGAACTCGCACCATTTTTGATTGTTTTACTTGAGTCAATCCATCCCGGACACTTCGTTTCAATACCATCTTCATTTTGAACCAAATAGAGTTTGTTTAAAATACAGCAAACCTTGCGTTGTGACCTTGTAAATACGAATACATGTTTACCTTGTTGACCCAGGAAGACTGTAGATGTCTTGCATCTAACACATTGATGGAACACGGGGACATTGCTCAACATGAGACACTACTCATTTTGATATACTTCCATTTGTCAGATTTCTCTGCATGAGTAATTATCAAAGACGATGACAATCAAATGATCACATTAGGGAAACTGTTGCTGTAATTTCACCTGTGTTAGATTATATATGTGATACAAGAAAAGGTACCAATTAACCGGAAACAGTTCTCAAAATGATGACACATCTTCTGTTCAGACAAAAACTCGAAATTATGAAACTCTGACGACGTACTCCGTGATCAGAAATGAACTCTTTGCTCAAATTAATTCTGATTGATCAAATTATGTACACAGTAAATGGTAAATTCTTGAGGAAATGAAGCTGCAAAATACGTTTTCTGTGCTCATGTATCGGCTCCGTGCTCAAAACAAGATCAATGTCCGATATATCAACGACCTGGATATCATAGACAACTATGTTTTACATAGTGGTCCAGCAAAAAACAACATTAATGTGTTTGTGAGAAGTGTAGAAAATATATATATGTGGGTTAGGTTTATTTGCTTTGGATCCAAATTCGCAGTGCATGTCGGATACTTAATAGGGAAAACCTGAGCAGAAATACTGAGCATTTCCATAGAACATAACTCGTTTGTGTTCTGATTTTCTTTTTTTTAGATTCTGCATTGCAAAAGGGAAAATAAAATCACTGTTATATATGTCTTTACTCGCAGCCGACTTCGTATATTCAATTTGAAACAAAGTCATTGCAGATAAACGGTTTGTCAGAAGCCTCGTGAATACTTCCCTGAATGGTTGGAAACCGGTTAACAGTCAGCATAAACTGTTCAGATGCGATTAATGATCTGAGTTTAAAGTAGTTGTATTGTATTGTATTGTATAATTGCATTGTATTGTATAGCTCGAAGGAACATATAATAACACGTTTTAAGCACGGTTACCATATCGCGATATGCTTGTTTTGTATAGAGTTGTATTCTCTGTACTGACCACACGTCAATATGTATGTATGTAAATGTAAACTAATTTATTCGACTAACAACATTAATTTGTTGATATTTTACCCCGCGTATCAACAGTTTTAAAGTTATATCACGACAATAGTTTACCTAAGTATGGTCCCTGGGCGGAGACCAGTACAGTTTTAGGAGATGTTAACATGAACATGTAATCATCATTTTCTGGACGAAATAACCTTTCATCGGATGCAGTGTTATTAAATCCTATCACGTATATATAATTACCAACTTGAAAACGAGACGATATAGACAAATCCGAGCACCAACACTTCGTATTGTTATTATACTTCATAAAATGTTTGCATGACGTTGGCGGTCATGTTCAGTTGTTTTAATTGTGTGACACACTTATAAATATCGTTCATGTCTGCCACTTCCTGACAATTTCGTAAATTTTTAGAAGGCCCCAAGTTGTATGTGAAGGGAGAATTAGATTTGTTATAGAAATAAAATAAAAAAGACCTGATCCGCTGGTAATTTGCAACAGCCTCGTTTTCAATGGACGCTTGAAATGTCACAGAGTACAGAATATCCGACTGCATAAAAATAAACCAAGCCACCGGAAAATGTATTATTCTTGCTTTTACTATCATCAAGAACAAGTACATGTTTTGTGCAGTCCGATCAGAGTCAGATGCTTCTCCTATATTATTTCTCCGTAAATATGTGATTGGTCATAAGAAGCTGCTTTTATCAAAGACTTACTTGATATTATATAACATGAAATGTCTGCTTCAAATTCAACTCCAGTAAGCATGGGCAATATTGACAATTGCAGACCCTATCATGAACATATTAGAAAACATTGTGGGAATAGGAGGACTTTCTCATTGTAAGCGAGTTTCTATTCCTCGTAATGGTTTCTAAATTCATCTGCTGCAGCTGTCATCCAGTTTCCGGTATAAGATACATCCAAAAAATACCGGGTTTCTTTGTACACGCCTCAGTCAGCAATAGCTATGAGAACATAATGTACATGTTTATTATTTACAAGACATGAAATCTGGTTGTTTAAAAATTGTTTTTTTATTATAATATATTGCTTTTTCCCGCATCGATTAAGTTGTCAACGAAAGGACGGAGAAATAACATTCTCTTAACAAGAACTACAACTTTAGGAAAGTTTAAAGCTTACATGAACTGCATAGTTGGACAATTTCTGTAGCACCACCACCAACATTCTCAATTATCGAGAAGGGTTGCTCATTGAGGCAAGTCCGATGAACAACAACCTTCTGTACCGAAGATCTAGATCATCCTGGTTCTCCACACAGTCTGATCAGGATCATCTATGTCTGCTCCAGCATCTTGGAAACCTCTAAAGACCGGTTATGGCCATACTAATTATACATGTATGAAAGTCGGTCGTAATTTACATTTATTTTAAAACGTCCAAAGGTCGGTTTTAGTGTGCCTCGGTCCAATTGGGAAAACCAATCAAAACTCAGAAGATGGAAACTTGACGTGGGGTAATCCTGTTGTAGAATTTAGAAAGTTAAAATAATTTTCCCACACCGGAAACAAATGACCCGTCGGTAATTACATTCATGAGTACAAAATGGCAACTTAGACATGTAGTAACAATTGACTTATTTGATTAATGCAGCCGAACTTAGATATTCACTTAATCAGTTAATATGACTGTATTGAAACACTGATCAAATACTAACCATACATTAGGTGCAAGATATTTTATGGGTATAAGCAATGCCATTAAAATCACTGATTTATGAACAGGGATTATATATTGTAAAATATTAAGGTTTTATTTCATATTGCTGATGTTTTACTACATCGCACCTGAAGTGTAATATTCAATATGTCGTCAGTTTTGTTTTCGTATTATTCCTGTCGTTATAGGTTATTTTTTGTACTGAAGAATAAGAGATAAAATGCGAGTTTAGGCTATACTAGTAGTTGAATTCCAATGGATGTAATAATTGTCCTTTTAACAACGAAGGCTACGTGTCAAGTAATCAGACAAGAGCTTACAGACTGTAGGCACAACCATTACTCTACATTAATAATAAACTCATTGTGTTTGTTTAAATGGTGTTTTCGCCAGTTTCAACAGTAGATCAGTTATAAAACAGCGTTTCCGTTGAATGTCATCATTACTACCGGTCTTGGTTATCCTGCATACGGTGAATCAGTCGTAACTCGAACCCCGCACCTCCGAGCGACACGGAGGGGAGCCATTACTAAAGTGAGATCCACATATAGACAGTTCACGGTAATCGTGCGGAGGCTTCCTGACAGTACATGAGCCGCCCCGCGAGAAAACCAACATTGTGGACTCTGCGTAAAGTATCGACCCGGATCAGCCTAATCATGCCGCGCAGGGCTAATCCGGATAGACACATTTCGCCTCCTGTGGATTTTCTGTTTCAGAAAGCATTACTCTATACCTCTATCCCCCTGAAACGGAATGTGTCGGCCCGGATTGGGCTGTTCGACCATCATGTTGGTTTTCTCGCGAGACGGCTCATATATAGAACAACTACATTTACACAATAGACGGTATATGTATGCAAAGGAATCAATTAGTGTTAAGCCTATGAAATCGGTTATAATAATAACCTATATCCTTCAAACTAGTATTAGTATCAGTCTCATCATTGTATGTATCTTTATGATAGCTATTAAGATGGCCTCATTGTAAAATAGCCAATGGCTAAATGAGTCACCATCTATAAATAAAGTATTATTAGTATTATTAGTATTATTATTAAATCAGACCAAAACGCTTCGCTGTACGTATACTTGATCTGACGACATCGCATAAAAGGTCGTCTCGAATTGACTATTCTATACTCAGCTATCATCGCTAATCTACATGAATCTCGTTTATTTCTTTGTGTTATCTCCCATGTTGATACCTAACGATTTTGTAGACGACAGTTAACCCTTTCCCTCATACGACAATTCTGCAGCAGACGACTTTGAACATATCTTGTCAAAGAAAAGTAAATCTCTATAATTGAATGGATAACAAATGACTAAAAGTGGAAAAAATTGGGGCAAATGGAGATATTGCTCGTTTTGAGTTATTTCTTCCTTTGTCACTATGTTTTCAAAAAGCCGTCGTCAGAAAGCGTATATATGAGGGAAGGGGTTAATTGGCTTGCGGAAATGTAAATCTGAGACGAGCTGTTATAGGCAGTCATCAGATACGTCCGAGCTCTTAACCCTTTCCCTCATACGACAATTTTACAGCAGACGACTTTGAACGTTATTTTGTCAAAAAGTAGAAAATCTCTATAATTGAATGGATAACCTATGACTAAAAGTGGAAAACATTGTGTCAAAAGGAGAAATTGCTCGTTTTGAGCAATTTCTTCTTTTGTCACTATGTTTTCAGAGAGCCGTCTGCTGCAGAGGCGTCATAAGGCGTCTAATATGAGGGAAAGGGTTACTACTATAGCGGAGTTTAGTTTTTAATGAAATTGTAAAGTCACGTCACCCATTCTTCAAATCGGAACTCTTCAGTTGAAGTCGTGAACTCGGTATTGATACGGTAGTAAAGCCGGGGAGAGTGGATTACGCAACCTTCATGAATTTCGAATTTTTTCACTCTAATCTAAATACAATCCGTAAACAAATTCTGTGAATTTATAAGATTAAATAAAGCGGAAGGTTTGTGAATATAAATCATTGATTAATGCATGTCGTTAGAAATCACGCGCATTTAGTCATTATATTTCTGCATGTTCCATAAATGCTAATGCGTGTATTGCACGGCGCTTTCGATTAAATGCAACCCTCGAGACATAATGCGGTATTAAACAAGCACACTGTATTCATTCAAATATGTCTAAGACCATTTGAGCCTCTGTACATGGAAAAGGGAACATTTGTAAACTGCGTAGATCCAGATCGGGATTTGTGTATATATACACAGTGAGATAAAGATAAACATCACACAGGTACTCAGGTTAGCTTGTAAGAACGTTCTGTGATCTGGTGTAGATTCTGATTAGATATATGATATGTACAGACTGATCTGAATCTACATTGTTCAGAAACGTCAACCTGTACCTTTTTCTCATGCACATGCTCATTTCTTTATGATTTTGATGGCTGTATTCACGGACCATTTAGTTGTAACTAAAACAGTAAATTTCAGCAAGCATCAACAAAAAAAGCCTTAAGTATTAAAATAGAACTTAAAGCTGACAGACGTCATACAGTAGGCTTTGTGATTGGAAAATCGAATAACCAGTATAATTGCAATACTTCTTTGTAAAGAGAGATTTTTTTTTTTAATAATAACTCTGAAACTTGCAACTATGGATAACTCTGTTGACTTTATTTAACATTTAAAGAAAAGAGAAATCTATCAACATTGGCATTTTTCTTCCTTTACCATGAGTGTTGCGAATTCTGTATTAAAATTATAATTCGAATGTTTCATACGATCCACTTCTACTCCAAGTCTTTTCGAAAGCACAGGAGCACCACAATTTCATATCTGGTAAAAGACGGTATCAGTTTGTGTGGTGTTATACGACGCCTTCAACAAACTCTCATTTATATACCGGCGGTTCCCGGAGAAGTTACCAATAATAATGGTCCATTTATCCTGACACCAGAGAGTCAGTCGTGATGCCAATCCCACAATCCTGAGCGTGAACGAGGGAAAGCCATTGCTACTATTTTTAAAGTATTTGATATGACCCGACTGGGTATCGAACCCGCGACATTCCGCATTCGAGGCGAACGATCTAAAAGTACACCACCTAGGCTGTCAGAGGTTTCCATATTTATACCTCGACGCGATGCATTATCGTAAACGAAAAGTTATTATATCAACACGTCGAGCCGATTCACACTAAAACCGACTGTCGGGGATAGAAATCAATGGCATATCTCTACAACCTGCACGCTAGTAAAGTCAGGATTTGGTCACAATCGCTCTTCTCTGGAAATTCCAGGATGCTTGCATGGCTAGGATGCGAATATGCAAACTGATCGTGTTCTTCGCTGGTCTCAGAAGCCTAACAGACGGTATGTTTCAGTGTGAGTAGGCCTGACGGTCTGTTTCGGTATGAGGTGGCTGGTATAATAAATCATACTCGACACAGCAATACCGTATTTTATAAACGCTGAATAAATACTCGCAGCATAGTGTGTGTTGGTATAAACTGATCATAATCTTTACAAGCTGAAGACAAAATGCAAACGATCTCCCGAACTCCTGCACTAACGCACTGATCTAAATCTGCTTAATGAACTGATCTAAATCTGCTTAACGAACTGCTACAGTATATTTTCTTTAACTAGGTTCCATGTCAGATAGCAATATCTTTTGTATATTCAGTCTTGGATTGTTTATTTTGTATAGACGCTAAATCTTTACATGTTGGCAAGGTGATGAACAGTACAATAATGATGTTTCAATAACAAGATACATACGGCGATTTACGAAGCAACAATCGGGCCCCGTCGGCTTTTCAGGACATCACTCCATTTTGATGACGTCACTCTCTCCGGATCCAGTTCACCCTGACTGAGTGCAATTCATAGAAGCTGTATCGGATATGGTTCCACGTCAATGGGGAAATTCTTTATCAACGCATATCGTAGCCGGAAACCGTTTTATAATTCAAATATTTTTACATTTAGCTAAAATAACTAAGTCACAAGGAAAATGTCTTCCAAAAAACGGGGATTACTGCCATAGGGAACATCGTCATGATACCCGCAGGCCACGAAGTCCCGAATAAGTCGTCGACCATGGCTTTAGGCCTATATATCAGTGACGCAAAATGATGTGTTCGCGCTTATGTTTGCATGATATATGATAAATGGTGTATCATGCACCAGTTGAAGCCTATTTTCTGTTCGTGCATATTAGAGGTCTTGGTGGCCTATGTAAATAGGCGGTCTTGTTCGAGTCTTAACAATACGTCTAAAGGTATGTTACACAGTCATCGTGTAACTGTTTCACTTTCGAGAACTTGTCCTTACTGAAATTTAACTGGATAGAAGGATGTGTTTATTGTTTCAATTGGTGTGGTGTTGTGCATCACAACATTCAGCAATATTTCAGTCATATCACGTGGCTTCCATTACATAAAACCGATGCTCCCGGCGTTACGTAAAATTCTAAAACCGGTCGGTACCTTGTATTGCGATCCTAAAGATATAAAGATACACACACAGAGAAAAGACTGCTTCCATGTTTGAAGTCTTCGGAACGACCCGACCGGGTATTGACCCTGTTTCCCCGAATCATGGGACTGAAGCTCTAAATACTACACCTCAGAGTCTGTTCAACGCGCAAGCTCTCTTTCTACGTAATGCTAGATATATACATATATAATAAACATGTATATACAATTATGTTTCTGAAGGTAATTTCAAAGTGTCACAATACAGTGTGTGTATACCACGCGACTTTTGACGTCATATTTGCATGGTCAGACAGCAATAATTGCTCTTGATAAGAATGTAAAAACAATGATAACTTGTTTTTATTTCTTCACCCTTTTTGATGAAACATGGCGCAGTCTACGCCGCTTACGATGTCCTATCTCCTGTTGTTTACAGGAGTTTGATTGGTGGTCTAGCTTTTTCAAACACTTCGACGAACCTGTTCTCAAAATCCAGTTTTGATAATGCTCCGGCTGTCATATTAATACATTTTGAGAATGTTTGAAGAAACTTAACTACTAATCAAACTCCGTTGAAAACCCGGAGATAGGGCGCTGTAAGCGGCGTAGACTGCGCCATGTTTCATTAAAAATGATGAAGAAATAAAAAAGTTACTTTTGTTTTTACTTCTAAACCGAAGTAAATTATTTCTGTCCGCCGTAGCATTTGTGAAGTCAAAGTCACGTGGTATATACACACTGCAATATAACATGAGGGAAAGTGGGCTGACAGGGAACAAAACTTTTTTGTTTACCGTATTGACACTAGGACCCATCCTCTCGAAACCGCATTTTACAATTTTATACAATGATGAAAGCAATCGGTATGAGCAATTTCCCCGTTGTTGCAAGTGACGAACAGGGTTGGATATGATGTTTTCCCCTAATATTTCCTGTTTGAAAGTGTAAAACATGAAACCATAAAGACAGCCAACAGCGATCAACAAATCGACAAGTTTCACCTCCGCGCATTAATATTCATTGCTTAATGCACCGTACAAATAGTCCCGGTGATATTCATAATTGGTTGAATTAGTTGATCGCTGGGCGTGAAAATACGATATGTAAGTACGACAATAAAGTGACAGCCTTTTTTCCCTTCACGTGATATAAACTATTTTTGAAGGAGCATCCTAAGATTATCCATCTCCTGATACCTCTACAGCAGCCAGAGTTGAACCCTTTCCACATATTCGCTTGCTGGTGCATCTGCAGCAGACGACGTTTGAAAAGATTGAGGCAAAAGGAGAAACTGCTTATCACCAATTTCCCTTTTGCCACTTTGTTTTGAACTATACTTAATTTATATTTCTTTTTCCCAATATGTGTTCAAAGTAGTCTGCTGAAGATGTGTTGTATGTAGAATTAAACTCAATGTGAAAATGGCCGCACTTGCTCAAAACCGCGGTGATCTTCTGTTACAACAACGTTTCAATTTCTTTATCAATATGATTATTTTTTCTGATTTTATTTCACAGTGGTTTTCGTCTGATCATGTCTAAAGTGACGGTCAGATAATTGTGATGTGTCATCCCTTGTGTAGGTTATCAGGGTGTACACCGTTCGAAATGGGCAACGCCTTCATACCATACATTTGTGTAAGTGACACATACTGTAGGTTCATATATGAGTTTATTTGTTATCCCTATGCACTACATGGAGATGTAGCACGAACAGGTTGATATAATATGGATCTGTTACAGTGAAGAAAGAACGACTTTGGAGTACAGCTGCACAACCACGTAAAAACACATCATCATTATACCCGTCTTCAGTTACCAGACACTCAAACCGAATTATTTTTCGCGAAAACTAAGTACATGTATGATTCATTAAATTTCAGCGAAAACCGTCTTCGGACCTGAATGGGTTTTAACGTTAAATGGTACAGTTTGATTAGAGGCTAATAACTGCAGGGCTGATATCAACCTAATAAAACACACTTTCTATCTTGAAAAACGTCATAAGAACCATTTAAAAACCATTGCTAAGTGTTAAGTTATTTAATAAAATATTGAAAGGAATGTGTCCTTTTCCGACAATTGAATAAATAACCCTAACCCTAACCCTATCTTCGCTAAGAGGTAAGATACGTGGACTGTATCAGAGATGCCGCATGTCGTTCATAGTGACCGGTATGTCATCGACTATATCAGACTCGTAGTTACCGGTAAATTAATCGACATGGACGACACCATGGGAAGACCGGCGCACGGTCATTTATATCAGTAAATATCCAAAAAGGTCTGTGTAATGGGTGGCAGCCTCATCAGTTTCATCCCTGTTCCATGTAAAGCGTACATTGGAAGATCAACGTACGGTCATTTATATCAATGATTACCTAGATCGTTCTGTGTAGTAGGTCGCAACCTCACCAGTACCATTCCTGTTCCATGTAAAGACGTACTCGAAACCTTTTAAGAACAACCATGGCTTCAGAAATACTATGTGTATATATATCTGGCTTTAATAGACATGGACGTGAAGATCGGTTTAGGCATGATCAAATCATAATTAAGCTAGATACATAGTTACTAGTCGCTTAACTCTTTTATCGCCGAATTGTTTAAAGTAGACTCTTCCATGTTCAAAACCGGGTGTCTCCATTTTTCATGCAATAAGATTTTTTGGAATATTGTTTTTATAACGTAAAGGTAAACAATGCTGATTTAGGTGAGACAGCTCGTTACGAGCTGACTCACCTGAATCTGCATTGTTTGCAAAAACCTCAATATTGCCAGAGTTCAGTGCTTCGCGCATTCTATATACCAGTTGAGTGTAGAAAGTGAAAGTAAAGTGTAAGTAAAGTGTAAGTAAAGTGTAAGACCCCACATTAAAGGAACAACACATGTTTACTGAATTGCAACATACGGGTTTGACGATCAGTATTGTAGAGATGGTATGACAACTATTCTTATGTGTATACATTAAACACATTCTTAAATAACATGTCTTATTTCATTGGGAAAAAGCTTCACGGGACATCATAGAAGATGTGAAATGCTACAGCACATATCCTTCAAGAAACGCTTCACAATGAAAGTGTCATCGGAATTTATAAAATAAATTGCAAATAATTAATATCTTGATGTATTTAAACTAAGCATTGAGTAGTAACTTAGATATTATTTAAGTAACTTAATGCGCTTGTGCACATTGAGGTGTCATCACCACGTGACACATCTTTTAATCGATAACTCGCAGTAACGTGATCTATTTATATAACATATCATCAATTGATATTAAAACATTAATTGCACATTAATTGTATTTATATATTAAAAGGCATTTAGACATTCGATGTTTAAATGGGTAATGACCTCAGATCACACGAGAAGCTTGCATAACTCGTCCATTGACCTGGACTACATACCCATTATGAGCTTTCCATATATTTTGGCTTCATATCGAAAAAACATTCTCCTAAATGACAGCATATTTTTTAATTAAAACATTACAGCAGTTTGCTCTTTCAAGAACAAACGGAATCAAGTATTCTTTAGTGACCTGAGATTGGCATCTCGACTATATACTCACATGCTCAGATACATGTTGTTAGCCGGTCAGTTGAATTTGTTTAACCTCGCCGTGTAGAATGAACTATTTGGCGAGTAATACGTATGTTTTTTTTTCACCTAACCCTATATACGAACATCAATCTATTTGTATAGCCTTCATACATAATGTTACACGAAGGAACTCGTATTGTCAGACACTATCAGTCAGTTGAGGGGAATCAGGGTCGTGCAGTCACGTGACTGTACCTATCTTAACGTTATGTTAAGCCTTCAGATGTTTAACAGAATACATTTCAGTACTGTTACATTAGATAGAAGTTACCATGTAATCGTAAAAATCATCCATATTTTGTTTTACTGCGATTGTTAAAACTTTTGTTCAAAGACAGCTCATGCATACTTGTCAGTTATGTATCATTATCATGCGCAATTACATGCTAAATCTGCCGCATATTGAATATAGCAGCAATGTCTATGATTACTGATCTAATCGTGACCTTTACGCAACTATGTCAATGATTATATCATACTTGTACTTGTATTAAATCTCAACTTGGTTTCATTCATCCCATTACATGTTTTTCATTGCACAACTCACAAACTGTACGAATATACATTTGATTCATTATAATATGAAATGTTCATCTGTTTACAAAGGTCAGAATCAGGTTAATGTCATCGAGTAATAGTTCTATACTGAACAACAAATACTTGCTCTTGTTAATTATACAACTGGATTGATATTTGCCTTACACGGCTCGAGTATAAATAGAAGGGTAAAAACCCAGTAACCCTGACTAGAAAGCTATATAATTAATTTCTGTTAATGTTTAATACACAGTCCCGCCTCCACTATCACCCTCGACGCCTATGAAAGACTCTAGTGTCGGAACCCTTAGCATCATCTGTTATAGTTAAGTTATTTCTTGTATAACCCTTGATCGTGTTGGAATCGCCCAATTCCAAGCCTATAGCGTTAAACCTTATCGTACTGTATGCGACTTCAAACAACAGTTGTATATCCTACTTTGCACGACATTAAAATGACATTTGTGCAAATAAATATCCGGGCTAGATTACGCATTCGTGTAGTCCGATCTTGGCATGCATTGTTGAATATTTATCAACCAATACTTGTCCAAGATTACTTCTTAAAGATGCAATAACTTGCAACAAATAAAGCCAGTTTTACCAATTGCTTGAATTCAGAAGGTGTTCAAAAGCATGTATAGCCGCCATAGGGCCTATGTCCCATGTATCAACATTGCCCTTCATGATCAGTGCTCGTATGAATATTTTCTGTGAAGGTTCCTACATACACTTCGTGAAAATCGTTAAAGGGCAGCCAGGCAGCCAGGACGTAGAGTTAGCAGGGTCAGAATGTTAATATGTTTCTGTAGCACATATACCATATATCTGCTTGCAACCACTATTGCAAAGTTTATTCTTGTTCTTGGCTTTTTGTGTGCAGTTAAAGTTAATGTCCTAGCGATCATCTATAGAAATGTTATTCAATGAATCCAATATCGTCATACTTCGATAAAAAATATCGTGTCATATTTTTTTTTGTAGTTTACCCTTATTCAAAGTACAGTGTGGAGATATTATGAATGGTTTGTTCTCTTGTACGCTGTTTCTAGTAAAACAAAGTTGAGCAAATGTGTAAACTCTTAAAAATCTATATCAAAATATGTTCTTTATATAAATATGTAATATATCATGAACTAATTAATTCATCATTGATGTATAATATCTAAGTTATACTGTCTAGTCATTTAAAAATACACAGCGTATTGAGACGCCAATAATTAGATTCAATATTGAATCATCCCTTTACACCAATTGCTTGTTGCATTGCTGAAAAAATGTGTATCTTTTCTTTTAATAATTGATAATTACGAAAGAGTAGTTACTCAAAGGTGTTGTGAATTCACAAGTGCTATAAAAAGTACAACGTATTCCATCGTGTCCGTAAATGTGTTTCGAACGTGTATTTGGTTTTGGAGTAAATTTAATACAGGAGTCAGCCAAGGAGGCGTCTTCCTTGCTTGTCTGTTTAGATTAATCAACATCGACCTTACACAATAGAAAAACGAAAATTAAATGAATTCATCAAAATAAATATTGGTTAGCAATGTTTACTTAACAATATTTGAATTTTGCAAGGTTTTTTTATGGGCGATTGTTAATTTTTGACATGTATTGATAGAGTATAAATTGATAGATTGTGTATAATACAAGAATATGAATAGAAAAAAAAATGAAGATCGTGGGTCATATTACTTAAATTACGAAGGTACTCCTAACCACAAAAAGCTCATGGACAGTGAATTTCTTCTTCTTTTTTAAAAGTAATATTGATTCATGAAAACCGATGCATTATGTAAAGGATTAAACAACATCATTAAAACTAATGTTTTCAAGTAATGATAAGTCAGGTGAACAAGCGTCTCGTTGTTTATCCCTTTCTGTATCACACACACACACACACACACACACACACACACACACACACATATATATATATATATATATATATATATGTATGAGCCGTTCCACGAGAAAACCAACATTGTGAACTATGCGTAAAGTATCGACCCGGGTCAGCCTAAGCATGCCTCCCAGGCCAACCCGGACATACACGTTTTGCCATCTGTGAATTTTCTGTTTCAGGAATAATTACTCTATACCTCTATGCCCCTGAGACGGAAAGTGTAGGCCCGGATTAGCCTGCGCAGATTGCGCAGGCTGATCTGGGTCGATGCATTGCACAGAGACCATAAAATTGGTTTTCTCGTGGAACGGCTCATATGCATCCTGGTGATATATCTGCAGAACTATAAGTGTTGTCACATGTAATAATCCACCCATATTTAATTATATCTGAAACTCAGAAAAAAACCCATATCACTCTAAATCCAGGATGACCATCATTATGCTGCATCTGTGTACCACAAGAGAAGCTAAATATGTAATGGGATATTAGACTGCAGGAACTTTACATCTTTCGAAGATAATGATAACTAATTCAACTATACTCATTAACCAACCCACAGGAGCCATTGTTTCAACTTATATAAACTGGACTGAACATATGTGTTAATCGATTTTATTCTTTATTCATATTGTATAAAATAATGCCTATCTACATCAAGGCGTGCTCATTTATGTCGTCATATCTGTGTAGCTGTTATGTGCATGCGTTCTAGCGCTTACGCCCGCACGTGTGTTTGGTTAAAAGCCATTGAAAAGCAAACAAAACAGACACTAACATTACGAGAAGGTAGTACTGTTATCATTGGATTACATGCTTCCTATCCTATCGATTGCATCGATGGTTTAGTGGTAGAGCGTCCACATCGGGTCGGGGTTTCGCGGGTTCGATGCCCGGCCTAGGCATACCAACAACTTTAAAAGTGGTAGTATAGGCTTTACCTCCTCTACACTCCTGGTTGTTGGGTTAGCATTAGTACTGAATCGATGATGTCAGGATAAATGGAGCAGTATTACTGGTAACTTAACCAGGCACCGTCGTGATATAACTGAACAATTTTTGAAGGCGTTGAACACCATACTATTAAACAACCATCATAGCCCATCACTACTAACTGGGGACAATGCATGAATGCACTGGCGCCGTGATGTAACTATTAAACAACCATCATAACCCATCACTAGTTAAAAGCTGGGGACAATGAATTAATGCACTGGCGCTGTGCTGTAGCTGAAATACCGTGGAAATGGCGTTAACCCTAGATACATCAATAAATCATTTGAAATGAGTAATACGGATTATACATACCAGGGTATATATGATAAGATCGCTGGAGTTACTTCCCTTTATAATTTTATAATGACTTTTATATTCTCATCGGAGTTACTTACCTTTATACGGTCGTGTCACGTACAGGTTTATATAATCACCTAAATGTTACAAGGACGTACGTATATAATTAATGACATTAAACCACAGCATCAGCATTTAAATTGTCTGAATAAAACATAAATCATCTCGACAACTGGATATATTATTTGTATACAGAGTAAAGAAACCATTTCGGGGGAAAAGATTACATTTCGTTTAGAACAATTGCTTCTTTTCGCTCCTTTCCCCAAACTATCTACTGTTGCAATGGTGTCTAAATTAATAATTGTTAATACTTGTTAAAGACATCACACACCATGAATGGCACATATCATCAATATTTTTCTGGAGACGATTTAGATTTCCTTCCAATCTAGCTGACCATCAGACTGCAATGTACATGCATAGTCCTGGGTTAGCGTTCGGATATAGGTAATTATTGGTAGTAAACTTAATATATTTGTTCTTCTATTTCATATTGGAAATCATATAAGAATGATACATTTTTTAATTTGCGTATGAATATTATCTAAATGATTTTGTTTTGACGTCATTGAGCCATATTCTTTACGAGTATATTCTTGCATAATGTGCCGACTTTCGAATCAATTGAGACGAGTTGATAATACATAAGTCATTAAGTGGGTGTTAGCTTAGAAGCATTTTGTCTGTGTAATCATAACCGTTCGCATAACGTAACATGTGTGTCCATCAGTGTTCGCTTCCAATCTACATATCTGTATCAAATATCGATCTGACATCGATCTGACATCATCCAATGAAGGACGGGTCCATTTCATTTATTCTGTAAAGTAACCGGTGTTACGATTTGGCCTTCACATTAATCCGTAAAGAGTGATTACGCTAGGCTATCATTACTGACCAAGGTTACATATCTCAGTTCGTCTTCTAAGCAATTATCGTACTTCCTTTCACTTCCGAATTTCATAATATCGACTCTTCCATGTTGAAAATTGGACCACTCAATTTCTCGTTCAATAAGAATTTGGTAACATAACATGTCTAAGTGACAAACAATGCAGATTTCAGAAGAGACAGCTCGTAACGAACTGTCTAACCCGAATCTGCATTGTATGCAAAAGCCTTCAATTTCCTTTGGCAGTGAAAAGGTTCACCATTTCCCTGGTACCGACAACAAATTACACATTTCCCTGGTACAGACAACAAATTACACATTCACAGCAGTCGACGGATGATGAGAACTGTTTGGTAAAAGAAGAAATTGCACAAAATAAGCAAATATTCCATATCCACATTAGTTCAACTTACATCAATTTATAATATTGTGTCTTACATGTATGTCTATCAATGTAAACAGCCTTAAACAATGCATGCCAATCAAACGCTTGAAAGGAAAGGAATGAACAAAGAAGAGTCAAGAGTCGAAATAATCACTTTCTTTCTCGTGGAGTTTCAGGCTAAATTACAAGCCCCTGTTACTGATTTATAGGTAGCCCGCCTTATTAGACAATGGCAGACAACTCTCTGACTATATTCAAAAGACGTGTAACTACATCTCATTGAAATATGTCGTTAAGTTTGATAGGAAGGATTGCACATAATTGTCTTTTTTGTCTGTTCTTAAAGAACGGTGATAATTAAAACTATTGAATGCTGTACTTTTGTTTTTCCCCATGTCTCCCCAGATGTACAAATAAATTCACACGACTTTCAAAATTGGTAGTAATTGTTGCCTTCCTTGGCGCTGAGGCTTGCGTTGAAAGCAGTTCGACAGATAAATCGACGTCAGGATAAATAATACCGGTATAACTGGTAATTTACCATGGAAACGCCGTTATATAACTGGTAATTTACCATGGAAACGCCGTTATATAACTGATTCAAAAGAAAGACATTCGCCATCGGTACCGACTCGGCTGCCATTAACAGAGAGCTTTCATAGCTTTGCCAATATGATTTTAATTCATTTGTTGCAGATTGTTTGTATGTGGGACTCTTTTACAGAACAGAGAGCCGATATATTGGGTTAATTCATGAAGGATGTCTGAAGTCTAAGTTATCCGAATGAGTACTGATTGCCAAAACCGAGTGAAAGAGTTGCGATTGCGATTGCTATTATCGAAAGGTTTTACGTCAAGTCGGTGTCTGTTGGCTTGTTTGATTGATTAAAGAAGATCTTCGATAATTAAGGTCAATAGAATATGGATTTCGGATACAGAAACCATGAATATAGAGTGCCGGTTTGTTTTTTATCGTACTGCGCCCCCAATCTTTGATATAGAATATTTATGACGGTATACAAAATACATTGGGAGACTGTACCAGTCAAGTGCTACTGATACATGTATCCATGTACCAGTCTACCAGTTACTCTCGTCATCATCCTGGTATATCAATTATTCTAGTTACATTACTATTCTAGTCTTAAAGAATGACTTAAGAAGAACCACATATAATGATAATAACAAACCCACTCCAAAACATCACGTGATATTGGCTGCCTTGTAGAACTACCACGTAAGATTGTTTTGTATTGAGGTTTAACGCCGTTTACAACATGAGTTCAGTATTATCACGGTTCACTTATGCATGAGCCCTGGGTAAACACACCAGTACCAGTCTAGAAAATGTGCTTTTCCCATGGGTACTCGACCATGATCACGTATGATACAACGTGCTTATAATTAGCATAAGAAAGGTGTCAATGTTATGCCATTGTTCTTGTCAAAAGTAAACATGCAGAACACTGTCTCCAAGCTTAAGTGCGGTTGAAGAACTCGCGGTTTCTTTGTTAAAATTAGTTTTGGGAGAGCATTTAAACGATATATCTATCATGCGGTTTGCATAACAATTAATGAATTAATAGATTAATTTCATTTAGAGTTGAAAGCATTGTAGGAAACTAAAAAACCTATTTTTGACAACGTTCATTTGCTGTACATGCGTCAAAAGTGATCTGTATCAGATGCTATTTTCAAAACACAAACCGATTCCCAAACTAAGGTTCAGAACTGTTACAGACTTGTCGACGATAAATTAACCTTTAAGAGTCGAGTAAATCTTGTACAATTGAATAAAGAAGGTGAATTATTGGACAACAACCTTGTAATTCGGGAACCAATCAACGTAATGTGTGGAAACGACACGTGCTACAGACGGGAAATACAAACATGCCGGGAGAAAGGGAACCAGTTACTGTATATAGACTGTGTCAGGACAAATTACATAATGTAGAGACAAAATCATTTACATTACAAATACTGCAACTGACATCTCTCGGAACATGATATGCATTCTTATATCAAAATGTTCATGGAAAACTACTATAGAAAGATAAATTTAAGAAATTCAATGATAAGTCTCTTTTACTATTTCCTACGCCTTTCGACGATTTGCTGCACACAACTTTTAAATACATAATTAGCTTTCCCGTTTGTCGAGTACTTCTATATATCTGGATAGTCTATATATCCTTGATGTTTGTTGAGTACTTCTATATATCTGGATAGTCTATATATCCTTGATGTTTGTCGAGTACGTCTATATATCTGGATAGTCTATATATTCTTGATGTGTGTCGAGTACGTCTATATATCTGGATAGTCTATATAGCCTTGATGTTTGTTGAGTACTTCTATATATCTGGATAGTCTATATATCTTTGATGTTTGTTGAGTACTTCTATATATCTGGATAGTCTATTTATCATTGATGTTTGTTGAGTACTTCTATATATCTGGATAGTCTATATATCCTTGATGTTTGTTGAGTACTTCTATATATCTGGATAGTCTATATCGAGTAGGTCTATATATCTGGATAGTCTATATATCCTTGATGTATGTCGAGTACGTCTATATATCTGGATAGTCTATATATCCTTGATGTTTGTTGAGTACTTCTATATATATATATATATAGTCTATATATCCTTGATGTTTTTCGAGTACGTCTATATATCTGGATAGTCTATATATCCTTGATGT
Source organism: Serripes groenlandicus (assembly GCA_031761405.1). Classification (NCBI taxonomy): domain Eukaryota; kingdom Metazoa; phylum Mollusca; class Bivalvia; order Cardiida; family Cardiidae; genus Serripes; species Serripes groenlandicus. Next base: position 1,814,646 of record JASEVX010000005.1, read on the forward strand.
GTGTTGAGTACGTCTATATATCTGGATAGTCTATATATCCTAGATGTTTTTCGAGTACTTCTATATATCTGGATAGTCTATATATCCTTGATGTTTGTCGAGTACTTCTATATATCTGGATAGTCTATATATCCTTGATGTTTGTTGAGTACTTCTATATATCTGGATAGTCTATATCGAGTACGTCTATATATCTGGATAGTCTATATATCCTTGATGTGTGTCGAGTACGTCTATATATCTGGATAGTCTATATATCCTTGATGTTTGTTGAGTACTTCTATATATATATATATATATATAGTCTATATATCTTTGATGTTTTTCGAGTACGTCTATATATCTGGATAGCCTATGTATCCTTGATGTTTGTTGAGTACGTCTATATATCTGGATAGTCTATATATCCTTGATGTTTGTTGAGTACTTCTATATATCTGGATAGTCTATATATTGTGTCATTCATATTGTATTATTTGTAAATATTAATGTACATGGGGCCAGAGGCCTAAATACTTGAATAAAGAAATTGAAAAAAAAAAAATGATAGTCTATATATCCTTGATGTGTGTTTAGTACGTCTATATATCTGGATAGTCTATATATCCTAGATGTTTGTCGAGTACTTCTATATATCTGGATAGTCTATATATCCTTGATGTTTGTCGAGTACGTCTATATATCTGGATAGTCTACATATCCTTGATGTTTGTCGAGTACTTCTAAATATCTGGATAGTCTATATATCCTTGATGTTTGTCAAGTACTTCTATATATCTTGATAGTCTATATATCCTTGATGTGTGTTGAGTACGTCTATATATCTGGATAGTCTATATATCCTAGATGTTTGTCGAGTACTTCTATATATCTGGATAGTCTACATATCCTTGATGTTTGTCAAGTACTTCTTTATAGCTGGATAGTCTATATATCCTTGATGTTTGTCGAGTACTTTTATGTTTCTGGATAGTCTATCTGTAACGTTATCCTTGCCGAATTACGAGAAAAACAATATTGTGAACTATGCGTAAAGTATCGACCCGGATCAACCTAAGCAGGTCGCGAAGGCTAACCTGGACAGACACTATTAGCCTTCTGTGGATTTGCTGTTTCAGGAATTATTACTCTATACCTATATCCCCATGAGACGGAAGTCGCAGTCTGATCTGGATCGATACATTACGCAGAGTCCATGATGTTGGTTTTATCGCGGAACGGCTCATATCAATATATCTGCGTAATGTATCGACCAGATCAGCCTGCGCTGTCCGCGCAGACTGATCCGGCCGACACATTCCGTCTTAGGGGGATAGATGTATACAGTAGTTATTCCTGAAACAGAAAATCCACAGGATACGAACAGTGTCGGTCCAGGTAAGCCTGCGAGACATGATTAGGCTGATCTGGGTCGATACATTACGCAGAGTCCATGATGTTGGTTTTCTTGTGCAACGACTCATGTGTGTCAAGTACGTCTATATCTCTTGATATTCTGTAAATGTGTGTCAAGTACGTCTATATCTCTTGATATTCTGTAAATGTGTGTCAAGTACGTCTATATCTCTTGATATTCTGTAAATGTGTGTCAAGTACGTCTATATCTCTTGATATTCTGTAAATGTGTGTCAAGTACGTCTATATCTCTTGATATTCTGTAAATGTGTGTCAAGTACGTCTATATCTCTTGATATTCTGTAAATGTGTGTCAAGTACGTCTATATCTCTTGATATTCTGTAAATGCATCTGCAGATCTGTTTCGATGGTAGAAACTATGTTATTGTTTCATGTTTCTTCATTGCTTTATACCAGTCTATGTTCCTTGTATTTATACATGTATGGTTCTCTCCAAATAAGGAGGAACTACAGAATTGATTACTAACAAAACCTATTGATGTATTGATTTGTGCAAAGTTCTTCTATAACTCATGTACGTTTATGCTAGCAAAACGATATATTAGTGAATACCAATGGATATAAAGATAAGACGGTATGAATGTGTAGATCGATCTTGGTCCAATATGGTCGTACTTGTTGTTTAAAAGTGTTTATAGATGTATAGTTAGCACATGTTGATCAAAATCGCATGATGTAGGACAAGGGTATATAGGAACACTATGTGATGTTGGTTGATTTGTGCCTGTGTGAGCAAAAAAACAAGTTTTCTTTGTGAAATATTTTAAGTTATAAACTATTACAATTATTCTAAGTTTTCAAATGGTTGTAAAATTGTTATTTTGAACGGTAGTATTTTCTCATCGTTTTATGTGTTTTTCATGAGGTTTAATAACTGTAATTACTTTCTAACTGTACCGTTTAACCCTTTATGTTCAGACTCTCTTACATTATAAATCAGTATTGTTTATGTTTGCTACTTGTCCTATGCGCTATAATTGTTCTATAGTTGCCCCCGGGGTCGGATCCAATGATTAACCAATATACATCCAGATTTAACCCTTTCCCTCATATAGACACTTTCTGACGCCTGTGTAGCAGACGGCTTTTTGAAAACATAGTGACAAAAGAAGAAATTACTCAAAACGAGCAATTTCTCCTTTTGCCACAATGTTTTCCATTTTTAGTCATAGGCTATCCATTCAATTATAGAGAATTTCTATTTTTTGATAAAATATGTTCAAAGTCGTCTGCTGCATAATTGTTGTATGTGGGAAAGGGTTAAACAACATTTGGGGAAATATAGACCGAGTTAGGCTGATCATGCATGTATGTTAATCATGGTTTATATTGTTCTCCATTAATAATTTAATCCGTAAATAGATAGGAATTTGTAAACAGACACTGAAGAGGATTCTGTTTGAATTTAGCATCATGACGTTACCATTGACAGTTAAGTATGACCAGTGCTCAAGGAATAACAACCAAGTCTTTCTAAATGGTAGTTATGGATACCTACCTTGGTTCCAGGGTTACGGGAATAGCATTACAAACTAACGCATACCAGTGACGTCTCCGATCAAACTACGTGGATGCTCAAGTTGATCCGTATTTATACTAGTCGAAGATTCCATAAGATTGGAGTTTTGCTCATATACTCGTATGTTTTTTACCATTTAACTCGGTAAGTGAAATGTTGAACTTTGTGGAATTGTATGTAATACAAAGTAAGCCATAGGTGGATAGTTTTTATAATGCGCTGATTACATCTGACTGATACAGCGCATGCGTTATTGTCACTTCCGTTCTGGGGTTGATTAAAAGCTTCCATGATATGATAACTATGCTTTGAAATCATTCGTGAACATTGTTATCATCGTAACGCCAGGTATATTGTGTATTTGAATTTGATGCATAGGTAAAGCAAGTCTGAAAACGAGAGATTGCTCTTACCATAGCCCTAACCATTACTCCACTTACCACAATGTGATCAACAGTAGTCTGCTACAAAAGCGAAAGATGTCGTCTGTATTAAAGCGAAATAAATCTATCGCAATGTTACGAAAAAAATGAAAGCTGAGAACATTAATGAAATGTTTATGTTCTTTTAAAAGGTTTGTCAATTCGAATGAATCTAAACATTTTAATGGTATATGACAAACTAGCGCTTAACCCGTCTGAAATCTGAATTCTGTATCGTCATAATAAACACACTCAGTCCCGTGAGACATATAAACCCTTTCCCATATACAACAGATTGGCTGGAGGTGACATTGGAAACCTTTTGGGAAATTATGGAAAACCACATTAAATGAAGGTTTTGAACACATCTTGATAATATTGTGGCGAACAAAACACATTTCGTCACATTGTTTTCCAAATAAGTGTTACAGAGGCATATGTTAGTTTGACAGGGTTAAACACTTCTTAAAGGAAGTCATCGTACATTCACCAAAAAAGAAAAGCAATTCTGTAATTAACATCCGATGTTGGTCCATATTGTACAATTTGTCCATTTTTCACACATTCGTTTCGCTCTTTAACTTTGTGTGTAAAAGGCATTTTAAAAACTCAAAATGTATATCTATACTGACCAATCTCAACTTTCACTAGTAAAAGATAAGACAAATTGAATTTTGATGAGCTGTGCCTGACGATTCGGGGTATTTTACTATCTCCCTGGTTTGGCATCATTTAACCCTTTCCTACCTATAGACGCATTTTGACGAATCTGCAGCAGACGACTTTTTAAAACATCGTGACAAAAGGAGAAATTGCTCCAAACGAGCAATGTTTTCATTTGCCACAATGTTTTCAACTGTTTTCAGTAATTATACCTACAAGTATAGAGATTTTCAATATCTTTCAGAGTAAACATTTTCAAAGTCGTCTGCTGCAGATTTGTTGTATGTGGGAAAGGGTTAACATCGCATTGGCCCTAAATGGTGGTGCTACACTTCTAGTCTTTGTCATAATATACAGGTAAGTATAACATACATGGGGACGGTGGAAACTTCGATGAGACTGTGCGGATTAACAGGCTAGCCTGAGTCTTCACACTACAACAATGCATTAAAACGTTAACTGAGACAGTCGTAGTATAAATGCCTGGTGGAACTGCGTACGAAAAGGCTTTACACACATATGAAATAAGATATAATGTAATATAATGTTATATAACTATACATGCAATTTATTTTAAACTGTTCCAAATTTAGTCGCTCATGTAAACTATACCATGTACATTAAATTGCTATAAACATAATTAAGTTTGTTTTATGCGATAAACAATTTGTACTTAACAAACAGAGTATACGTCATGACCGGCTAAAACGTTTTCTATTGCAAAACTAATATTGTAAACGTTTTATATTTGTATAAACGGCTCAAATACAGATTAGATGTTGTTAAACCTCCATAAATTTAAATAACATTGAGAAAACGTGTTTTTACTCTTTTGGCGTTTTCCTGATTTATTATTTACAACCCCCCCCCCCCCCCATTTATTTGAACATTCTTCTTGTTGTTTTCTTCCAAACAGGAATCTAGAAATGTATACTCTACATTCATGTTCCAACATTGTTACATTAATTAAATCAATTGTTGCAATTCTCAGTACACCATTCACTATTAGAAGACAGTGTGTGATTTTAACACTTTTAATACACATTCTATCTGTTATGACACTTTCGATGCCTTTGACGCAACGAATGTTATAAAAGTATGCAACAATACGAAAAATGCTCAAAACAGTTTAGCTTTTTTTTTTCATTTTCCCGGACTGTTCTCAACTACATCAAACAATACAATAATTATGCAGGATAAACGAGTGTTACTGTATCCTCCGAGACTGTTTTCAAAATGAACGAGTCTAAAGAGTAAAGTATTCCTAATATGCATTCGCAAAAAGTTAATTTTCTTTTTTCTGTGAGCAAACATAGGGATGTTATGATAAGGAGGTCAAGTGATGCGCACGCATCAATGACTTCCGTTGCACGGTTCCCGATCTCACTGTTCGAAAAGAGGTAAATGTTTACAGATATTTAAATCATTATACCCGACTGTCAACTATAATAATAGTCGGTGAGATCGCGTTTCAGAAAAATTGATTCAAATTGCAAATTTAACACCCCGGTGATATCATTCTTCTGTGATGGTTTTTTTAATTTCAAGTTTCGGAGTTATTTATGTTTAGTTCGCAGAGATAGATTTATATGGATGGACTATGTAAGTGTTTAATTCGATACTGTTTTTAATTTTACATGTTTGCGTTTTATTCATTTATGTTGATTAATTTGAATTGCTATTTTCAGGGCTGTATAAAAACGTAATTTCATGTTCTGTACACTTTTCAACTATTTAAAGCAATTTCCTATCTAGCAGTCTTTCTTTGCCTTAACTAGAAAGTTAACAATTTCTCCCATGCAACAGCTTTGCAATAATAGAGTTTGTAAACATCTTGTACAAAATATGACGAATCTCTGTTAATGAACGTAAATTATTGGAAAAGAATTGAAAACATTGTGGAAAAATGAGAACTAGTTTATTAGGAACAATTACTGATTTTGTCACAAAGTTTTCAAAAGGGGTTTTTATTTTGAGAGGTCTGTCTGGGGATATGGTGAAATTACTTCGAATGTTCTTGATACGATTTTTGAAAACTTGACTAGGTAAGATCAATTAATGCTTAATTCATTATAATGCTTAAAACGTTCATATTATATTGCCAGATGTTATATTTTAAAAGTCGTCTGCTTTTAAAAATGAGAGAAGAAAAAGAAGCTACCACTTTTGTCTAATTAGACAATTTGAAAGACGTATCCTATTGGTTAGAAAAGGAGACATAGCTCATTAATGAAGCCTTTTTATTTTGTCACGTTGCTTTAAAAAGTCACCCGCTACGGACGTTTCCAATGTAGTCCCAATGCATTTTATAGGAATCCACCGTGGCCGAGTGGTTAGTGTCGGGGATTCGTACCCGGGCATCCCGGGTTCGATACCCAGTCGCAGCGCGAGGGTCATGGTGGAGTGGCCTTGGGCAAGGCACATTTCCTAGCCTAGTACTGGTTTGTTTACACAGGGATCATGTATAAAGAGAACTGTCGCCGTGATATAACTGAAATAATGCTAAAAACGGCGTGAATCCCCAATAAAACATAAACCAACCAATGCAGTCTATATCTACATGTGAAGGTGTTTGATAGGATTTCCTTTTCAGTATTTAAACCCTATGTAAGACAGTTACCCGATACAGCGTATCTTCTCAATCCGAACTGACTATTTGTTTAAGAAAATGTGCTTCTTTTATCGGTGTTTAAGCGCCGCTTTCAACACTAATTCAGTTATATCACGGCGGTCCATTGGTAAATCACCAACACTACGGGCAGTATTAACCCTGAGTCGTAATGTTATCCCAACAACCCCGAGGGCATGTGAGGTATGTCATTACTACCATTGTTAACTTCTTTAATATGGCCCACCGTCCATGGGTCGAAGCCTGGTTCCCAGCGCCCGAGGCAGATCCTCTAATCATTACCCGACGGACATTGTCATAATTTGACTCAACAAATAACGAAAATATGAACAGGATATGTTTAAAACATTGTCTAGCCGTCGTGAGCAGCTTCTGTTTTCCCGCAATGTTTTCGAAATGCCTCGGATACAGAAGTACCAAATGTCGTTCCTATCCATGTATTTGTTAAATACTGTTAAATGAACTATTCATAATGTGCTGTCGTCTGTACGAAAAACTGCGGACTATCTCGAGAAATTTGAAAGCTTGATAGTCGGTCTCAAACCTGCACCGGCACCAGTTATAGACTTCTGCGATAACTTATTTCATTCGAAGTATGCGTCTCTTTTCACACTGAATTCATTATCTATTAACCCTTTCCCTCATACGACAATTCTGCAGCAGACGACTTTGAACATATTTTGTCAAAAAATAGAAAATCTCTATAATTGAATGGATAACCTATGACTAAAAGTGGAAAACATTGTGTCAAAGAAATTGCTCGTTTTGAGCAATTTCTTCTTTTGTCACTATGTTTTAAAAAAGCCGTCTGCTGCAGAAGCTTCAGAAAGCGTCTATATGAGGTAAAGGGTTAACATTATATCAATGTAATTTGAAGGAAAGTGTCCTAATAAAAAAAAAGCTGTTGAAAATTGGCACATAGCAAATAATCTTGCTGTAGATGCATTTTAAAATGAAGATACTGATGGAAAGTATAAAAGTGACATATTGCTTATTTCATAGAAATGTAATAAAAAAGAAGACAATTTGAAATTGGAACGCATATGCGATTTACACAACAGTTGAGGTTTTGGTGGCAGTTTAATTATTTATATCGTTGAAGCATAACCAACGACGACGCAATATTTCAATATGTTTGCATTTCTTTTAATTAAGAAAGCTGTTGTATATACATTATTCAATAAATTAAGACAGACTAAGATTCATAGGTCGCTGTTGTCCGATCATTTGTCTGTGTGGGTTAATCTTTTAATGACATACGGCAAATCTGCAACAGACGACTTTGAAAAAATCTACGCAAAACTTTAAACAAACTCTATTTTCCCTTTCCCTCATATAGACGCTTTCTGACGCCTCTGCAGCAGACGGCTTTTTGAAAACATACTGACAAAAGAAGAAATTGTTCAAAACGAGCAATTTCCCCTTTAGTCACAATGTTTTCTACTTTTAGTCATAGGTTATCCATTCAATTATAGAGATTTTCAATTTTTTGACAAAATATGTTCAAAGTCGTCTGTTGCAGATTCGTTGTATGTGAGAAAGGGTTAAGGAAAGTGTAAGTATTAGTTTTAGTTGTAAGTTGTAAGTATTGAATAGAGTTTAACACAATGAGGCAAATGAAGACCTCGCTCGTTAAACCGTCCGATCACACACCATTCAGCCCCTTCTCTCCTTTTGTAACAATGTTTTCAAATGTTGTTTGCTTCCGAGACGTTACAAAAGAGGCTGCGGGTCAGAAAGGGTTAACCCTTTCCCTCATACGACAATTCTGCAGCAGATGACTTTGAAAATATTTTGTCAAATAATGGAAAATCTCTACAATTGAATGGATAACCTATGACTAAAAGTGGAAAACTTTGTGACAAAAGGAGAAATTGCACGTTTTGTGCAATTTCTACTTTTGTTGCTATGTTTTCAAAAAGCCATTTGCTGCAGAGGCGTCAGAAAGCGTCTATTTGAGGGAAAGGGTTTAAACAACTCGGTCCGTCCGATCTATCTCCAGTATTTATGTACCACTATCTGTGTGTGTTTTAATAACGGATTATTCAACCTTTTAAAGTCTCTGGGTTGCTGATAAAATGATTCGCACTCTTCAATGTTTCCATGATAACAGACACAGGTAACCACACAGTGATTCAAATATGCTTTATGTGGACAAATATTAGTCGTGACTCGGATAAATCGATCTTAACGTATTTGTTATAAGTGTAAAACAAAGTCATGCACATCCATAAAATACTTTCCAAGCGTACAACGTTCGAAAACTTATTTTAAACACGTCGTTGATTGATTGACGGACAGTATAGGCCCAGATTGGACTCTGCGGCTGCACATGCTGATCTTTATATACGTGTTTGTTCGTCGCTAATTTCTTAACTAAAGGATGGTTTACATTTGTATCTCTGTTTTGTTCTGTTCATTGTACTTTTTCATTTCTTTTTATGCATACACATGTATTTTGTTTGAAGAATCCTTACTGAACCCTTTCCTTTATAGTCGTCTTTAAGAAATATGTATGGAATATCTCTACAAATGGAAGTATAATTAATGAATCATGGATATCATTATGAGCAATTTCTTCTTTTACTTCACTGGTTGTCCAAAGTCACATACTGCAGATGTGTTAAAATGCGGCGTTATGTATGAAGGGTTAAATTGCATTAAGTAAAACCTATGTCAGTTAATATGTCATGCTTGCTTCATGACGTTGTTTACCCTCGCGCTTGGCATTAATGCCATTTGGCGAGCAGAATATTTCATTTAGCCATGCACAGGTTAAGGTAAACATACTTCGTTTTGTGTAGCTCGATAGTAGAGTAAAATATCAAAATTTTAATTTTAATTTCAAACTTTCATCTTGTATTACCTGAAATATTAGAAATTTTTCTCACGATTTTGCAATTTATTACATGATATTTTTAACTTAATTACTGAACGTAAGTCAAACTGAGTAGTGTAGTTAATTCTCTTAAATTCTTAAAAGTCTCAGTTTTTATTTTTTAGTGGAATCCCCAAATCTCGGATTAGTATAAACACATAGTTGATTAAGAACGCGTTACATTTAAACCCATCGACGCGAAGATCAAAAACATATAATTTCGGATAATTAGATTTGATTTAAAATACATGTAGTTGTTAACTTACACACAAACAACAGTTTGCTATAAATCATATTGCTTTGATATGGTAGTTTTAGTTTGACTATTCGAAGAATATGAGAGCTGTACTACTCACCCTGGCGGTGGCGTCGGCGTCGGCATCCGCGTCATACATTGGTTAAGAGTTTGCATGCAAGTACTTCAATATTGCATTTAAACGTTCTACAACCCTACCCAACTGTCACACCTATGTAGATTATCAAGTTAGATAACTCTATCCTGCATATTATGTAAGTTATGGCCCTTTTTTTACTTAGAAATTCTGGTTAAAGTTTTGCGTGCAGCTAAATTAAGAGTCCATATCTCAATATGTACGTGATACATTTCATTGACACTTAATACAACCCTACCCAATTATCACAGATATGCAGATCATCACGTTATATAACTCTATCCTGCATATTACGCAAGTTATTGCCCTTTTTTTACTTAGAAATTATGGTTAAAGTTCTAAGTGCAACTAAATTGAGCGTCCATATCTCAATATTTACTTAATGCATTGCATTGAAATTTTATACAATCCTACCCAACTATCACACCTATGCAGATCATCAAGTAAGATAACTTTATCCTGCATCTGATTCAAGTTATGGCCCTTTTTTAACTTAGAAATTCTTGTTAAAGTTTAGCGTGCAACTAAATTAAGATTCCATATCTCAGTATTTACTTGATGCATTCATGGCATTGAAACGTTATACATACCTACCCAACTATCACACATATGCATATTATTAAGTTATAAAACTCTATCCTGCATTTTATGCAAGTTATGGCCCTTTTTTAGCTTAGAAATTCTAGTTAAGGTTTTGCGTGTAGCTAAATTAAGAGTCTTTCCTGCATTAAATGCAAATTGTGGCCTTTTTGTACTTGGAAGTTCTGGTTAAAGTTTTTCGTGAAACTAAATTAAGAGTCCATAATACGATTATGGTCTACATAGTTCGTAAATGTAATTTGAAATATGTTCTAATGACATACGACATTGTTGTTTACAGTCTAGTGTAGTCGTACGATGTTTCAAAGATAGGAACGTCACCGGTCCTGATCAGACCGTGCGGATAATCAATGGTTGCAAATGTTTTACCATTTTAGGCTTTCCTAGAGCACTGCTATATCAACATTTCATACATAAAGTATATTGTCCAATGGGAATGCCTGTAACTGTGCCGTACGTGACACGTGTCATCCTTGTTTATTTTCCATTATTTTCTCTTATATCTCATTGTGTCCGAGGAATTGAAATAACAACTGACCACCCGGGTTGACCAGTCACTGTCATCAATCGGTCTCCTGCTATGACCGCGATGTGACATTTAAATAATGTGATGGAAATTTAACCATTTATTTTCGGTGGTCCGAGGATCGCATTTCGATTATACTCGTTCAGTGTGACTAAGATAAATCTTACAGTCTATGTAAAACATATCTGGTTTCAAGGCTGTTTTATTATAGTTTAAATTTAGACGGAGTTTCATATGTCTTGCGTTAAAAAGAAATTAAATGAATAATTATACTTGTTTAATTAATATCCATAATACATATAATATTAGAAATATGTTCTGCGAATATTAACTAAGAGTATCAGCCATAGACTTTAAATGCTTAAACCTTTACCCCATGCAAACAATCTGCAGTCGACGACTATGAAAATATTTAAGCATAATTATGAAAGAAATATCTTTGCAAATAAAGGAATAACTTAATAACCTTGTAGCAAAAGGAGAAATTTCTTATTATTAGCAATAACATCTATGCCAGAATGTCTTCAAATGTCGTCTGCTAAATCAACATGCGTAAGCAGGTTGGACAGGTTTAACCCTTCTGCTGATATAGACGCTTTCGGACGCCTCTACAGCAGACGGCTTTTTGAAAACATAGTGACAAAAGAAGAAATTGCTCAAAACGAGCAATTTCTCCTTTTGCCACAATATGTTCCACTTTTAGTTATGGATTATCTGTTCAATTATAGAGATTTTCTATTTTTTTACAAAATATGTTCAAAGTCGTCTGCTGCAGAATTGTCGTATGAGGGAAAGAAAAGGGTTAAGTTGAAAATGTCTGTTCTATTCTATATCTCATTAACACTCCACCCATACCACCCTATTCAAAATGGTCAAACCATACCCCGGGGGGACTCGTATTGGTTAGATCGAGATTCCTATCTTTCAAATAACCAAATGATATGAAGCGTATAAATTTCATAATTGAAAACGAACCATTACTTGTTACAAAACTCGGGGTAACTGGCCGTATAATAAAAGGTTTACGGCGGATTTTATTACTATTTCTTTATAAATGGGTTATTTTATCTAAAGTTTGAATTAGTTCCTGCGCATGTACACATGTAGCTATTTTCTTCTTCTCAATTGTATACTCTGCCGAGCCTCGATAGCTCAGTCGGTAATCCGGGGGTTGTAAATTCAAACCCCAGCTCGGCCAACATTCTTTCCGACATTTGATAAAAGTCAATGCGACAAGCGTCATTCGTCTTCCATCAATGAGCTAACAGTCCATGTGGAAAAGCTGCCAGTTGATTGGAAAGACTCTTGTGTGGAGTACTGGTGGGAGAAAGACAGGAAACACATGGGAAGGTGAACTGGACTGAACAATTGTTGAAACGGCGATAAACCCAATCAATCAGGCAATCAATCAATCAATCAATCAGTCAACCAATCAATCAATCAATCAATCGGTCAACCATGTTATACTTATGTATTATTTACCTACAGTACAACAGGGTTCTGCTGCAGCTGTATTGCAGCTGTATTGCCATATATAATCTTACCAAAACTATAATTGTAATACATTAACTGTTTGAGAATAAGACGACTTTCTGGATGTTCGAATGTATAAACCTATACACACTTATCCCACTGAATTCCATCAAGAGTTAGCATCAGCAATGCTTCTTGACATTTTCTTACGTATTAGTATGAAAGTCTCTAGCTATTCTGTTCGCAAAGGCTGTTTTAAGTCTTGCAGAGGAATATTAACAAATTCTCCTTTAGTAGGATAAAGGTTAACACTTTCCCTCATATAGACGCTTTCTGACGCCTCTGCAGCAGACGGCTTTTTGAAAACATAGTGACAAAAGAAGAAATTACTCAAAACGAGTAATTTCTCCTTTTGCCACAATGTTTTCCACTTTTAGTCATAGGTTATCCATTCAATTATAGAGATTTTCTATTTTTTGACAAAATATGTTCAAAGTCGTCAGCTGCAGAATTGTCGTATGAGGGAAAGGGTTAAGGTCTGTGTTTACCTTAAACTTTTTCTTACGATATATCGTCTACCTATTATATTTATTATACAAATAATCTCTCAAAACGGTTGTTAAGCAGATGAAACCAGTTATTAAGAACGTTTAACTTTCCTCACACAACTACACGTGTAATTCAAATTGACCTCGTCACAACAGCACCTCTCAAGAGCGACACCATGTATCTGCGTCGAGTCCCGGTAGCTCAGTCGGTAACGACGCGGGCTGTCAATCCAGGGGTTGTGAGTTCGAATCCCGACTCAGCCAACTTTCTTTCCGACGTTTGACAAAAGTCATTGCGACATGCGTCATTTGTCTTCCACCAATGGGCTAAGTCTATGTGGAAAAGCAGCCAGTTGCTTGGGAAGATTGTTGTGTGGAGTACTGGTGTGAGAAAACCAGGAAACACATGAGTAGGTGAACTGGCCGCCGTGATATGATATGATTTTTTTTTAAAAACAGCGTTAAACCGCAATCAATCAATCACTCAACCATTTATCTGCCTCCACCTAATGCAACTCTGGAGAGGGTACCCTGTATTTCATTTTCGAATATGTCACAATGTACGGTGTACATCTCGTGTTAATTGTTTATGCCGATTTATAGAATATAATCAAATTGAATATTTATCTAAGGTATTACGTACGAGTATGCACATACTTTAGTATGCTGACCTTAAAAACATCCCTAAATGATCAAGTTATAATGTCAGGTGAAATAACAATATTTCATATATACACGGATTCCTGTTGACAAGTCATCGCTTGATAAAAGACAAAGAAGACAAAAAATGTTGTTAAAACAAAAGATTTCCCAAACTTTACAAAAAACACGGATACACTGATACATTGTTTCAAGTAGTTTATTGTACCATATTTGAAAAGACCATCAGATAGAATAGAGACTCGCTCCGCCATTCCTCTGTGACTTAGATAATATCTCAGATAGTCTCTGTGTTCAATTACACAAACACGTAACGAATACATGTCACACCATGTAGATACGATAGTGCGGAATTAAATCATCGTGGTAAATACAGATTGTAAAAATAGTTCAACAGTAACAAAATTGTCCTCCACCCCTCAGGTGTTTTAGTGACCATTGATTGAGAGGATTTGATTTTTAACTTAAAGTTACTTTAACAGCAGATACCGCTTTTTGGAATAACCAATCCCGACACCAGTAAAGGGGATTTGGATAATTATATGAATCCCTTCGATAGGGATATGTTTTGATTATCAATTCAATTCAATTCGTTTATTATTATTTAGACTTGAACATCAAGTGTTCCTCGTCATTTCATAGTTACATGTGTTACAAACAAAAGTATACAACACAAAATAACAAAAAGTAAAAAAAAGAAAAAGAAAAAATCTACTCCGCTACACTGGCATTAAACTGATAGGGCTACACTGGTAGAAATACATCATAATATACATTTAGAGCTTTATTGCATGTAGAAGGACAATAAATGTCCGGATGAGACTGTTCAACAAGACCTCAAACCGCCGGACACGGTTCGTAATTATGTATGAAATAAAACAATATGGACACTCACGTTTGACCACTGGTTCTAGATTTGTCAGTGGATCAGTCCCCCATATTAAAGACTTGTGTCAATTCACAATGCTTTCAATTTCAATTTTATACATGAATAACTTTCCAAAATATTACAGAATCATTCTAGCTGCTGAATAATACCGATATTAGACGAATAGCAAACCTATTTACCTTAACGAACCAGTCTTAATGATTCTGAAGTAGACGAATTCTAAAAATGAAGTAAAACGCGACATTATTCATAGTAGCGAACAGTGTCGAATAAGATTAGATCTTCCTAAAATGTAGGATGATATGTCTGTACTGTTTTAACCACATACATCATGATAAACACACTATTTATTTAAGGCGAGTGTTGACGGATAAGGTTACAATTGTTATGTGTACGTGTTATTTTTGCACGTCCCGGAGAAATAAAGTTTATAAATATCTCGTTATTGGCCTGTCATTTGATGACAAATCGAGCTTGGGATAGGTGCAGTCTGTGTTTATATCCTATCTGTCATACGTTTGTTTCAACATTTTCATGGATTTAATTCGGAAAAAGTAGCATAATAGATGAAACATCTAATATATTTTGGTAAGCTTTTTTTAAATTTGTTAATAAGTGTTTTTCTTGCATTGTTTTGAATATCATCCTGTACTTTCATTTGAACATAAGTAGCCGTCATTTATTATGTTCGCAATTAGCGCGATACAGACGACGTCTGATCCCACTGCAGAACACGACTTTTGAAAATAGTTTAGGAAACAGTGAATAAGTACAAGTTGAGCAATTCCTCCTTATTCAATAATGTTATTAAATTAAATTAAAGTCGTCTGCATGATTTGCTATTGTTACTATCATTACGTACTTGTAGCCACCTACTAGCTCCGTTCGATCCAAAGTCTCATCATATTTGGGACTACTAATTGTTTAGTAGTCCCAGATCATACCAAACACTTATAAAACGATAGTTATATCTTCCCACACTTTTTCTCACGTTAATAGGGATAGTGTTACGACTGTTGCGTCGGTGACAGGATAAAATAATACCGGAACGACTTGGAAATCGTGATATAATTACATCTATAATAAAAGCGACGTTAAACATCATTCTTACAAATCACCCATCTCCTTGACACTTTAGCGGAAGAACCTATGTACATTTAAATCAATGTGAACCGTGAATGTCTAACATGTATATATGAGCCGTTCCAAGAGAAAACATACAGTTTGTATTCTGCGTAAAGTATCGACCCGGATCAGCCTAAGCATGCCGCGCAGGCTAACTCAAGCAGATACTTTTCGCCTCCTGTGGATTTTCTGTTTCAGTAATAATAACTCTATACCTCTATTCCCCTGAAACGGAATGTGTCCGCCAGGATAAGCCTGCGCGGACAGCGCAGTCTGATCTGGGTCGATACATTACGCAGAGACCATAATGATAGTTTTCTAGTGGAACGGCTCATATACAGTATTTGTGATAGATCGTTTACGAGGCTAATTCATCAGGAAGAAAAGACACGGGCGCTGTCACAGTTCACAAGACATCTGCTTTCACGCGGATATTTCAATTAACGCCGCTTTCAACAACTGTCTTTGTTATATCACGAGATATCACGAGACCATTAGCAGCTACGTTGGAAAATATAGTCGGACACCAGCGCATCTGTCTAAATATAATTCCCTGCACGTTAAATCGAAGCAACTCTTACTACTTAAAAATAATTTGATGTGACCCGAAACTCAATTATATTCTGGCGCTCTTAAGGCCCATTCACCAACGAGGGAGTTAGATATGAGCTGCGACTAGAGACTTCGGTTCTAAACCCTTTCCCCCATACGACAATTCTGCAGCAGACGACTTTAAAAACATAATTGAATGGATAACCTATGAGAAAAAGTGGAAAACATTGTGTCAAAAGGAGAAATTGCACGTTTTGTGCAATTTCTTCTTTTGTCACTATGTTTTCAAAAAGCCGTCTGCTGCAGAGGCGTCAGAAAGCGTCTATATGAGGGAAAGGGTTAATGGCACACCGCTCTGACATCAAATATTGGCGTAAAACTATTGGGGCTACCCTTCCATCTTTGACAGAATATGCTTTACGATATATCCATCTAACATATATGCCGACAGGGAAGAGTTTGGTGATACATACTCGCAAGGGTCTTCACTGTTCGCATTTGCATTAACCCTTTCCCACATTCAGACGCATTTTGACTTTTGAAAACATTTTGGCAAAAGGGGAAATTGCTCATCAAACTTTATTTAACAATTAAGCTATCTTTTATTGGAGATTTTTCAGGTTTTTGTCACTATTTTTTTGAAGTCGTTTGCTTCTGATTTTTTGTATGTGGGAAAGAGTTAAGACGCCAACTCTCTAAACGCGACTCATGTTTATTTTTGTAAAGAGGAATAAGGGTTTTGACAAACAAGTTTTAGTGTCGAGTTCTTTTAGTATTTTATTTATTTCATTTCATAATTTATTGTTTTGATGACGAAAAGGTCTCGTAACGTTCCCTACTTGAAAGAAAATATTACATGTTAAATCAAACAGTCATAAACATTATGTTGAAGAATACAATGTCGTTTATGACTTACAAGTAACTCTTTCTTCTATGTAAATAAGCCACGTCTAGCGATTTAGGGTCTTCATGTATCTGCAGACAGTGAAGAGTGTGTCTTTCGCAGGGGATCTCAAGAGTAACCAATTCCCACCTATGAGTTAACCCTTTCCTTCATATAGACGCATGTTGACGCATCTGCAGCAGACGGCTTTTTGAAAACATAGTGACATAAGAAAAACATGCTCAAAACAAGCAATTTCTCCTTTTGTCACCATGTTTCCAACTTTATTCAATTATTGTACTTTCATTTTCAGAGATTTTCCATATATTTTTTCTAGATTTTTCGAAGTCGTTTTCTGCAGTTTAGTTGTATGTAGGACAGGGTTAAACAGAACTAAATGCATATTTTTACATACAACTTGACATGTAGCCAAGGAATTGTACTACAATGTGCTTTCATAATGATGTCAAAACGGTGTGTCAATATGATCAGAAAATAGCCAGACGCGACTAATATAGTATTGCCTATAAAATATAGAGGTCCAGATAGTGAGGGATATTCAGCTCTTTTCACCCACTAAAGCAAACCCTATGTTGTGGGTACTCAAAAGAATCGTCTCACAACATAGGGTTAGAGGGTCAAATAAGGAGTTTAGAACATGACAAACGCCCATTAGCTAGAGCTCTGAAATATATGCAACAAATGTTTAAAGAAAGACAAAACGATGTTGTCATAGTTGATGTACATGTATATGAACCGTAAATAAACTTGAAAAATATTTAATTTCTAGTCAGATACAGAAAACATTTTCTTCATTTACTGATTTCAAGATACATTGCTGCTGACAATGACAGTTCAGAGGACTAGATAAGGATGGGTATTCAGCTCCTTTTCCCACAATTTCTCTATTATGCTTATAGCAAACTCTATGTTGTGGGTACTCAAAAGAATCGTCTCACTGAGACGATTCGTTTGAGTACCCACAACATAGGGTTAGAGGTAAAATAATGATTTTAGAACATTTAGAACACGCCCACATATCTAGAGCTATGTGATACATGTTGATAGAATCGGTACAATCAGCTTTCGAACGTCATACATCGTCTAAAGCGGAAAGTGCCATTACGAAAGCTTAAAATGTATACAATGAGTTCGCAATATATTTGTCTGTATTTACATGGATTTTTCAAATGTAATTTATTGTCAAACGCCTCGTTCTTGTAAAACTATCAATAGGAACTAAACTGTTAGTAATATAGTGACAGAAGATTTCAAAGAATTGTTGAGAAACATTGCGAATTCGGATCAGATAGTATGGATGCCCCTGCAGATCGTTATCTACACCTGTCGTAATTACGTTAAGGTTGTTTTTTCTACTACGCGACTTGAATGCCGTTACATTAGATAAATTGTTTGTCGTTTAAAATGTCACTTCACGTATAAACAACCTCTTCAGCACTCTGCAATGTGTACAGATAAGTTGGTTTGTTGTCAGTATTTCCCACCCCGGGGTCCCTTATCCACAGACCTGCAAACACAAACAAACCTTTTAAAAGATTAGCATTTTGTATGAAATATCCACAATTCACTTCGCAATGCAAACCTGTAAACGAAAATTGGTAGTTACGGCTTCATTTCTTGTCGCTCAGGGTTACAGAGAAAGTATCAGCATTGATAAATCGATGTCAATATATTGAGTCTGGTTATATACTGTGATGTAACTAAAGTATTGTTCAAAATTATACAATATTCAATTTTACATAACAAATTACTATTGAAATAGGAGTAACTTTCAGTTCGTGTGTGAAAATAGTTATCATTCAATATTACTGTACAGTTATTTATTTCTCCAAAATTATCATTCAAATAATTCTGAGTAGTACCTTAATGTCTATGCTAAGGTGTTATTCCTGTAGCACAGCACATATACTCTATTTGATAGTTGATAAAGCACACAAAAACGAATGATCACATGTGTTTGATAACATTCTAATCTATTATAGCCAATTCTGATATGGTCCCATTAGTTAGCACAATCTGACAGTTGGTTTCTTGTGAAGTGATAGAAAAACGAAACACAGCCGTGTTATAGCACGGATACAGAGTTATTTAAATGTTATTGATAAAATAAACGCTCACGGATAACTTTATTTAGCAACTGAAGAACGGACGGGTCATTAGTTGATCGGTCTGTCAAACGCAGGATCGTTTTACGCCTCTGTCTGAGTGTTTCTGTGATTTCGAACGATATAATCCGTGATAACTTACATGGACCACTTGATTCCTTTTGATTCTACGTAACGGATCCTATAATGCTTAATTGGCATAAAACAAAAGAGGTCACAATTCTGATATTTTGTCAAAAGTTGCATCTAGTACTAATTAACAGTTAGACGGACAGTGAAGGCTCTGATGAGACTGTGTAGACGTACATGCTTCACCGGGTCTACATTATACACCGTTGCTTTAAGACCCCAATTCGAGTGACGCCGCTAACATATAAGGACGTCCGCCTCGAGATCGGTAGACCAGGGTCGAGTCAAAACTGGTAGTAATTATTTCCATTCTTGAAACATGGGACTATCATTACAATATGAACCGTACCAAGAGAAAACCAACAGTGTGTGGGCTCTGCGTAAAGTATCGACTCGGATCAGCCTAATCATGCCGCGCAGGCTAACCTGGACAGACACTTTTCGCCTCCTGTGGATTTTCTGTTTCAGGAATCATTACTCTATACTTCTATCCCTCCGAGATGGAATGTATCGGCTCGGATTAGCCTGCGCGGACTGCGCAGGCTGATCTGGGTCGATACATGACGCAGAGACCATACTGTTGGTTTTCTCGAGGAACAACTCATATATTCAACGGTGTCAGTATTAACCTAACAGTAGTACTGTCAAAGGGTAAAAAACCCACTGTGGTGTACATGTATATATCACTAATACTTCAGAAAGCACTGACATTTATAAGTGTTTAAAAAAACATTAACAACGTTACATGAAAATCGAAACATAAACGTGCAATACTGTTTGATATTCCTTACATAATCATCTACGCCTATCATGTGTATAAAGATCTCCCAATATAAACAACACATTGTATGAACATATAGCTGTCGCCATCTAAACAAATTATGACAGATGAGTCAATTGCAAAACATTAACAATGGTTCCCTCAATGTTTTAAAAATGTGTCAACATATCAATTCCTAATGTTTTAAAGTATTTTCCCTAGACGATATCGTATACGTTCAATTGATCAGCTAACTACATTTTTGCATGACTCTCTTTGGTCTTATGGAGACTTCGATAGTTTTGTATAAATATTTACTCGATATGATAGCACTTTAGTCGACTGCGTTGAAAACATCTCGGATTAAAGAGGGTTAAAATAGTTTGATACATTTTTTAAAACAATGTGGGTAAAAGAGAAATCGCTTGGAAATTACGTTTTTTTTTCAAAGGTCGTCTGCTGCAAAGGCTCTGTACATCGTCTGTACCAGGGAAAGGGTTAAACTGATAGAAACAAAAACGTGTGACAGATAATCCACTCCCTCTATCCAATCTGTGTTCCATTGATAAGAAAGCTATGTATGAACTGTACCGCCCATGTTTTATGCCATTCTAGCTACAGCAGTAGCCATGTGAATTAGTGCACCTGTGACCATTTCAGATATCTGCATTTTTCTTGTTGGGTCTTTTATTTTTTCTGCATTTATCTGAAAGATAAGTTAGCCTTCAAAACATTTATAGCTTATTGTTGTTGTTGTAAAATCTCAGTTGTATCAGGGTTAAAAAGAAGACAGTTGGGTGCAGAGGAAGGGCGTAGGCCTCTCGTACCAAGGGTCCCGGGTTCGAACCCCGTAATGAACGGGTTCTGCCTTTGGTATATTTCCACACACACGGCGCGAGCGTGATTAATATAAGCTGAATGCCTGTATCGCAATCGATGTAAAATAATTAAATTCAAGCTAATTCTTTCTCACATATAACAACTCTGCAAAAAAGAAAACTAGAAAAAAAACAGCTTCTGTCATATTTTCATACAAGAGACTGATGTGAATGCACCCAATTTTAACGTGGCATAGAAGTGGAATGCGTTGCCTAATTGAGCGACAGTAATTAATATTAACGAAACTGAAATGTTATCACGTATATGTTACAACTACTGAAGTACAAACTCATAAATCTTGGCCCATACGAGAGGGGATGTTGAATTGTGTTGGTGTTTTTCATGGTAAAGAAACAGAAGATGTTTAATTCTTTAACATTGTGGTAAATGGAGAAATATCAAAATGCTTTACACTCTTTTCCGTGTCTTTACTTTAATTTAAACAGAGGTTCCGTTCCATACAGTCGCAATATTCGATAGACGATTTTTAAAATAAAAAATAAAATTTGATAAAGGAGAAATTGCTTAAAACGAGTAATTTCTTATTGTTTCCATAACTACTTATACATCTATCTCTTTATCAAACCTTAATGTCCACTTTTCGTGTTAATACATTTTAGCCGTTTTTGAAAACATCAATTGAAAACATTTAGAGAAACCTATGGTAAACCTATTTAAACAAATTCATAACAATTGAATATAGTTGAAAACAATGTGGCAAAATGAGTAATAGCTCATGATAAGCATTTTTCCTTTGTGTCACAATGTTTTCAAAGGTCGTCTGCTGCAGAGGCATCGGAAAGCGTCTACATGTTTATTTGGGGAAAGGTTAAACAATCCGATGTTTTCCGGTGAGATGACTGTAACAATGTCATATGAGGTAAGCGTTTAAACCAGATCGCTACATGTAGGTAAGTACGTCACAAAATCCAAAGTTTTTAACATTCCCGTTGAAAGTTTTCCGGTGGGTTTTAAATAACTCACTTCAGTGCATCTACTTTCGTTTCATTAAAATCCAATAAAATCAACCGCGATCCTTCCATCTGTAAAATTATGTGGCAACACTTTTCAATAACATCCAACCTAACCCTTCGCATAATTCTCAAACAGATCGCTTTTAAAATAGCAGCAAGTATGGTTGCATATTTACGGCGGTTCATTCCGAAATATGTATCTTGTACATTTGTTTTTATATATTCAAGAATACAAGTCATTAATGATTAGATGGATTATATATGCCAAGTTCTGTTTCAATTATGTAATCATATGTAACGTAATATTTATCAATCAAATCATGCATTTTTTAATCTTCATTTAATTTGATAGCGATTGAGTTAATATAACATTGTGTTAAAGAAGAAATTGCTCCAGTGAGTAACAGTTTATTTTCCCCTAGAACGTTATCAACTCTTTATCTAACTTTGATTTCCAATTTGGCACATATATATTGTATAACATCTTTTGTTCAGAATGTTTTAAAATCAGATGACTGTAAAAGGATCACTCCAGGTTTACGTTAAATATTACCATATGAGCCGTCCCACGAGAAAACCAACAGTGTGGACTCTGCGTAAAGTATTGACCCGGATCAGCCTAATCATGCCGCGCAGGCTTACCCGACCAAACAATTTTCGCCTCCAATTGATTTTCTGTTTCAGGAATCATTACTCTATCCCTCTATACCCCTGAGACGGAATGTGTCGGCCCGGATCAGTCTGCGCGGACTGCGCAGGCTGATCTGGGTCGATACATTACGCAGAGGCAATAATGTTGGGTTTTCTCGCGAGACGGCTCATATTTTATCAGTCCGTCTGTCAGTCGATCAATTCGCTGTACAAAGGGTACATAAACCTTTTTTAACGCGTTACTTCCGTTTGTTTTTATGACTGTTTAACTGTGTTCATAAATTGAAATATAAATTATGAGTAATTTACTTTGAAGTCAACCAAACCCTTCCGTGTAACAACATTACAACACGTGTTACTATAGTTTACGTGTGTGGGGTTTAACGCCGCTCTCAACAGTTGTTCAGTTATATCACGGCGACAGTTCACTTATTTATGATCCCTGGGTAAACAAACCAGTACTGGGCTAGAAAATGTGCCTTGCCAAAGGGCTCTCCACCTTGACCGTCGTGCCGCGACTGGGGATCGAACCCGGGACACCCGGTTTCAAATTTACAACATGTGTTAATATAGTTTATGTGTTTAACGCCGCTTTCAACATTTGTTCAGTTATATCACGGCGTTTCCTGGGTAAGTTACCAATACTACTGGTCCATTTAACCTTACACCAGCGAGTCAATAGTATGCAATGCTAACCCACACTCTTGAGCTCAAAGGAAGGAATTTATTACATCCATTTACCTTGAAGTGAACGATTTTGCTGTTCGATACCAAGACAGTTTGGTTGAATTACATTATGATTATTTGCTAAATCTGCAAATACCAAACGGTATTTTTGTTACTGAAAAAAGTTGAAAACATTGTGGCAAAAGGAGAAATTTCTCATTTTGAGCAATTTCCGCTATTGTTACAATGTTTTCAAAAGTTGTCTGCTTCAGAGTCTTCAGAAAGCGTCTGTATGTGGGAAATGTTTGAATAGTTAACTCCTACCGAGATCCTGTAACTAGTAATCTACATCAGTCTGGGTATTTGACATATGTTCTTGACAACACTAATTAATTATTGAACAGCGAACGAGGAATTCAAGATTAGACTGCACCAATAGGTACATCGTACAAGTTATATAATACTAGTCACGTGTTACGAGTAATGTTTAAATTATTGATTATAACGATCCCACATACCGACGGAGTCGACATTTTAGTCATAACGTAGCTGCAACGACGGCAATGATGGGTGTGGGACTAGATCTTGGACAGAGATGATTATAATCAGACTGTGCGGAAGCGCGGACTGATCTAGATTTATTCGCTGGTCGCAAATCCAGAAGGTCGACTTTTGCGTGACTTAACTGATATTATATATAGATTCTACATTAAAACTGTTGCATATTGAATGTAGCTTGCCAATTTGCAATAATAGCCGAATATGTTATAAACATCGCATGTGCACGTACAATAAAATGGCTGGAATTGAGGGTCTAACATAAATGACTAGACAAAACAAAGGTGGGCGGGCAAACAGAAACAGAAAATTAAATGCAAAAAGAGGATGTGTATAATTGTTGTGGTTACAAATCTGCGTATTTGTGGTTATCGGTCCACGATCAGACAGGATCGTTACATTGTGGTAAATATTTTATCGCTATCGGACCACGATCACAGGATTGTTACTCTTTGTTAAAAAATGTTATCTGTTACAAAAGAAAACAAAATTATCTGAGAAAAAGGGATAGCTGAGATCTACATACTTATCATGTCGATCCCCGGTAGTTCAGTCGGTAGCGACGCGGGCTGTCAATAAAGGGGTTGTGAGTTCGAATCCCGGCTCGGCCAACTTTCTTTCCGAGGATTGACAAAAGTCAATGCGACATGCGTCATTTGTCTTCCACCAATGGGCTAAGTCTATGTGGAAAAGCAGCCAGTTGCTTGGTAAGATTGTTGTGTGGAGTACTGGTGTGAGAAAACCAGGAAATGCATGAGTAGGTGAACTGGCCGCCGTGATATAACTAAGACCTTGTTAAAAACGGCGTTAAACCCCAATCAATCATACTTGTCATTGCCGAATTATCTGTTTTCGAAAGAAGTGTACATCGACTTATTTTAGAACCTTATGTCGTATTATGAGATGTTGTGTTAACTTGAATGTCCATCGGATCAAATTTATTGCAGACCAGTTTAACATTTTTGACGTAAAAAATATTTTTAAAGTCTTCTGTTTAAAACTATATCAGGACAAAAGTGTTACACATGTGTCTCGAAATGCCCCAAAATGCAGCTGCGAAGATAGACATCTGCGTAATGTATCGACCAGATCAGCCTACGCTGTCCGCGCAGACTGATCCGGCCTACACATTCCGTCTCAGGGGGATAGATGTATAGCATAATGATTCCTGAAACAAAAAATCCACAGGATGAGAAAGGTGTCTGTCCAGGTTAGCCTGTGTGGCATGCTTTTAGCTGATCCAGGTCGATACTTTACGCAGAGTCCACACTGTTGATTTTCTCACGAGACGGCCTACACATTGATTATTGCAAAGCTACGCCCATGGCAATATAAGTTAAATGCATAGTTTGAAATTCAAAGATATTCATTTGCCTTGATACCTATAACAACACCATTTCTAAAGTCTCCTGTACCCGCGAAGGGGTTTATGGTTGAAATTAGTACATTAACGTTTGATACATCAAACACTTCTAAATTGTCTCCTAAAACTTCGGCTACTAAGCAAACCCTTTGTAGTTAGTGGGACAACAACGATTAGTATCAACTACATGTATATAGATATAGATACATGTGGTTTAGAAAGAGAAATAACGCAACCGAAACATTCGACAAGATTAGGGGGAAACATTTAGTCAAAAAGTTGAATTGTAAGTAGTTTAATGTTGACAGGTACATGTATCTCTTAACGTATGCATACACCAATTAATTCAAATTTCTACTTCCCGCTAATTACTTAAATAGTTTCAAGTACATATACAAATAAAGCTAATTATTAATTACATATGAATATACAAATAAAAGTGTCAAAACTATTGCAAATACGCGTATGACAATCGAACATTAAATAGCCGGTCCCAAGTATTGGTCTAGATAATAAGATTGTTAGAGGTTACTTACTTTGATAGAAATTTGATAAGTTTATTGATTTACAATTCTTATGCTCGCCAGATAGATTATTCGGCAATGCGAGGGTAAATAAGTTCAAGACTGACTGATTTGAATTGTGTTAGGCTTCCAGTCCTATGAGGTTATAATAGTATATACACTGCTGACGGAATTTATACATATCATATCTGTGGATGAAAATGCATCCACATATTATCAACATTGACACTATGAAGTCGATATGACTTACAGGTAAACGTGACGAAATATCATACCTGGTATAGGAGCCCATAGTTAAATGCATGGTCGGATCTCATCCCTCGATATACTGTATATAATTCCTGGTCAGGCACATTTCCTAGCCTAGTACTGTTTTGTTTACCTAGGGACCATGAGTAATTGAACTGTCACCATGATATAACTGCAATAATGTTGAAATGAAAAGTAGACCGATCTGCCGAAATATAGAATTTTATTTCTTAAAAGGGATTAAAACATAAATTATACCAAAAAGAAGAAAATGTTCATTTTGTGAAATTTGCCTTTTGTCCAACAATGTTTAATAATCTGTTTACGTTAAGCAGAGACATAAAATATCGTTAGTTTAGGTTTCTGCATAAATTAAATGTATTGAAATGCAGTAATAATTGTATTTGTATAAAACAAATAGAAATATCTATCAATTATTGTTGAAAAGGAACACAATGACAACTTTTCCCCACAAAGTGTTCAATAGATGTCTGCCACGTAAGACGTCAGACGTTGTTTGTATCAGTGAAAGTGTTAATTGTTTGACGTGAATGTTTTCGAATGTCATTAATGATCATTACCCATTTTAATTACCATTATAAGAAGTTTGTTACACGTTGGACACATATTAACTATGAGTGAATATTAATCGTGTATAAGTTATACTCGAGCAGTTATGATATAGAGACTATAAATATGATCGAACCTTTAATATATTCTCATAACAACTGAATCGTTATCCGAACATCTAGTTCGGAATATACATACTAGATATAGATCATATCAACTTTAATGAACTGATTTGCTGTGATAACAAACATATCGAGACATATTCGGTAAATATGCGTTTTGATTATAACATTCCTATGAATAATATGTGTTACCAGTCTTACCACGTTTTGATTATAACATTCCTATAAATAATATGTGATAGTTACCAGTCTTACCACGTTTTGATTATAACATTCCTATAAATAATATGTGATAGTTACAAGTCTTACCATGTTTCGATGATCAAATGATGATGTTCTGGATTTTGAATTGTTTGAAAGGAAGGAAACATTGAAAGAATAGGAGAACCTTTCATGATGGGTAATTTCACATTTTTCATATTGTTATGAAAAGTAGAAAAAATGCTTTCTAAACTGTATTTTTGTGCGAATCACATGCTTTAAGACATTCTTTATATAATTCAAGTGTTTGTCATTTGAATCTCTAATCGTTAAATCAAAACATGTAATGCAAACATTTCCCTTCTCCTCTAGTATGTGTGTATGTTTGTCTCTCTCTGTCTCTCTTTAACCCAGTCAGTAGCATTTACCATTGTTATTGGTTAACAGTCCATTTTTCTCTTGGTTAAGGTAATGTAAAATATGTATAAGGAATGAGTCAGGTATAGGAAGAGATTTAACTGGATTATCGTTAATCCAGTGCACCCATTTTTATCTTTTTTAGAATTGTAAATGATTATATTAATAGAAACACGAACACTTTATCACAACCCTAAAACATACATTAACCTCTACGCAAAGAACACTCTATTGTCCTCAACAGCGGGAATAAGCTGTAGATCACATTATAGCTGATTCACGCGAAAATAGGTATTTTTCTCTTTGTTTGCATCCAACAATAGATCATCGACTTAAATAAGTGAGAACTTGGATTCTAAATGTTCCGTCAGCAGATAAATGTGTACTTTGATTTAAAATTACGCGAACAGCAATGGCTCTTGAGAGACTGTGCGTATGTACCGACAAGCCTGACCTTAGAGTATCGGCAACGTAGCAAAACCCACTCCATTTCATTACTTTGAACCTTAATAGACGAGAATCCGCAATTAATGTCGGCTCAACTAATTTATAAAACGATCACGTGATTGGGTTTCACTGTTCTCTGACTGCTAATTAACCCGAGTATCCAACGAACATAAACAAAGGGGTCAGATGTTTACTTCGTTACACGTGTCGTGTTCCAGGAAAACCATCCTTACCGTATGCATGTCAACTGGAGATAAATATCTGCCGATGGTCTTTCTGCTTTCTGATTACAGTGTCACTGATTGTCAAACGTTTATTGCAATATTCCGAGCGTAACTCGAAATTAGTGCAGAGGTAGATTAAACGTAAAGGCTGCGCAGGTAAATCTGGATCAACCTTGGTAGTTACATGATTGATTTTCATAGAGCATGATTAAATATAGACAATGATCAAATAATTGAGCATTATTCAGCCAAAGAGTCATGGGTTTGAATCCCCCAGGTACCACAATAATGTTTATGGACCTTTGAATGCTATTAGCGCGAGAAGTGAACAGAGTCCCAGGATGTTAAACGTGGTGCATATCTAGGAGTGCTTGATAAGTTGAAGAAACTGCTCCATGCTAAATGTGGAATACTTCCTGATCTCGATCTACTTTGGTCGCAAATGCCTTAAGGTTGGTCTCCCTATAGCATGGCTCAATCTTGTTTACCATCCTAATGATCCGACCGGGTTCCTGAAGCATAGAAACGAAGTAGGCGACATTTATCCAAAAGTTTAATTTTGTGAAAAATATAATAAGATAAAACGACGCCTTCTGCCTCCTCCTTATCTTAGCCTTTACATAATGTTAAATGAATATTGAAACGATCGGATCCCACACCTTTAGTCTAGTCCTTATCTTGGCCTTTACAGAATGTTAAATGATTGTTGAAACGATCGGATACCACTCCTTTAGTCTAGTCCTTTTCTTGGCATTTACATAATGTTAAATGAATGATGAAACCATCGGATCCAACTCATCTTGTCCCGGAAATTGAGTGAACCATTTTAGCTGAAAATATCCGATTAGATGGGAAATAATGAAATTGTGGTAAGAGATAACCGTGTGAGATAAGGACACTTTACGTTCCTAATTGATTATTTATAGATTCAATTAATCCAAAGCACGCACCACTTTTCTTTTATTCGAATTTCCAGCGAGTTGTTAATACGTAGTGAATCTATTTAAGCATCACTACTTATTTTGATTATACGCTGTTCGTATATTTGAGTCTCTTTGACAGAATCCACAGTTCATGTCACTTCAATTTACAGTTAAATTTCTATCCGCCAGACATCAGTTCTTCGAAATTGCATCTTGATTTCATTTTCACCATATTTACTCTTGAAATATTAGCCAGGACAGACCTTCATTGCATTTAGAGATTATATCCTGTATGTCGAAAGTTCAAACGATTAGTTTATCGTTGAGATAAAGATCGCTGACTGTATTCGTAATAAAAACTTTCCCTGGTTTAGCAAGAAGTGAAATAAAAACAAAATAATCTTACATTAGTTTATCCCCTTGGTGGTGCATTTGTATAACAGAACCGCACGTATACATGTATTTTTTTTAAAGCATTTGAAAAATAGCAATCCAGAATAAAAAATAAACAAATTGTATTATACAGAAAACATTGTGGGACAAAGAGACATTACTTTGTTCAGCATTTTCTCCTTTTCACGCTTATTTATTTAAAGATTCGTACTTTGCTGTATCAACAATCGTCTGTATCTCTACGGTACATGATTGAATTAGTTTGTGAAAACAGCTTAACATCAGGAATATAACAATAACATGTATTTTCCAAAACTTTGAATGTGTATGTAGTTTAATTCGTGAAAACCGATTATCTTTAACTGGAACTAAATGGATTTACACGTTTTTAATGATACACTTCTATGATATATTGATCGCCGGGCAGAAGTATGTAAAATATGTACATGTATTGTCATTTGTCAGTTTAACCCTTTCACACATCGATGGCTAAGCGTGAAACGGTTGTAACTGTATGTAATTTAAGAAGCAGATACATCTGTTCCGCGCTGAACCAACGACAAGCCGTCATATCTTGACACATCTGAGGTAGACGAAAGTTTAAAACATTGTGAAAAAAAGAAAAACTTGCTTTTAAAACGAGCAGTTTCTCAACTTAACACTTTGTTTAAAATATTAAACAAATATCATAGTTAACGTCATACAGTTTTAATCCATAGTCTGCCTCGATGTTTTCAAAGTCGTCTGCATCAGATTTATTGTAGTATTAGTTAACCCTTACTCTCATACGACAATTCTGCAGCAGACGACTTTGAACGTATTTTGTCAAAACATAGAAAATCACCATAATTGAATTTGTGCAATTTCTTCTTTTGTCACTATGTTTTCAAAAAGCCGTCTGCTGCAGAGGCGTCAGAAAGCGTCTATATGAGGGAAAGGGTTAAAGGGGGTTACGTACTGGTCTCCCTGGTTTATATTCTAATACATTGTATTACTTGACAGATAGGAGAAAACAGTGTGAAATATGAGAAATTAAATCTGACAGAAATTTTAATTGAAAAAAATCCTGAATAGGAAGAAGATAGACAACCATTAATGATTTACTTTAACTCTTTCCCCGATAGGGAACACTTAAGAAGCGTAGGCAACAAACGAATTTTAAAATCATAATTGGAAAAACAAGAATTTGTTTAAAACCAGCAATTTCTCATTTTCTTTAAACATTTTCTATTTAGTATGGTAATTCTGATTCGAAATATGAACATATTACCCCCATTTTCCATCAGATGTTAAGACTTAAACAATTTAGAAAACTGTCATATAAGATGTGTGATTAAATATGAATTAAACAGAGTCAATTCCAGTGAAAAGAAGTAAGAACTACTGTTTAATAAATTAGAATGTAGGAATGTTCCAGCTGTCCTCGGTCTGCGTTGTTCACAAACGTTGTTGTAAATTGTAGATACGTGTATGAACTCGTGAATAATGGTCGCTATTGATCGGACGATGATCAGTATACATCAGTATACATCACTCAGGAAATACTATAAATGGACCGTAAAATTATGAATCTCTATCGTAATTTTGTTTTCCTAAAAACATGCAATACTTTTAAAGAACTTACAACGAACACGCCATATGCACATCTTCTGTCGATGTTATTTTATAAATGGTAGTACTGGATTTCCCTCCTTGGCGATCAGAATTGTGGGGTTAGTGTTGGATCAGCATAATTGTACCCGAAGTACTGGTAACTTACCCAAAAAACGCTGTGGTATAACTGAAACAGTGTTGAAAGTGTCGTAAAATACCACACACACCAACACACAAACAAATCAACTGACGTTAATGAGTTTACAGTCAAACGTAAACTATTTCAATGGCTCAGGGTGAAGAGCACTCTCTTTCCAGCAGCTGTGCATTTCTGCAGTTCTGTTTAATTTCAAGGAGGGATTTTATTAGATCTTTAAACAGTTTCCGCTCATCTCATATGTCAATCATGGGTGCAATATAGAGTAAATTGAATGGAAAAGTTTGGGAAATTGAATTGAAAAGTTTGGGAACTATAAAGACATAATTAAACCGAGTTGTAAGTTCGTTGCTACGTGATCCAAGAATAGATTTAATTGATTGATTCGTGCTTTACGCCTTTTTCAACAATTGTTCAGTTATATCACGGCGTTTCCTTGGTGCGATAATGGAACAAGTTGAAAGAATGGTGACTATAAGAGAAATTGCTCACCATGAGTAATTTCCTCAATTCCCACAATCCCATCAAAGGTGCGTCACACTGCGTCACACTGCGTCACACTGCGTCACACTGCGTTTGCATGCGGGAAAGAGTTGTCGCCCATGTTATTTGATTATGAATGTTTTAATTGGGGAGGGGAGTGTCTCGGTTACCTTAATATTACTCGGAATCGGGAATATCTGTCCAAGTTTTATCTGTTGTAAAAGTTTCATATCTTGCAACAATATTATACATGACCATACCCTATACATGTATAGTAGTTAAACAATTAATTGCCAATTACCATTGTCTTCCATATATAGTTATATTAAATATGTATGGTTTATAAAAGCAGTTACATTATTATGTTTTTTCTTCGTATTTTATGTATTAGAAGAATAGTTCAATAGTTTTTATTTCTTCGATTGTTTTTTTTTTATTCTGTCCAAATTCTGTGCATGAAGGTTGTGTTGGCACGCGTATGGATTATAAATAATCTTAACATAATTATAAATCTCAACTCTAAGTATTTAATCCTATTAAATCAAGCTAACAACGAACTATAAACCCGCTTGCAACAAAATACAAAAACCGAAGCAAGGGTTAGACTAACCTGTTTAGAATAAAAAAAACATTTAACCCAGTAGAGCGGACATCATTTCGTTTTATTTATTTGATCTTTCTTTTTTCTCGTTTTTCTATAGGCAGAGTTAACAATAGACAGAAAGAGGAGAGAGAAGAAAAGAAAAATAATAAATCGATTCAAGCGGCTGTGAGAATCCGATGAAAAAAAGGACGAGTGTTTGATTAGATAGAAAAGTCGGGGTTTAGAATACTGGTGCTAATTGTTCGATTTAATGTTCCGCTTGAACACCTTTACCACTATCGGATATCGAATAACGCGAGAACGTTTTCACATTGGTTGTATCCTAGCTAGTGTAGAAGTGGGCGGTGAAGAGTGGATATTGGACAATAACGGATAATACTATACTGGGATAATATTTAATGTAGATAAAAGACAGTGAAATAGTGGAAAGCAGTTTATAATCACCTTAACTGCGACGTGTTTTGATTTGGCGTATCAATATTGTTGTTGATCTCGTGAAGATTGGATATATTTGGTGGTACGTTTGCGTAGACTGTTTAAATAAAGTAATTATATAAACAGTGGTATCATATGTGAATTAACTGCATCGGCTTTAACTAGGATATGTAGAGTACGACCATTGCTTATCACAGGTCAGTTGATTGGATACACATAGTATAGGTTGACGGACAGTACAGCAACATTTAAATCAAACTGGCAATACGAAGATTAATGAATGTTTACAATTAAAACATACATATACATAAAAGTCGAGTAAAGTTAATTTCATCAAAATGGAGTGCAAACATGTCTTATTATTATTCATCGTTGTTGGTGTACAGATACAGCTGCCAGTCGACATGTTTCCGGCAAGTTCCGAAGATGACCGAAAGGGCCCGGCCAGCAAACTCGGACAAGAAAGTAACAGTTTTACTAATACAGGAGGAAATATTAAAGTAAATGGACATTATAACGATCACGTCGATAATTCCTCGGCAAATAAACAAGAATACGTCCCAATCATTGCAGCAGGTACACTCGATTTGAACATGAAAGGAAGCCACAATGTGAAGCATGTCGCTGAATTTAACATGCAGAGTGGGCACAGCAAGCCTTCAGAAATCCCGGCAAGTTTACTCGGTTCAATGTCAAAACATCATAATACGTTGAATGGGAAAGTTAATCAAGCGAGACCTATAGACCTACACGAATTGAAAAACCAAGCAGACTTAAACGGATTAGAGTCTGATTTAAGTACAAATCAAATTAAATCTCTTGTAAGCCTTCCGACCAGGGATTTAATCGATACTAAACTGGAACAAGTGCAGAAAAGACTTTCAAACCTCAGTGATAATCTGCCAGTGAGAAGAAATCGTTTCCCTATCAATAACGGTCCATCTAGAGAATCTATCGAGCAGACAATCTTAAATGATCGACAAGAAAGCGCAAACATAAATATTTTAACGGATACCAATGCAAAATTAGATAAACAATCAATAAACAGACCGCCTTTAGATCAATATGTTGATAACAAAACCACAAATAAGACTTTAAATCAAGGTAACGTCGAGGGAGTAGTTTGGTCGAATAACGTCGAGGGAGTAGTTTGGTCGAATAACGTCGAGGGAGTAGTTTGGTCGAATAACGTCGAGGGAGTAGTTTGGTCGAATGAACTTGAGAAACGTTGTTCCAAAGGTTACAGTACCACGGATTACTTCGATTGGAAGGTCAAGGCCGAGAACTATGACGTAATCAAGATGGAAGATGGATGTGGAAGTATGCAGAATAGACTCGTGACATTCAACGATTCAACAAAAGCATGCGTACGCTATCGAATTAATAGTGACCAAATGCAAGGAGATATTTATTCATTTTATTTAAGCAAATTATTGAATCTTGATAATGCCCCACCCACACAAATGCTCTTAGTTACGAAATCACAACAATGGAAACATGTTTGGAATGACGTTCTTCAGGCTAAATGGTCGGAGAACAAACCTGTTATTGTAACAAAATGGGTGCAGGGTCTGGAGTCTGTGTACATGCCAGATGAATTAAAGGACCATAAAAGGGGTATACGCCCCCAAAATTATGGGTTGGGTACTCAACGACCTTTAACTGACCTTTGTAATTTAATGCAGTGGTCTGATTTAGTGTTATTTGATTACATATCGGCGAACCTAGATCGGGTCGTGAATAATATGTTTAATTTAAAATGGAACAATAAGATGTTAGAGAAACCCGTCCATAACCTCGAGCGAGAAACAACATCCGGGCGTTTGATATTTTTAGACAACGAATCCGGGTTATTCCACGGGTACCGGTTATTAGAAACGTATGGAGAGTATCACGAGATGCTTTTAAAATCTGTGTGCGTGTTTCGGAAATCAAGCGTCGACGCCATCCAACGTCTTGTCAAAGACGGAAATATTGGTGAACGGCTGCAACAATTCTACGAACAATCAGAAAAGGTTCATAACTTCTTGCCTCGCATGGGCAAGAAGAACATGTCCATATTAAAACAGAGACTTCAAAACGTGCTTAATCATATCAATTTGTGTAAAAAATACAACACTGAAACTTCTGTAAGACAGTGAATATGTGCGTTCATTATTGATACTCATCTATCTCCATAGCAACGGTGCACGGGTACATCATCGAACTCAATAGCTACATTTGAACACGAAGCAGTCACAACAAGGGCACTAACTTATCATTAACAACGTTGACAACAATACGCTTTCATACCATATTGAATAACCAAGATACTAGTGTTATCTAAGAGCCGTACTACACATTGTAAGGAAATCACGTGTAAATACCATCTCACATCACGATGGCTGTGGCTGATGTTTTCCGACCTAACTACTGGGCTTACCAATATAACCACACTGGTGGTCAGCTTATATGTGTATCGTAAGTATAATTGATTTGCTCTTACATATATCGTTTTCCTGAAATGGTATTTCCAGTTTTGTATGTTGTGAAAGGATATGCGTAGAAAAATAGAATGTATATAACAATGGAACTTCCATCAAACTTAATAGGAAACATTGTGAGAAAGGTATACATTTGTTTGTTTGAAGCCGTTTCTCATCATCCTAAATTGCTGTTTACAGTTGTCAGTTTCAAAACATCAAATGTCATCTGTTTTGTTGAAAGGGTTAACCCCGGAAGTTTCTGAAAACTGAATAAAACATAATCCCACTTTGACAGTGTTGGTAAGCCTGGAGCACCACGCCATTTGTTTACTTTATATAATTTTTTTTTTTTTGTTCAAAAGAACATAATGAATATTTATACATGTATACATTTCATCTTCTGTGACTGTCTGGTGACACAAATGCATCGACATTAATAGTATTGTCATCATAAATATGTGTACACATTTCATGTCGATTGTCATTATAATACATAAACTAATCAACGTTTTTTTTTCCATTTGCCCTATCCCACGTATTTTGACGCACATGTAGCAGACGACATTTTGAAAACAGTCTGACAAAAGACGAAATTGCTCATCATTCTATTTAACCCTTTCCCTCATACGACAATTCTGCAGCAGACGACTTTGAACGTATTTTGTCAAAATCTCCATAATTGAATGGATAACCTATGTTTAAAAGTGGAAAACATTGTGGCAAAAGGAGAAATTGCACGTTTTGTGCAATATCTTCTTTTGTCACTATGTTTTCAAAAAGCCGTCTGCTGCAGAGGCGTCCAAAAGCGTTTATATCATGGAAAGGGTTAAAGTGAATGTCCACATTTGTACTACATGATTCTACATGGTGATGTGTGACTTTCAGCAAAGTCCGTACACTTCTAAGGAAGTATCCCGTTATAAGCAAACTTTGATACTAATTTTTGAAAACGACGGATTGGAACAACCGGTATACCCACTTTCTTTTTGACGCCTCTGTATTCGACGACTTTTGAAAAAATAGTGACAAAAGCAGAACTTGCTCAATGTTTTCAAATCTTGTCAATTATAATACGCTCATTTATAGATACTCTCAATAGCTTTAAATGGAAATTTTCAAAGTCGTTTACTGCAGATTTATTGTATGAGGTCAAGGGTTAAAGCACTGGTTCAAGTTACACATTCAGGTGTCCGATATCAATTGTTTACCAGAATAGTTGAACAATATACATGTATCAACCTATTTCTGACCACATCACGGTATGTCCGCTTGTATGTCATTTGATTGACGTTATTTGACGTTAAATGTCGTAAAAACAAACAACTTCATCAGTACATCTAACTACAACATGTCGTAAAGTGTCAATATTTGCGACATTTATGTAAAGGTGTTATTGTGCTACCAGATATTTATTGCAAGGAATTCACAATAAACATATGTTAAAGAGATATATGTATGAATCTGTGTACTTGTTTATCAAACAAAAAAAATGCTTACCTTGCTCAGAGACATATAAACACGTGTTTATATGTCTCTGCTTTGCTTTATCGATTCAAACATACTTCATTTCTGAAGCTGAAAAACGAAAACGGTACGGCAAAATTATGAAAGGTCTATGTGAGATGAAAGTATATTATTTGAGAGAAAATAGCAATATGACAAATTGCTCTAGACTACCAGTGTCTCTGCAGCAGACAACGAATGTAAACATAACAAGGAAAGTTTCCATTTCTCTCAATGTGTTTAACTGTTCATCATGCATATTTTATTGATCAGGCGGGTGCAATGCAGACGCCTCTTAACCCTTTCCAACTTGGCGCACCTGCCTGCAGCAGACGACATTTGAAGACATTTTTGTGGCCAAACGAGAAATTGATCATAATGAGAAATTTCTCTCTTTGTTACAATGTTTTCAACTCTATTCAATAATTATAATTTCATGAACAGAGATTTCTATATTTTCGCAACTATGTTTTAACGTCGTCTGCTGCAAAAATCGGTCACAACGACATCTGTCTAGATACTAGTGTTTGGAATGGTTTGATTTATGAAGGTTTATCACCTTTTTCCAACATATCTCTGTACTATCACAATGCCATTCTGTAACACTTATCCATTGTTCCTGCGTGTCGAACCAGGACTATGTAAGGACATGCTATAGCCATAGGGTACTTACTCTCTGCCGCTAGATTCAAAATGGACGATGAACACACACGTTCTATCTATCCTCCTCTAAAGTGTTGTCTCCGTGCTTTATAGTTCCGTTTATAATGAATTCAAACGTTTCGGCTCATAAATTTTCAATTTGATAGAGAGCTCCGCCATCGTTTGCATATATAGTATCGTTAACCCTTTACCTGCTGCAGGTGACGTTTTTGTCGTTACCTCTG
The DNA here is from genome assembly GCA_031761405.1 of Serripes groenlandicus. Lineage (NCBI taxonomy): Eukaryota > Metazoa > Mollusca > Bivalvia > Cardiida > Cardiidae > Serripes > Serripes groenlandicus. Next base: position 1,852,125 of record JASEVX010000005.1, read on the forward strand.
TAGTAGAAGATATTTACAGACATTGTGAACACAGAAGAGGTCGCCTTTATTGGAGCTTGATCGTTTTCGTACTTTGTTTTCACTTCTATATCAAAAGCATAAGTGAAGTTTTTAAAATGTTACTAAGCTTTCAAACAAGACGACTATAAACAAACCATATCAACAAAACAGTTACTTAAACCGAGTCAATCCGAAAATTAAAAGGAAATGTGAATGTGTACGCCATAAGAAGACTCGAATCAGATTACAATTCTTTACAGTCTCATCCGGATGGTCTCTTGTATACTGTTGCAATTATAGTCAAAGATACAGAGTTCAATAATATTTAGTTAAGACTCTGATCAGAGTACAGATATGTATACTACTATGATAAGCTGTTCAGATTCGATGTTATATTGAAGGTTCCACCGTGCGATGGGTCCAACTATCGTTATAAATGATCTGATATATCACACTTCTTCTTTGTTATACTATAGGATAGTAATAAACTATATTTTAATGTAGAGAGAATATTATTTACGTTTTCTTTATTCAATCTGAATTGATTTGTTTAGTCGTTTACCTTATATGCCATTAGTTCTATGATGCTGAGTTTAAAAGGAGTGGCACGCCATATTTGGTTTGAACACTAACTATATGATTCGAAAAGTTGTAAAAGTGTCTAAATAAGCTTGTAATGTTATTTCAACAAGGCAATACGAGACAGTGAATGAAGATAACATTCAGTTTTCCTTCCATTATCAAAAATAAATAAAATGCAGATAAAATAAAATGTGGAAGGGTAGGGTTGGTTTGGTGAAGGACAATCAGGCGTAACATTTTAATATTCGTAAAAAAAGATGGGAAAAGGAGCATGGCTATTTCTCAACAATATCACTTGAAATCCGTTAGTACATGATAGCTTTGTTTTATACTGGGAAAGTACTTGTTAGATTATGTTGTAATCATTATCGAATTGTATTTATGTATAAGAATATTGTGAATTAATGTCATGTTGTTTCAATGAAATAACTTATCTGGTAGATCGGTAAGCTGGTAGTTGCACATTGTCCTCCCTACAAATCGATATTTCATACCATGACGTTTCCTTTAAGGTAGAACGCGCCTCTAAAAAAATCATCCGAATTACCTCGCGAAATTTCGTATCAAAATAATACAGCATATGCTAAGTAAGACTATGTCCTTACTTATTTCATATTTAAATCAGTTTTGAAACTACGAGTCTTGAAAGTACACCATTGACGTTACGTTTTAGACGTCTGTCACATTTCCCGCGTTAAAGCAACACAAGGTTATATTTTGGTCAATTGTACGCTGATAGCTGCGAACTTATATCACGACTTGAATCTTAAGAATACTTTCACGTACATATCATTTTCTTCTTTGTATCTTACGTTAAAAGAAATTAACGCGTCTATAACGTCACTTTTTAGGAGCAAAATGACGTCGCGTTACTCTAAAAATGTGCGCTGTCCTTTCATCTGTAAATTGAATTTGTTGTACTATTTTTCGTCGTTTTGAAAATTATGATCCGAAATTACCGAGTCAGTCCCTTTAAACACATATCAGATTTATATACTGTAAACGAATGAATGATGGTACAGATAGAAATGGTAGCTAAAAACGAATATCTTTTTCTGTTTTTCAGGATTACTTTTGTGTGATGATATAAAGAACAGAATAGAACCGAACGGAGAACTGTAGGCATACATGGGCATATACAAAACAAAAACAACGGATACCATTTTGACAATCTTACCATATTTTGGACCTAACTTAAATGTATACGTTGAGAAGCTTACACTGAATTGTTATACGATTGAGCCACGCCCTACGAAAGCCGATCATCAAGAATTTGCGACCTGAGAAGATTCAGATCGGCCTGTGCCTCCACGAAGTCTGATCCTAATGTTCTACACTCTTCGCTTAGTTATACCCGTGAACAAACATCCCGGAAACATCCCGGAAACATCCGGAGAACTATCATAACTGAAAACAGCCCTATACTTGTGGAACTTGATCGTAATTGGGCTTGGGTTCAACACATCTTAAGGTCGGTTTCAGTGGGAAGTTACTTTATACATGAAGAGTGCACTGCGATAACCCAGTGACGTTACTTTATACATGAAGGGTGCACTGCGATAACCCAGTGACGTTACTTTATACATGAAGAGTGCACTGCGATAACCCAGTGACGTTACTTTATACATGAAGGGTGCACTGCGATAACCCAGTGACGTTACTTTATACATGAAGGGTGCACTGCGATAACCCAGTGACGTTACTTTATACATGAAGGGTGCACTGCGATAACCCAGTGACGTTACTTTATACATGAAGGGTGCACGGCGATAACCCAGTGACGTTACTTTATACATGAAGAGTGCACGGCGATAACCCAGTGACGTTACTTTATACATGAAGAGTGCACTGCGATAACCCAATCTTAGTGTTGTTATTACACTTGTGGAATAACGCCTGTCTGTTCACCCACTTAACCCTTTCCCACCTGTAGACGCATTTTGACACATCCGCAGCAGAACGACTTTTGAAAACATCGTGATAAAAGGAGTAATTGCTCAAAAGGAGCAAATTCTCCATTTGTCACAATGTTTTCAACTTTTTTCAGAAAGTATATCAACAATTTTAGTGATCTTCCATATGTTTGAGTAGACATTTTCAAAGTCGTCTACTGCAGATTCGCGGGAAAGGGTAAAGTATCCAAATGGATCTTGCTTTACTAAAGTGTCTGGAAACCTTCTTTGACTATTTAGGGAACAGTGCAGAGCCAGATCAGATATAATCAAATTATATACACAAGTCTTAAGATAGTGATTCATTGAGCGCCGCTGAATTATGTTCTTCGTCACCCAATGTTTGTTTATTTTGTGTGGTTATTATTATGTTTTTCATTTATTTACTTGTTGTGCTACACAGAACCCTTGAATAGTCATGGCGACCATTTCATAGAAGAATGATACATAGCATGGGGACTTAGTAGAACTGTACAATTTACACTCGCTATATTTTGTTACGAGATGTGGTATCTTTGAAATAAGTATTGTATTAAGTATTGTTTCGAGAAAATTAACCTTCAATTAACGGTATTTTGACCAGTTACTTAAATTTAATCGATTGATTTGCTGTCGCTTGCTATCGCAAAGTTACCTGAACGCAGTCCAGGTGTACAAGACAATCGCCATATGTCAACAATAGTCAAGCATGTATACCATTTTACCTTATTAAACTCCATCTAAAATCATTTACTGAAATATCAGATTTTCAACGGCCGCCTGGTGATCAATCATCTATAGTTATACCAATTTTTATGGGCAATAAACGGGAGAACAGACCATTTTTACGCCCGGTTTCACGGGTCATCAAGTGTGATGGTCCTGGCTATAACGTATGGGAAATTTATGATTCATTTTCGTAAAGAAAACCCTTGTGAAACTTGTGAAATCCGATCCTCTGACATTTTGAATTATACGGCCTACGAAAGATTGGGGGATGTATGTATTACTACATCACATGATACGCGACTGTTGAACTATACTGAATTCAAGTCGTCCCAAATACAGATGACATGTTGCGTATTTGCTGCAAACATTGTTGGAAATGAGACATTACTCAAACAGGGCATTTGGTTATTTCCAATGGTATGTTTAAAAGTCTGTTTCAATAGTACACATACACATTTTAGCTTCTTTCCCCGATTAGTTTATGTGCGAGCGACACCTAAATAAGGTAAACTAAGCCATCACTCTTGTCGAAAGAAAAATGTATTCCCACAAAACTTACCGCGTTGTCTCAACAATGAAATTACTTTCGATGCGTCAGCATGCATACAGTTTTATTCTGCCTACGCTTTCAATTCAAGTCAGGGGCGGAAGACACGAACGATTTTCTATGTAAATGACGGGAAGACACGATCGGGTTTCTATGTAAATGACAATATTTCACACAAATCATCTTTTGACATACAAATGAAGCGCGCCAGGCTAATTGAAGTATTACTACGTACAGTCTCATCAGAGTCTTTACAGGCCGTTTATTTGCGCAAAATGCCAAAAGTGTATGTTTACATGTCATTTATAGTATCCAATATACAACGAATCTGTAGGTATACTGTAGTAGGCGATATTGAAAACAAATAGGCTGAATGTAACAATGAAAGTCTAATTAAAGAGTTGAATAGAGTAAACGAAAATATCGTGTCAAAATGTGTCTGCATGTTAGAGAGTGTTAAAGAAAACTGAAAGAATCTTCGTGAAATTTAATTCTATCAATGCTTGAAAAGAGGAAGAATTGATTGTCTCTGGTCAATGCTCAGTCTATTCAATTTATATTGGTCAGGGTGTTCCGTGGCACGGTTCGTTTAACCCTTTCCCTCATACAGACGCTTTATGGCGCCTCTGCAGCAGACGACTTTTGAAATCATTGTTGCAAAATGAGAGATTGCTCATGATGAGCAATCTCTCATTTTTCCACAATGATTTCAACTTTATTCAATAATTCTTCTAACATTTATAGAGATATTCTATATTTTGGACTTGATAATGTCAAAGTCGTCTACTGCAGATTTTTGTGTATGGGGGAGAGGGATAATAAACAGGTTATGAATTTAGATTAGTTAAAATCCATAATCTTATTATTGATCTAATCCGTTCCTTAACAAGGGAGTCTATTGTTACGTTATTGACATTTTTACAAAAGAAGATTTGAAACAATGAAAGCAAACGAGAAATGTGTCATAATCATACATTTCACATTTTCAAACACACTTGGTCATTCATATATGTATATATTGCACTATTTTCTATTTTGTAAAAACAAAATATAGAAAATATACTGATGGTTAAATGGGACAGTTTCATGATATTTTGGTCTCACTTTTCAAACAATAAAAACTCTTTCTATGTATCACTTCAAGTAAAAACTTGAAGAACAGAACAGAAGTTTATTTATGTCTTTTGACTTGTGCATAGTACATCGTCATGCAATCACATATACAATACAAGATTTACAATACATCATATGAAAGCATAGACGAACGGAATAGAAAAAGCAAACAGGGGGTTTACTATTTTCCTGTTCCATTCCGTTGGTTTCATGTTTTCATGTGATGTATTGTATATTATAGTATTTGTATCAATACATTATGTTGTGGAGAGAATTTTTATAACAAAAATCGAGTTTACTGTGTTAGACTACCAGGTTAAATAACACCCTCTCTTAAGCAGTCATTTTAAGAATTTATTTAACAATATGAAACGAGTTCATTTTGAAAGATATTTCTTGAGAAATAAAATCACATTTCCAACGATTCTAAATAGTTGTAGAATATTCACTTTTAAGACCAACTTTTTTTTTGTTTATCTCAAAACATTACCTTTAATATTTACCTGAAATTCAAACTTTCACAAAAAGTGTAACAGTTTTATTTAAAAAATACACATACATGTATCATATTTATTGTCCAGCGAATTGTTTACTGTCTTCATGTATTGAGTATTTTTTTCATGTGCAATAAAGGTTATGTTTATGCTAAAACGACTCTCTATACTGTATACAAGTTGCCATGTTGAATTATTTAATTGAATATCAGATGCTTATTTTGGTTCACCACGGCGATAATATACTTAGCCATGGTCCCTACGTGACTAACCAGTACATCTGACTTGCCAACTCGGTACTGTACTATTGTCCTAGTTAAACCTTTCCCATATACAACACATCTGCAGCAGACGACTTTTAAAGCATTTAGGCAAAACAATTGAAACTCTCTTTAAATGAATTAGTAAAGTTGAAAACATTGTCGCAAAAGGAAAAATTGCTCGACATGAGCAATTTCTCATTGTACCACAAAGTTTTCAAAAGACGACTGCTGCAGGGGCATCAGAAAGCCTTCACCTATGGGAAAAGGTTAAGATATGTTATGAGGGGATCACGTGCCGTTGATGTTCAAGCAGTATCACATGCCGTTGATGTTCAAGCAGTATCACATGCCGTTGATGTTCAAGCAGTATCACATGCCGTTGATGTTCAAGCAGTATCACATGCCGTTGATGTTCAAGCAGTATCACATGCCGTTGATGTTCAAGCAGTATCACATGCCGTTGATGTTCAAGCAGTATCACATGCCGTTGATGTTCAAGCAGTATCACATGCCGTTGATGTTCAAGCAGTATCACATGCCGTTGATGTTCAAGCAGTATCACAATTAGCCGCTTCCATGATGTGATTCCTTTTTTCAGTCGTTTCCTTTGAAACATCTGAGTGAAGAAAGGTTATACATCATCATACATGAACAAGTATCTGCAAAATACGCAGTTTCATTTGATGCTGAGTTGAAAACATTTTGGGATAGAGCAGAATTGTTCGTTTTGGGGAACTTTACCTTTTTCCAAAAAGGAATTCAAGTATTATTTGCTGTAGAATCCTCACTGTCGTCAATATGAAGTAGAGGATTCAAAGGTTATACAATTCCGTTTTTGATGAATTATTCATAGTTCGTCTTACACTCGTCTGTTTACTAGAACGTGATCTAGTTTTCCACACGCCCTTCTTCTATAAGGAGTTGACTGACCTGCAACATAAACATTTTAGCTCACATTTAGGCTCACTTATATGTCACTTCTAGTTCACTTCTAGTTCACTTCAAGGTAACTTCTAGTTTACTTCTAGTTCATTTCTATGTCACTACTATGTCAATTCTATGTCACATCTATCTCACTTCTAGGTCACTTCTATTTGACTTCTATCCCATTTCTAGGTCACTTCAATCTCACTTCTATCTCATTTATATCTCAATTCTATGTCACTTCTCTCTCAAATCTATGTCACTTCTAGTCCACTTCTATCTCACTTCTAGTTCCCTTCTAGTTCACTTCTTGTTCACTTCTAGTTCTTTTCTATGTCACTTCTAGTTCACTTCTAGCTTACTTCTAGTTCACTTCTAGGTCACTTCTAGTTCACTTCTATGTCACTTCTAGTCCACTTCTATCTCACTTCTAGTTCCCTTCTAGTTCACTTCTTGTTCACTTCTAGTTCTTTTCTATGTCACTTCTAGTTCACTTCTAGCTTACTTCTATCTCACTTCTAGTTCCCTTCTAGTTCACTTCTTGTTCACTCCTAGTTCCCTTTTAGGCTCACATTTAGGCTCTCTTCTAGCTAACTTCTAGTTCACGTTTATGTCACTTCTAGTTCACGTTTATGTCACTTCTAGTTCACGTTTATGTCACTTCTAGTTCATTTCTAACTTACTTCTAGTTCACTTCTATGTCACTTCTAGTTCACTTCATTCACACTTTTAGTTCACTTCTTGTTCACTTCTAGTTCTCTTCTATGTCACTTCTAGTTCACTTCTAGTTCACGCCTAGGTCACTTCTAGGTCACTTCTATGCCACTTTTAGCTCACTTTTAGGCTCAATTTTAGGCTCACCTTTAGGCTTTCTTCCAGCTAACTTCTAGCTCACTTCTAGTTCACTTCTAGTTCACGTCTATGCCACTTCTAGTTCATTTCTAGCTTACTTCGAGTTCACTTCTATGTCACTTCTAGTTCACTTCTATCTCACTTTTAGACTCTCTTCTAGCTCACTTCTAGCTCACTCCTAGTTCACTTCTACCTTACTTCTAGGTCACATCTAGGTCACTTATAGCGCATGTCTAGGTCACATACGAAGGACGGATTTAGCTATCTGGCACTATAATCGAGGTTTGGATGGGGTTTTGCAACGCTGTCCACAGTATTTCAGGTATACCACGACAGGTCCCGGTAAATCCCTATAACTACCGGTAATTTATCCCGATACCTTTGGATTCGGTTAGGTATTTAAATCAACCTTGCACAGAAGTTAGACGAGTGTTAGTTGTCCGAAGATCTGTTAAGAGTTAAGCTCTTATCCGCATACAAACTATCTGCAGTATACGCTTTTGAAAACATCTAGAAAACTATATGGAATATGTATATACCTTTTGGTACACTTATTGGTAAGACTTTAAAACATTGTGTCAAAAAGAGAAATTGCTCATTATGAGAAATGTCCCATTTCGCCAAAATTGATTTCAAAAAGCATATATAGATGGGAAAGAATTAACGTATCGTTCATCGTTCGTATTTTATACTTTTATTGGACTGGGCAACTGTTCGGGTAAGACAGTCGTAGCTAAATCTGAAAACACCGAAGTTGTATTACTATCCGTGAAATCCATAGACAAGCAGGGAGTTTAATACATCCTTTGTTGTATTTGTTTGGTATGACTGGAAACTTGATCGAAGCAGGAAGTGACGATTATGCCGTATTCCTGACGTCTATATTCGGGTCCTGATGTCTAGTTGTAAAACACATCGACGATGTCTGGCATATGATGTAAGGCTTTACAACAGAAACTTTTCACACAAAATCCTGCTAGCTCAGTCGGTAGCAAAGCGGGCTGCAATACTCGGGTTGTCAGTTCGAACTGAAGCTCGGCAAAAAATTCATTCCGACGTTTGACAAAAGTCACTGTGACAAGCGTCATTCGTCGTTCACCAATGGGCTAACAGTCTATGTGGAAAAGCATCCAGTTGCTTGGAGAGTATGTTATGAGGGGTACTGGTGTGAGAAAACCAGGAAACATATGAGTAGGTGAACTGGCCGCCGTGATATGATTGAACAATTGTTGAAAACGGCGTTAAGCCCCAATCAATCAATAAACCCGCTAGCTCAGTCGGTAGCAACGCGGGCTGACAATACTCGGGCTGTCAGTTCGAACTGAAGATCGGCAAAAATTCTTTTCGACCTTTGGCAAAAACGTCAATGTAATAAGTGACATTCCTCTTCCGTCAATGGACTTACAGTATTTTCTTAAAAGCAACGATAAGCTTAGAAGAACTGTTGTGTGGAGTACCGGTGAGAGAAAGTCACGAAACACATGTGTTTGTGAACTGGCCGCCGCGATGTTGAAAACGGCGTTAAACCCCAAATCAATCGTCGACTCTGTCCGGTGATATGCCATCCTATTAAATGTTTAGTGAATTATGAAAGCAGGGTTTTAATGGCATCACAAGATTGTAGGGGAACTTGAGATACGGGACGTAACCCTTTCCCTCATACGACAATTCTGCAGCAGACGACTTTGAACGTATTTTGTCAAAACATGGAAAATCTCCATAATTGAATGGATAACCTATGACAAAACGTGGAAAACATTGTGGCAAAAGGAGAAATTGCACGTTTTGTGCAATTTCTTCTTTTGTCACTATGTTTTCAAAAAGCCGTCTATATGAGGGATAGGGTTAAACACACTTTTGTAATGAAACAACCGTCTCTGGTTTCTTAAATATTTGGATAAAATGACACGTTAAACGTTTGAATTCCACACAAAGTGTAAATTTATTCATAAGTGGAAATTGAAAACGTTATGTTGTGAAAGAGCTTATACATAGCTAAAATTAGTCAATTGCACGCACGTTATGAATGTACATGTATTAGGATGTCCAAATGCTCCTCAAAATCGTTTCTTTACGCATGTGGAAAGTTCGAGTCTATAACAAGTAATGTGGAAAGTTTCCAAAATATTAGAATCTTATCCCGTAGGTTATATAGCTGTGATTTAATATGGAGTACGTTTACAGATGCACTGGCACTATTGATGTCGATTTAATTGTGTGTCAAAATAACGCAATAAAAATGGAATTTGTTGACACCTTTAGATTTCTCATTTTTTATTGCATGTATTTAATGTAATTTCTGTTTACATAAACGAATGGTAAAACTTTGCTTTATATTTAAAGAGAGAAAAAATTGAACCTTAAACCTTTACGCCCTATAGCTAACGTATTATGCAAATTGCATTATGATTGCATTATGATTGCATTAGGATTTCGATAAATTGTTTGGTGAATAACTGTTTGCTGTCTGTCATAGAGGTTTGATTTTTGTATCGTGTTTTACACCGCTTTAAACAGGTGTTTTTCCGGCTATATCACAGATATTCTTTATGTACCAGTACTACTGGTCTAATCATCTTGACAGCAGCGAGCCCCGCAGTCCTGAGCGCCAATGAGAGAAAGCCATTGCTAATATTGTTGAATTATTTGTTATGACCCGGTCGGATATTGAACCCGCGACCTCCCAAACCCGAGCACCGACGCTTTACCACCACACCACCGAGGTGGCATATTAATACATCATCGTATTAACTGATTATACTATAGGTTGTACGTTCTCTTCTGTAAGCATCAACGTGTCTACATGCAGTATACCAGTATTACTTGTCCGTTTTTCGTGACTCCAGCGAGACAATCGTAATGCTAACCTCACAGTTCAGAATGACAAGGAGGTAAAGCTATAGCTACTATTTGCAAAGTCTTTGGTATGACCCGACAGAGGATCGTACCCACAACCTCCCGTTCAACCATTACACTATCGAGGCGGTCCAATGTTCATGTGTCCTTTAAGCGGTGGTTTCGGTATGTTCTTATCTCTTTCAGCGCCGAATTGATTAAAGTAGACTCTTCCATGTTCAAAATTGGGCGTCTCGCATTTCTCATGGAATAATTTTGTTTGACTATTTTGATAACTAAAAGACATACAATGCTTATTTCAGGTGAGACAGCTCGTGACGAGCTGACTCACCTGAGTCTGTATTGTTTTCAAAAACCTCAATATTGCCTTTGGCGCTGAAAGAGTAAAACATGCAGGGGAACTGTGTCCACGCTGTACACACTCGTCGTCGGTTCTGCTGAATCATGACTCATTCAAATACTGCTTCGTTTAAAAGAAGTATATTTAAAAAAACATTATCTTCGCTTGTTACAACGTAGATGTAGATACGCGTAGTGATATAATTGACTTAAGGCAGTTTGGCATCATTTATACCGAATCGAAAAGAGTATTTTAAGAATATGGAATTTTTATTCTATTTACATTTAATTCAAAGCGTTATTATTCGTCCCCGCGACGATTCGACCTATGAATAAAGAACTCTCGAACAAAACAGAATATTGTCAAGAGGGCTTTTGTCGAATTAGACTATTTACTTTTGAATTAATCATTTCCCTGATACAGGCAAAATTTCGTTTGTCGTTTAGAGTTGAATTTTGAAAACGAGCAATTTATCATTCTTTCGACATGTTCTCGACTATATATCTTAATTTTTATATTTATCATATTTGTTAACATTTTCAATATTAGTCCTCATAACAATTTGAAACAGACGACTTTAACTATCTAGTGATAGATACAAGGTGAAACCCCCGAATTAAAACTCAATAAAAAATTATATTCACCAAGTTCCACTGTCTTGGTTCATCAAAACGTTAGAACCACTGTTGTTGAAGACTAACTTGTCTCTTTTCCAACAATATTTTCAACATGGTAACTGAAATGCTGCGATGTTACATAGATTATAATGGTTCCTTTACTGACTTTTGCTGATTCTAGAGCTATAAACGCGACACGATATTATAAGAATCATCTTTTTAGATACTTATACGCAAGCAACACTATTTTGAGGACATGTGCTCAATATATTTTATGAGTTTTAACATTTGAAAATATTGTGAGAAACGGAGATATTGTTCAAGATCAACATTTTTTCATAGAGCCAAATATTATTTTTTCCAATATTCCCCCCCCCCCCCCCCCCCCCCCCCGATGTTTTAAAAAAAATGACTCTTATAATATCTTGTCACGTATATAGCTCTAGCATCATCACAATTCAGTTAAGGAAATATTATAAGCAATGTAAATAGGGCATAATCATTGAGAAACCGGGTCTCATCCTACTGAGACAGCACCACAATGGAATAAAGGCCTACTTACCATTTCACACATACACCACATATGCTGCAGAATACTCTTAAAACGTGTTGATGGATTATTGAAAATATATCGTTATGAATTAAAATACAATGCATATAACTATTGAATAGAGTTTAGAACATTGTGACAAAATGAATAATAGCTAAGAAGAAAAAAATCGCATTTTGCATCATTGTTTCTAATACTCGACTGTTGCGTGCGTTTCAATATGCATCTGCATACGGGAAAGGATTAACAGTTATATGAACAGTAAGATACTACAATAACATCAGAGTTGTTGGAGATTTAAAAACGTTCTCTTTCACATGCCACGCCCGATATTTCCAAAATATCTAAATTTGAAGTGATCCTTTAACAAATATGACACATACTAGTAAAGATTATTGGAGACTTCAAGTTAGTGGCCCTTTTCTATTTGTTTAATTTGTTTAATACATCGTCTTCTTTTTATTCCGTCTCCTTTTCATGTCTCGACTTTAGTGTAATTCGAGCCATCGGTCCTTTTATACCAAACTATTACAGAATGACAGTACAGTGTGGTAACTTCCTTCCATGGTTTATTTGGTCGGCGTAATATAGGTTCTCCTTCAGCATGGTGCCATGGGGGCCTTCAGAAAGTACACCACAGTGTCATTTCTAATATTTATCAGAAATACTGTAGAAGCAGCGGTAAACAATAATATAAATAATATTTGATTAGTCATCACCGGCCGTTAGACTTCACAGACAAATCATACGAGAGCAAAGTTAATAAAAAAATAAACCCAAACTATTGATAATATTGTATTGTTGTCTATCTCTAGATTAAAAGGCATTTCAAAATAAATATAAATATAGATATAGATTTATTTCTTCTGTTAAAAATAGCAAAGCTGCTTTTGAATCACCAATTTTCAAGGGAGGTAACTAAACAACCAAAATGTATACTGGGATAACCGAGTTACTGCCCTTATATTGAGACCGATTCTGTCTCGAGGTTAAAATTTACTTTGTTTCCATGTAAATTCAACCAAATTTAACCCTCAATTGACACAATTTTAATCGTTTGGAAAACCCTATATCACTGAAAAAGGTTACCTCTAAGCTTTAAAATAATGCAAAGAAAATTAAGGGGTCATTTATTATGCAAGAAGGAACTCACCCCGCTTGATGGTTACCGCCATTTTGAACGAAATCGGGTTGGGACGGAATTAGTTTTTCACATACTCTTCTTTCACGTTCGAACAAGGTCAAACTACTAAATATGATCAAATCATTTCCAGTGCCTCCTAAACATATGTGCAATAAATGTTAACTCAATGTCGTATATTCAATGTATTCTGGTGAAGGTATACACTCATTTCTTCGCAAACAAAGATTTTTTAGGGACTATTTGGGTGTAGATGGCGGAGGATGTATTTAGCGTAATTTGACCTTAATACTCATTTAGTTCCAGTATGTCTTTTCATACTCAATAATTTAGATCATCAGTTAACCCTTTCCCTCATACGACAATTCATCAGCAGACGACTTTGAACGTATTTTGTCAAAACATAGAAAATCTCCATAATTGAATGGATAACCTATGACAAAAAGTAGAAAACATTGTGGCAAAAGGAGAAATTGCACGTTTTGTGCAATTTCTTCTTTTGTCACTATGTTTTCAAAAAGCCGTCTGCTGCAGAGGCGTCAGAAAGCGTCTATATGAGGGAAAGGGTTAATATATCATATATCGATCAACCTATATGCGCTCGGAAGCAACTCCGTAAGGTTTCGTGATTTGACGATAGTTAATCAAACGCTGTGAAGGACATCAGAAAACAATAAACGCATTGGGGATAGTCATGTCGGATAACTGGTAAAAAAACGTTAAATTATTAAAATAAACAAGTTTCGTAAATTAGTATAATCTATTGACACACGTTCATATAAATACGAAGTGCTCTTTTAATGACAAACATAATGTTAATCACAAAGTAGACTCATGTTCATATAAATACGAAGTGCTCATATAATGACAAACATATGTTGATCACAAAGTAGACTCATACCTTTCATATAGTGATATTTCCATCGATTTCAAATTATGTACAAATGTCGATACCGATGAGCTACAAACATTGATAAAAATGCTGCCCAACAACAAAAGCGGATCCATAGACAACCTAACGTACGAACACTTAAAATGTGGTGGAATAGAACTGTCTGCTTGACTTGCAAAGTTGTTTAATGCCATTTTCCACTGTGAAATTATACGAACTAACTTTAGATCAGACCTTACAATCACCCTTCATAAAGGAAATGGCAAGCCACTTAACGACCCTAACAGCTACCGTGCTATTTCCTTGCTACCTGTTATTTCAAAGCTGTACGAAAACTTGTAATGAAAAGACTCGACGAAAATACTAAACGATTTAGATTATGGTTTTCAAAAGATTAAAAACTGCAAAATGGTTAACCTTATTGTACAGGAAGCCCGAGACTATTGTATTGAATGCGATAAGCCCTCTACATGTGTGTAACATGGACGATAAATCTATATTTGACCTCGTTTGGATACATGGGCTTATCTACAAACTGTTTGACTTTGGTGTCAAGGGCAAAATGCTTCGACTTATTTGGAACTCTTTCCAAGACTGCTCTACTCGTGTCACGCTAAACGGACCTTTGTCGAGGGCATTCAGGTTCGAACAAGTAACCAGACAAGGCTCAAAATGTGCACCGTTTTTCTAGACTGTGTACGTTAATGCACTTCTGGAAGCACTCCATGCCTCACCGTACATCCTACGTATTTGTGATCTCAGTCTAGCTGCACCAACTCAAGCTGATGACATTGTTCTATTATCAGTATCAAGACGTGGATTAAATGAACTGCTAGCAATATGTTATAACTATTTTTAATAAGTGGCGCGACCTGTATAACCCCACAAAATGTGCAGTATCTGTCCTAGACCGGAAGAAGCAGCGTCATGGTCCGATAGTGCCTGCGTTGTATGAAAGTACGGTGATTCCAGATACTGACTCATGTAAACATCTGGGTATCGTCCAATCAACGTCCGGAAAACATCCATTTAATTCCGATCAAGTGAAACAAACCATCAGATTCACGTTTATGTCTATTACCGGGATGGTGTCCGGAAGCATAGGTCCAAACCCGAGCACGGCAATGAAACTTTACAGAACTTGTGTACTACCGCGCGCTCTGTGTGTGAACTGTGTACTGACATGACAGATACGGTTCATAAACAATTATAAGTAGCACACCACTTTTGTTTAAACCAAGCTCAGGGCCTTACATTTACGACCTGGTCGGACATGGTTTTAGGTCTTGTTGGAGCAACTTCACTACCTGAGTATATTGATAGTCAGAAACTATTTGTTACCGAGCTGAACACGCACGCGAGGAATCAACTTAGGTTGACCGAATGGATGTTTCTGCGGACTGTACTACATTCAAACAGTGCCGCAGTCACCTTCGCCAGTCAAACATTTGGACTGTAGCTAAGTTACTTCCGTATACATTGTCCCGCATGACATTTCTGGCTAATATATGTTGTAAGCGACCACCAAACCAACCGGAAGTATGCCTATGTTGTCAGCATCCGCGTCTGCAGGGAACATAATATCTACTATTTGAATGTCCCCTAACGGACTTGCATAGACTATGGAACGAGTTCTATGACGAAAACAATTCATTATGTTCTGATTTATGTGCTATGCTACTATGTTTACCTAGACACAAACTCATCACATACATGCTTGTCAAAATATATGACAAACTTATCAATGTGTTAAAAGTCGAACTGTACCCTTCGTTTCTGATTATCTGTGCCGATCTCCTGACAAAAGTATACCCTTAGCACTGTATGAACAATACGTTTAATAAAAGCTTTTTGGTCACTTTACCAATCCCATTGTTGCTGTTTCTGTTTCGCTTTCAGAGAATGTTAAACCTTTCCACATGCTGATCCTACTTGGGAACAGTGACCGCGTCACTTAAAGATAGTTTGTACTATCGAAGCCCTTTGGTTAAACTTATAAAAGAGCCTCGATAAGCACATACATACTGATACTTACTGATAAACAGCTGCTTTGTACATATATATGGCATTTGAATAGGTTAAGCCGTGTTACTCTTAAACGGACTTCAGAAAGAAACTGCCGATCAGCGACTTACAGTCAGTCTACACCTATTCTTTTCTGATATTCACCTAGTCTACGAAACATGTTAAAATCATTGTTAAATCTCGTGGGGTCTGCTTTTGGGTGAAAAGACCCAATAAGAGAACATGCCATTTTCTCATATTTTTTTTCTTTTCTATTGTTTACTTTCTATTTGTTGTATATACATGTAACTGCAATTGTATTTGTAATCATTATGTAATACATTATATGTAACTCTTCAGAAAAGGGACGCAATAACGATATATACATTTGAAAATGAAAATGTATCATCCGGTATAGGATAGTATATATTGATTTGAATTAACACTTTTCACAAACTCAGTATATACATAATTATATTCAAGATACAACAAACAGGTCATATGCATATACGTATTTCACATAGTATGTATTCACCAGGAAGTATAATGGTTTGTCCCTTTCCCACAAACCCAAAAACTCAGCAGCAACTTTGAAATCCTCTATAGCTATGGAAATTCTCCGTAAGAGAAAGTGTTATATTTAACAAGAGGGCCATGATGGCCCAGGAATCGCTCACCTGATTTTCTTTTTCACTTTAGCTATATAAGCGCCGCCCCTGGCGGCCATAGTTTACGACCAATCAACTTGGCTTGAAGGAATATGATAGAGGGTCACCCTAGGAACATTTCTACAAAATTATTTGAAAATCAGCATTACACTTTCGGAGAAGAAGATTTTTTAAGTTTTCACTATAGCCATATAAGGCAAAATAGCCCCGCCCCCCCTGGTGGCCATGTTTTTTGACCAATCAATATGGCTTGAAGGAATCTGAAAGTGGGTCACTTAAGTAACATTTCTACAAAATTATTTGAAAATCAAGCTGACACTTTCGGAGAAGAAGATTTTTTAAGTTTTCACTATAGCCATATAAGGCAAAATAGCCCCGCCCCCCCTGGCGGCCATGTTTTTCGACCAATCAACTTGGCTTGAAGGAATCTGATAGAGGGTCATCCAAGGAACATTTCTACAAAGTTATTTGAAAATCGGCCTCACACTTTTGGAGAGAAAGATTTTTTAAGTTTTCACTATAGCCATATTAGGCAAAATAGCCCCACCTCCCTGGCGGCCATGTTTTTCGACCAATCAACATGGCTTGAAGGAATCTGACAGAGGGTCATCCAAGGAACATTTCTACATAATTATTTGAAAATCTGCCAACCAGTTTGGGAGAAGAAGATTTTTTAAGTTTTCACTATAGCCATATAAGGCAAAATAGCCCCGCCCCCCCTGGCGGCCATGTTTTTCGACTATCAACCTGGCTTGAAGGAATCTGATAGAGAGTCATCCAAGGAACATTTCTACAAAATTATTTGAAAATCGGCCTGACATTTTCGGAGAAGAAGAACTTTTAAGTTTTCACTATAGCCATATAAGGCAAAATAGCCCCGCCCTCCTGGCGGCCATGTTTTTTCACCAATCAACTTGGCTTGAAGGAATCTGATAGAGGGTCATCCAAGGAACATTTCTACAAAATTATTTTAAAATCGGCCTGACACTTTTGGAGAAGAAGATTTTTTGAGTTTTCACTATAGCCATATAAGGCAAAATAGCCCCGCTCCCCTGGCGGCCATGTTTTTCAACCAATCAACATGGCTTGAAGGAATCTGACAGATGGTCATCCAAGGAACATTTCTATAAAATCATTTGAAAATCTGCCAACCAGTTTGGGAGAAGAAGAATTTTGAAGTTTGTTTTCATTTCGTTGCCATGGAAACCAGAATTCTGCATGGATCCCAAACATTTGAAGGAAATCTGGTGAGGTCATTGAGAGGATGCTTTCTGTGAAGTTTCATCCCAATTGACCCACCGGTTACTGAGGAGAAGAAGTTGACGCACGATGGACGACGGACGACGGACGCCGGACAAAAGGCGATCACAATAAACTCACCTTGAGCAAAGCTCAGGTGAGCTAAAAACAGTTGAAACAATGTTGCAATAATAGAAAACTCTTATTATATGCAATGTCTCCTTTTGCCACAATGTTTTTTATAACAATGTATGTTGAAAAGGATTCAACAGTCGTATGTTGAAAAGGATTCAACAGTCGTATGTTGAAAAGGATTCAACAGTCGTATGTTGCAAAGGATTAAATAAAGCGATCTTGTGAACTTTTATTTATAGAAATAAAAAAATGAAAAAATAACTGTTGCTACTCTGTTTTCAAAAGACAGATATGTTTCAGGAATGTGTTCGCGAGGAACGATGTATTCGAATAAGTCAAGGCTATCGCGACTCCCCTGTATCCGTACACACTATACATATACGACTGAACGAAACTGGCCGGACTAAGACGGAAAGTATTACACTTGTTAACAAATAACTGACTGCGTCTCTGATACCACATTATCCAAATAGACACGTGTTTTTGAATAGTTTATCTAAATGTCGAACTTTTCCCTCATCTAGACGACTTTTGACCCATCAGCAATAGTAGGCATATTAGAGCATTGTGACAAAAGGTGAAATTGCTCGTAGTGAACAATTTCGCCTTTAATCAAATGTCTTCAACGCTGTCTTAAAATAAAGCCTGTAGTTTTCGTAAATGAAACATTGTGGACTCTGTGTAAAGTAACGGACAGACACTTTTCGCATCCTGTGGATTTTCTGTTTCAGGACTCGTTACTCTATACCTCTATCCGTATGCGACGGAATGTATCGACACGGATTAGCCTGCGCGGACAGCGAAGGCTGATCTGGGTCGATACATCACGCAGAGTTCATAATGTTGGTTTTTCTCGTGAAACGACTCATATCCTTATTTGAGACATGCCACATAAATACTGAGGAAACCAACATAGAACTAAAATACAATTGTATCACAGTATCCCATTTTCTTTAATATCATTTCCAGTTTGTTTGGCTTTCTTTCTGGCGTCCCTGCTTTGCTTCGAACATAGTACAAGAAAGTTTGTAAGACCGGCCAGAATGAAGACAGCCCCGGCAAATATCACAGATATGTTATAGTCTTTAGTTACATCATACAACCAACCTGGAATATATATATAAAACAATCACTGAGTCTTTTAACATACAGTCACACCGTAGTATATATCAATATCACAAATATAGTGTAGACTTTAATCCTGAGTCCCACCGAAGCCGGACCCAACACGGAGCACCCCAGAAAAATCACGGAACACCCCGGATCAATATATCTCTTGATCCGGGGTAATCCTTGGTAAAATTGAGTCGACGGTCCCTCGACGGTCCCTCGACGGTCCCTCGACGGTCCCTCGACGGTCCCTCGACGATCACAAAACATCGTCACCTGGGACCAGCCCTGACCCAACACGGCACCAAAACGGATGAACAAGGAGCCAACACGTATTACCCCGGTACACCACGGCAGCACCACGGACCGTCCCGGAATGACTCGGACCATTCCGGACCCAACATGGTGTCCACACGGATGACACCGTACCATCCTGGACCATCCCTGGTCAGCTACGGACTATCCCAGACCCAGCACGGACCGCCCTGGATCAGAACAATTTTGGTAGGCCTGCATTGTGGTTTGTTTCTCATTCATTCGGCTGTCACCTTCCTGTGAAGACCTCCTATATACTATAAGGTGTGACAGGTGTGGAGTCAAACACAGAACTGAAAATGCGTCCCTTTATGGTTTCGAACAAAGATCCGTGGTGATCTGTCTTCATCTTGGGTCGTCAGTGTCTACCCCTTTTTACCACTCTGGACAATCCGTAACGTCACCTTGTTAATCCGTAGCCCTACCGTGTTCATCCGGGACAGTCCGTGCTCATTCGAGTGGCTACCGTGTCGCTACCGTGTTCATCCGTGCTTGGTCAGGCATACACCGTGTATGGTCCGGGATGCTCCGGGGTGATCCGTGCTTGGTCAGGCATGAACCGTGTATGGTCCGGGATGCTCCGGGGTGATCCGTGCTTGGTCAGGCATGCACCGTGTATGGTCCGGGATGGTCCGGCATGCACCGTGCCTGGTCCGGCATGCACCGTGTATGGTCCGGGATGCTCCGGGGTGATCCGTGCCCAACACGACATGCCGGATTGCCCAGTGCACGGTTCAACTGCGGACCTTCTCGGAGCTAACACGGTCGCTACAAGGACCGTCCCGGACTATCCCAGATTGAAAAATCCTACCCGATTGTCCCGGATGACCACGGCAATTTTTAGAAGTTTAAAATTGCCGAGGTCGTTTCCCGGACCGTGACGGACCATGACGGACTGTCCGGGACCATCCAGGACTGCCCCGGATAAGCCCGGACCCGACACGGATCTGACACCGGATCGGCCAAATTTCAGTCCGGGACACTCCGGGACAGTCTGAGAGGTCGGTGGGACTGGGGATTATCATACAACCAGCCTGACAAAAAACAGGAACACCATTGTAAGAATATCACCGTGAAAGTTAACAATTGTATTTCAAATTCTAATATTACACATGTTACACATACCGGCAATTGGAGATCCTATAGTTACTGAGAGCCCAATAACAAACATCATAACACCCAGGATCTCGGCGATATATTCCTCCCCGAAATGTTCCAACATCAGACACGGCTGGACTACGTAAATAGAACCTGAAAATATGAGTTACCCAGTTTGGCATAAAATATCGTGACGAGATAGTCCTGTAAAGATCTATTGATTCTGGTGTCGCAAGTTTAAATCCCTGAGTATTAAACTATATTGCCAACTCATTGACATGTGTCAATACTGTCAGCGTCACTCGCCTTCCAATACACTATTCGCATATACAATAAATTTGCAGCAGACGTCTTTAAAAATATTTAGTCACAAATCTGGAAATATTTCTATAAAAGAAAGCATTTCCATTCAAAAGAGTCGAAAACATTATGACAACATTTGATTTGCTCACAAAGTCTTCAAAAGCGTTCTGTTTAAAATGCGGTCTTCAAACGGGAATTAGGTAAAGTGCTAAAACATCTACGTACGTGTATGTAGTAGATAGGTGTATATGTAGATGCTGAACGGTGTATCAGTGCGTGGAAGTGATAGAGCACACCGAAAGGTAAACCGGCCTTCGTGTTATTACCGATATGGTGCTTCACCTCAACTGTCAACTTGGAATACACAAGAGCCACTTCATATGAGCCGTCACGCGAGAAAACTAACATTAAAACCTCTGAGTAATGTATCGACCCAGATCAGCCTGTGCAGTCCGCGCAGACTGATCCAGCCCGACAACTTCCCTCTCAGGGGGATTGAGGTAAAGAGTAATGATTCCTGCAACAGAAAATCCACAGAAGGCGAAAAGTGTCTATCCGGGTAAGCCTGCGCGGCAAGCTTAGGCTGATCCGGATCGATACTTTACGAAGAGTCCACAGTGTTGTTTTTCCCGCGGCACGGCTCAAATTCAATTATGTTATAGCAACTCTGCTATGTTATCACATATATGGTTACGTGCGTGTCCGCTCAGAATGATCTGGCCGACACATTCCGTCTAAAGTGGGATAGATAGAGAAGTGATTCCTGAAACAGAAAATCCACAGGAGGCGAAAATTGTATATTCGGATACGCCTGTGTGGCATGCTTAGGCTGATCCGGGTCGATACTTTACGCATAGTCCACAATGTTGATTCTCTCACGAGACGGCCTACACATTGATTATTGCCAAGCTACGCCCCTGCCTGTACGCATATTGATTGTTTAACACAGTTCACTATTTGTATTATATTGTACTGTATTGTTAACTCTTTCAGCGCCAAAGGCAATATTGAGCTTTTGGCAAACAATGCAGATTCAGGTGAGTCAGCTCGTAACGAGCTGTCTCACCTGAAATCTGCATTGTTTGGCTGTGAGTTAAAAAACTATTCCAAAAATCCTATAACATGAAAATATAGTCGTCCGAGTTTGAACATGGAAGTGTCTACTTTAAACAATTCGGCGCTGAAAGGGTTAAAGAAACTTACCAAAACTGAATCCAAAGACCAATGAGTAGGCGAGTAAGAGATTAAACGACGTCATTAAGGGTATACAGAGAGTGGCCACACCACACAGTATGAGGCATGTACCAAACAGTGAGAGTCGATGAACGCACGGTATATCGGTGATGAATCCTATCACCAGTCTACCAAATATACCTGGAATACATAATAATGTGAGATTTTACTAGACATGATAGAAACATAGTACAGTTTTGTACTCTTGATTCAACATATTAAAACAGAATTTAAAAGTGTATACTTTATGTTCCAGTTTTTAACTAGTAAATCGCACGATATGAAATTGTATTTGCATTTGTGACAACGATGTACATATATTGTAACAGTTGAAAAAATAAACAAATATTATCTATCTAACTTTCATAATAAACCGGATGCAGACTTGGATAACTCACCCATACAAGGCTATGAAAGGCGCCGTGTCGTCCAAGCGCACCCAACCAAGAGGGAGTGAACCTGATACCTCGGCCATTAGAATATACTTATCATGATTGGTGTTCTGCATAGTTGACTCTATTAACCTTTATCAATCGTATCAGGTGCAATATGACAACTCAGTATGATACAAAAGTAAAATAAACGTTATTCACCTCCAATACCCATAGCTGATATCAGCCAGACACTATCACTTTGGGCGACTCCATTTTGAATGGCATAATCCGGTAGCATGCTATAAGGTATAAATGAGGATATACCGTACAGAAACGACGTCAGCAGCATTATCAGGAAATTCACATTAGTCATTAGATGCTTCGGAAATAAACTTTCAATGATTGAGATCTTAAACACGTTTGAGGGTTTATCTATGCTTGAACCTTCTTTCAGAGCGGTTCCAATTTGCAACTTTTGTTTAGCCTTTTTACGCAAGACTTTCTGTGCGATTATATGCTCAAATGAGGCATTGCTTCCCAAAATGCTTTGACTTAAAACAGATAAATTCAAGCTTCTTGAGGATCCTGCATGTGATCTGCTTTTATGTCTATAACCACTTAACTGTTCCTCCCTCATCTGGGCGAACGTTCGTACCGGAAATTTTGCACTTCCATTTGAGACAATCTTTTGTAAATTCCCGTTTATATGACAACCATTCCCATGGTCATTTATTTTAATAGATCCATTAGCGTGACCATTTAGCTTACTATCACGTTCATCAATAGTAAGCATAGGAGTTGCTTGTTCAGCATCGTCCACACGATTGTCGTCTTTAATACTATCAATTGTAATTTCAAGTTCATTAACCGTATCGCCTATAAATGGTCTGTACAGGGCACCAAATACACAACAGTTGAGGGAGAGACCAGCACATATAAGCATAGCACCACGCCACGTGTAGTGGGCAACGATAAGATTGAACACAGGTGTGAAGGCGAACTGCCCTACACCGGAACCACAGCACGCCAGTCCTATTGCAATGGCTCGTCGTTTGAAGAAATACTTTCCTATCGATACAGTCCCTGCCAGATACAATAATCCGTAACCAAATCCTGAAATGATTCAAAACACAAGTGTTACGTAGCTTCCATACGTATTAGGGTTAGGGTTAGGGTTAGGGTTAACCAAATCCTGAAACGATTCAAAACACATATGCTACGTTGCTACCTTACTTATTACATTAGTATTTAGAATATAACCAACTGAATTTATCCTGATCACTCCTGACATCATGCTAAACCTGTTGTAAAAATTGAGTGGCCAACGACTTGTTTCACTAAAAAGTACTAGAAGCACTTAACAGTTTCTTAGTCAAGAATTACGACATTTGAAAGCATTGTGTCAACGGTAAACATTGCTCATAACGAAAAAAACATCACTTTTGCCACACTATTTTCAACTCTTATCATTACCTTCACTTTTATTTAAAGATATATTTATATATCTTTGCCTAAATGTTTCCAAAGTCGTCTGCCTAATACTGTGTTGTCCTTAGGAACGGGCTAAATGTAAGGTCGGGCAATATTACTATATTACTATTCTTGTGCACTGGTTTTCACTCATGGAGTAGTAATTTGTTACAGTATGTATTGTCGTGATCACTCAGTTTCTGTTCGTTTTATTATTAGGCATTTTATGCCGGTTCAACACTTTTTCAATTATGTGTTTTATTTCTTGCGTATGTTTACAATAATACTGGTCGATGTGTCCTGACACCAGCTTGTCAGTCGTAATGCTAACCAAACAACTTTGGACGCTAAGGAGGGAAAGCCATTTATTACCCTCTAACAATAGTTTGTAAGACCAGTACCAGGATCGGACCGGAGACCTGGCGCACACAAGGTGGACAACGTACCACTACATGATGGAGGCGTGCTCATTCAGAAAAACTTTTAACCGAAAGAAGAAACTTTGTATGTGACAAAACTGCACTTACCTAGGAATATACCGTATGTGAAATATAGTTGATAGAGTTGCTTAGTGAAGTAACTTAATATAAACCCAATACACGTTACTATAGACCCAACAAAACAAGCTTTTCTGCAGCCTAGCTTGATTACAATCAATGCAAATATAGGACCTGAAAGTAAAACAAAAACAAGTTTTATTTTAATTTCTTACCATTTCAGGATAAAATCAATTTGTCTGTTCAGTTATCCTGAAATGTATGAATTTGATTAACACCGTACATCAATATCATCTTTTTATCCATTTACAACTTATCTTCAAAACATAAACCTTTCGCCCGTTTTAAAATGTTCACATTACTGCTTTTAATATAGATATATAATATGCAAATAAAACTATGTTTAGTTCATATATTAGCCGCTTCTGAAGATGTGGGTGTCTTATTGACCTTCCGTACTGGAATCATGTCCAGGTAGTTCACGTCAAATCAATGGAGCTATAGATTTAATGCTTTGTCAAAAGAAGCACCTAGTACTAAATTACATACAGACGGGCAATGCAGGGTGAAGGCTGTGGTGATATTGTGCGACTGTACATACTCGCCATGATCTTCACTGTACGCAGATTCATTAAGACCTTGATTCACTAGTTTCAGCTGATATACAGAACCATAAGCAAAACAAATCATTGATGGCTAATTAATCAATATTAACGGGTTCGTAGGGGCATTGCACTGTATGAAAATATAAATGCAATAGTTTACCAAAGCATTCACTTTTGATTTATCTATCACCAACAACGGTTCATAAATAAAGGCACAGTTACAAATATGGCCAGCTCACACGACAATTGACATTCTGGATGTTTCAATCATCAAAGAACGAGTTCGGTCTGGACCATCGTTGTGGATCAAACGCTCCATCCTGGATCAATTACGGTTTGTCAATGACAAATACCACATTATAGCTTCCCGACTATGAACGAAGTCCATTATTACCTTCCGTTCTCCAGTACTCTTTATATATATCGTCAACACCAGTAACTAAGAATCTACAGGTGTAACTATGTGACGGATTCATAGCTCTGACAACCAAACGTCATTAATGATGCGACTGCACCCATGTGTAAGTATAAACAACAAAGGCGTTTCTCTTTTAGCATTGTGAACAGACATATGTTAAAAGAGGTGAAATGTCATTTCTTAACTGCTAAATTTATCTAAGTCGAATCTTCCATGTTGAAAATTGGGTGACTCCATTTTTCGCCTGACAGGAAATTTTGTAAAAATGAATGTGTCAAGCAATGCAGATTTCGATTTAGACAGCACGTTACGAGCAGTGTCACCAGCATCTGACTTGTTTGCAAAAGTCTTTAATTTCCTTTGGCAGCGAAAGGTTTAACACCGCTCAATCTGATCAGGTGTTTTCTTGTTAACCATCTAGCCGTACACGTATACTGCAAGCATATGACTAAGGGTAATGGCCAAACACTTGTCCTTTATAATTGTGTAGTTTAAATTTCTTCAATATTAATGTAACACTTATGTAGGTCATTTTCGTGCGAAGTGGTCCTAAATCCGTTCCCTCATATAGACGCTTTCTGACGCCACCTGCACCAGAAGGCTTTTTGAAAACATAGTGACAAAAGAATAAATTGCTCAAAACGTGCAATTTCTCCTTTTACCACAATATTTTCCACTTTAAGTTTATAGGTTTTCCATTCAGTTATAGAGATTTTCTATTTTTAGACAAAATATGTTCAAAGTCGTCTGCTGCAGAATTGTCGTATGAGGTAAAGGGTTAAAGGTTGTTACAACAAATACATTGCAAACTCACCACATAGGTTGTATATGCCCACCATTATACTCCCGATCCAGGCCGTCTCTCCTTTTCCTGAGTTGTATTCGGACAGCAGCTCCACAAAGAGAACACCGAACGAGAACCGTATACCGTCAACGATCACCTCGGTCAGGAAGAACGCCAACACGATCACCCAGCCATACCCACCATCACGCCGAGATGGCGTCATTTCAGACGTCATCGGCGAGCTTATTCCTAAAGAAAGGAGAATATCATTAGTTCATGGGTTATCTGCCTTTGTCACGTGGTCCCGTATTAACCAGTCATGCTTAACCACTTTAAATTCATCATTTAAAGAATATTATGTCAAAGTAACAACATTTCTGATTGGTTTAACCATAATGGTTAAGCCAATCAGAACTAGTGTAACCTTGTGAATTAAGAAGTATTGGTATGAATACGGACCCAGATTATGTCTTCAGTGCATATAACTATCGCGATCATGTACTGCCATTGTAATTGGTTTAATGAAAACAATTTAAATGATCCACATCAAAGGTTAGGTGAATACAGATCAATTGATTGGGGTTTAACGCCATTTTCAACAATTTTCTGTAATATCACGGCGGCCAGTTCACCTACTCATATGTTTCCTGGTTTTCTCAGACCAGAACAACTCCACACAACATACTTTCCAAGCAACTGGCTGCTTTTCCACATATACTGTCAGCCCAGAGGTAAAAGACGAGGGACGCTTGTCACAGTGACTTTTGTCAAGCGTCGGAAAGAATGTTGACCGAGCTGGGGTTCGAACTCACAACCACTGGATTGACAGTCAGCGTTGCTACCGACTGAGCTACCGGGGCTGTGAACACAGAACATACGCACACGTCATAATATTTTAACATTTCTGTTTTCTTGTATGACATTTTACGCCGCTTTCAACAGTTTTGCATTCATTTCACGACTTATGCTGAGAAAATAACTTGTTCTGCTGGTACCAGCGCATACACCCGAAACACTGATCACCAATGTATAATTTCATTTGTAAAGTCGTTGGTTCGCCTCGACTGGTCCATTTATCCCAACATCGTTAAGTAGGTCGCGATTCCACCCCACAACCATCAGCATCAAGGACGTATAATGGTTATTCTACGGTTTAATCACTATTTTGCACTGCATATTTTTAAATAATCACCACACATAAAAGAAAAGGCACTGCATATCATGAATAATGTACCACGTCAAATGAAATATGTACCTCATATACGTGAAAATGTACTGCGTATAATACAATACAACATACTAAGACAGTAAAGGCGTTCCGTACTCTTACCATTACAGCAGCGAGACGGTTGTACTCGTGACGCAAGATTCACCATGAATAATTAAGTATTAATCTTGTAAATGTTTAATTCTCGAGTACATCAAATGTCTTTCTAACACTTGTCTATCGATTTTAGCTCTTAACCCTTTCCCTCATACGACAATTCTGCAGCAGACGACTTTGAACGTATTTTGTCAAAACATAGAAAATCTCCATAATTGAATGGATAACCTATGACAAAAAGTGGAAAACATTGTGGCAAAAAGAGAAATTGCACGTTTTGTGCAATTTCTTCTTTTGTCACTATGTTTTTTTGTCTATATGAGGGAAAGGGTTAAGGCATCTGTGTACAGTGTATATTCAGGCGAGTATGCACAGCAACTCGGTCTCACCGTCCGTCTATATGTTATACATTCCTGAATGTACCTTCTGACGACAAGTTGGAAGTATAGCCCCACTAGTTAAATTAATAGGCGGGAATTATATGTTTGCAGTGCACTAAATTATATACACCGGTTAACTGATGAACTTTATGCCCTTGCGAATGACATAATATTTCATACATGCTGCTTTTCAATGTTACTACACTTTACACATAGTATTGTATAACATAGTAATTGTAATGATGGTTTAGACGAGTTCTTTTTATATAATAAAACTAATAATTGTACACTTCCAAAAATATCCTAAACTGTATTCCTCAATTCGTATGCTGTATCCAGGCGGTGTATCCAGAGTGTCCGAATACACCGATTGTTCGGCAATTGCTAGATTGGTGTACTTTGATTGGTTGAGTGGGATGATTACGCCCCTGCAATGCGACTAATCCTTGTCACCACTTGATTTATGCTATAGTTTTCTTTATCACTCGAGTTTGTAAATGAAAGTATATCAATTGAATACCGTTTACCATGAGGCGTCTGCTGCATATGTAAGTAACTAAGTAAATCTGTTATTAACCCATTCCCTCATACGACAATTCTGCAGCAGACGACTTTGCATGTATTTTGTCAAAAAATAGAAAATATCTATAACTGAATGGATAACCTATGACTAAAAGTGAAAAACATTGTGTCAAAAGGAGAAGTTGCACGTTTTGTGCAATTTCTTCTTTTGTCAATATGTTTTCAAATAGCCGTCTTCTTCAGAGTCGTCAGAAAGCGTCTATATGAGGGAAAGGGTTAAAGTGACATGTGTATAACATATAATAAAACATAATATAAAGTGTGTTGGAAAAACACCCGGCCCCATGGGCCTATATGTCACAATATATATGGCAAGCTTCTATGACCGTAATTTTACGTATTCTTATCAGTTTGTGGTTCATGTAATCTATATACATTTATTTCACCTCCCACTAGAAACTAGCGATTTCATTTGACAAGAGCAGTCACATGGTGACCCCCTAAATTTCTATAGTGGGTCAGTAAATTTCTATAGTGAGGTCAATAGTGGACAAAATGGCCGCCATTCGTGGATTCTTCCTTTAAAATCACCTTTTTCAATCCAAAAATCACGGAAATCACTAACAATATTACAACTGTAAATTGCGTTTATGAAAATGAACACACATATTTTCCGTAGTGGGTCAGTAACGGACCATACAATTGATTTATTTCTTCAACCACCTTTAATGAGCAAAACAAATTGATATTGTTTCATTACATTATTAAAGTGAGTTTAACGGTACACCGTACCGAATACTAGGAAAATGACGTCAGCGGTTTGACGTCATAACGCTAGTCATTTGGCGCCAAAACCCCGTAAATTTCATCTAGACACGTTAATGTAAATGAAATAATATCATTTTTTTTTTTATCATGAAAGGTGGTCGATGAAATAAATCAGTTATTTGGTCTGTTACTGACCCACTACGGAACTATAGGGGGTCTGGAATTTATAGGGGGACTCGGCTATCGCTTCGCCCCCTAAACATTCCACAGACCCCCTATGTTTCCATAGTGGGTCAGTAACAGACCAAATAACTAATGATCTTTAACTCTATCGATGGACTCGTTCGAGCAGGCCGAAGCATCTGTATAAAAATAAGGGTACAAACCAATGGTAATGACACAAGTTACATGAATTCAGCCAATCGGAATACGTCGGTGATGAATGGAGGATGATGGATGACGGGATTACCCGAGGAGTTCCGATTAGAATGCAGCGTGATAACAGTTAAAACTTGATCATGCGCACTGCTGCTATCCGACCCTGACAAGTCTATGTAATACATACGAATGTTCATTAATTCAAAAATATATTGCATAACTATACAGCTTAACCCAATACCTCATATGAGCCGTTCAACGAGAAAAAACAACATCATGGAATCTGCGTAATGTATCGATCCAGATCAGCATGCGCAGTCCACGCATGCTAATCCAGGCCGACACATTCCGCCTCAGAGGGATAGAATGATGATTCTTGAAACAGAAAATCCACAGAGGCAAAATTTGTCTGTTCGGGTTAGCCTGTGCGGCATGCTTATTCTAATCCGGGTCAAGACTTTACGCAGAGTCTACAATGTTGTTTTCGCGTTTCGGCTCAATTATGATAATTTAGAGTGGTCTGAAGTGAAAACATCTTAGTAAAATGTACACAGTGTTATAAACATTTTGAAAAGAGAATAAATTGCTCGTGTTATGCAATTTCTTCTTTCCTACCTGATGATACTGTTTGCAAGTCTCCGTCGGTCTCCCCCAGTTTCCATGTATTAACGGATATGGAAGAATGTCTTAACATATCAAATTAGCATTTATACTACATGTACACGCATAGTACGTATTTGATTAAATTGAATGTCATTGCATTAAAAAAAAAATGATGTCAATTTAATGTCAAGGTTAAACGTAATATAATATAGGCCGATGCGTGATCCTCCCGTGCAACAAAGGTGTAACTGTAGATTAGGGAGGACGCGTGTTACTCTATGGGTGATATCGTGATATTTCCTATGTATGAGGCTACTAAAATCATCCTTCTATATTGCGATAAGTCTACATATATCAGTCTTGAACTTTCAGACTTTTGTCCAATTTTCGAGGTGGAACACATATTTATCAATGATATTACTTATATATGAGCCGTTCCACGAGAAAACCAACAGTATTGACTCTGCATAATATATAGGTAAAGAGTAACGAGTCCTGAAACAGAAAATCCACAGACTGCGAAAAGTGTCTGTCCGCGTTAGCCTGCGCGGCATGGCTAGGCTGACCCTGGTCGATACTTTACGCAGAGTCCATAATGTTGGTTTTCTTGTGGAACGACTAATATCAGCTATTAACCCATTCCTACTTAAAATTGTTTTTTCACTTATCTGTAGCAGTCGGGTTTTTCAAAAGTGTTGGCCAAAGGGAAAATTGCTAGTTGTGAGATTTCTTCTCATTTTGCCACTCATGTTTTCAACTCAAATCAGGAAGTAAACATCCATTTATGGATATTTCGCATGCATGTAGCTAGAGGTTTGTAAGGTGCTCCGCTTCAGATGTGTTGAATGTGGGATAGGGTTTTACAGATCCAAATTATCGTTAGATAATATACTTATAAAAAAAATATTATTATAATGTATGAAACACCTCTGTGCCAATATTCTCTATAACCAGCAAACTACATTATGATTGGCGTTATTTAGGGGAAGAAAGAGTCATAAAAAGGTTTACCTATTTACATAGTGTCATGCAAAGTTTTGCACTTAAACAGGTTTACTCTACTTGTAGTTTCAAAATGAACTTCATATCTGTATACATGTATATGTATGGAACGCCTTTACTGTCTTAGTATGTTGTATTGTATTATACGCTGTACATTTTCACGTATATGAGGTACATATTTTATTTGACGTGGTACATTATTCATGATATGCAGTGCCTTTTCTATTATGTGTGGTGATTATTGAATAATATGCAGCGCAAAATAGTGTTTAAACAGTAGAATAACCATTATACGTTGTACAAACAACGTCATGTGCAATACAAAATATATACTATGCAGTACAAATGACATTATATGTGGTGTATTTGTTTTTGTATGCAGTAGTTTTACATGTATACGTTGTATGTTGGTCAATAGATGCGGTGTATGTTTTAATATATGAAGTGCCTGCACGTATCTTTATACCTGGTGAATTATTATGTATGTGTTCATAAACAGTCATAGTACGCAATGCATTTGGCAATATGTTCGGTCCATACTAAGTTATACATGGTGTAAACAACTTTATATGTGGTGCATTTTTCATTAGGATGATCATACTTTCCGGCATTCTCCGTAATTATTTATCCGGATAATACCGAGTCAGACCGTTTACTCAATTTAAAAAAAGCGCTTGAATAATTTATAAATAGATGTGTACACATGTTCTGAATACACGAGGGCCAGAATGTCGTCGTCTGCACTGAAATCCGCTCTAGACGAGATTGGTGACTGTTCATTCGGCATAATTTGCAGTCTGATCAAAATCTACAATCTAAAGTCTGAATATTACTAGTCCAATAATATATGACCTCTTACAAGCTCGAGTGCTTGTCAACGGAGTCTTATGTTATAGGACTAGAATATTACATGTACTTACATATGCTTATTAGAAGCTTCAGTCAACTTGTGAGGATTATGATAAGAGGATGATTTGAACCTACACTGTTCAGAAGTTATGCCTTTTCCCAAAGACAAAATAAAATATATCATGCAAATCACTTTTCAAGTTATTTCTCTTAATTCCAGAAGCTGCTGAGGAATTTAAAGTTGTTTTTATGAGGGAACATTACCATAAAGTGGTAACCTGAACACATGTTTAAATCATTTCCGTAATACAACAAGTATGCAGCAGATGACGTTAAGGCAAAACTATAGAAAATCTTAATAAATGAAAGTATAATTATTGAAGAGGGGGTTGGTTGAAGCAATTTATCCTTTTGCCATAATGATTTCAAGAGTTGTCTGCTTCAGGAATCAGAGATCATCTGCATAGACGACATTCTGCATCTCGTCTATTTTAGAAAATGTGTACACTCTCATAAAGATTGTTCCACAAGGCATAGACGGTGTAAATGTTATGCTCGGTAATTTCCGGAAATAATTCCGGAAAATGCCGGAAAGTATGATCATCCCCAAGGTAAATACACCGCGTATAAAGTTTAAACCACCGCATATAATCAAAGTACCACCACACGTATTGAAGAATAGACTGCATATAATGTTGTTTGTATTGCATATGACGTTGTTTGCACACTATATAATGGTTATTCTACTGTATCTTCATACTTGTGGACTTCATATTATTAAATAACCACGATATATTATACAAAATGCACTGCATATCATGCAAAATGTACCACGTCAAATGAAATATGTACCTCGTATACATGAAAATGTACTGCGTATACTACAATACAACATAGTAAGACAGTAAAGGCGTTCCATATATATGTATGTATAATATATATACGGACGGCGAAAGTAGGCCGATGCATCAGAAGCGTTAAGATCCTAAGTGTCTTGACTCTGCTCAAGTGTCATTTTGAGTTTAGTGACAGGCGATGTTGGATCTCATTGTATGGTACAAGCACTACAGAACAAGTCGACTCTATGCATGTGTGATCTCTCACTAGAGCATTCAGTGTTCAAACCCTACATGTTATGTTGTCATACTTGTTGCACTCCAACAGTGCGATCATACCCGGGTCGTTCGATCCCATGAACACTCCACCAGCGCGATCATACCCGGGTCGTTCGATCCCATGAACACTTCACAGGTTTCATTGAGAAAAAAAATCGAAGCTATTGTAAAAGTATTAATTTTCGATTACATTTATAACTTTATAATTACGAAATGAGTTCAACAACAAATCGTATGAACTTTCATAATAGGTCACGTAGTCAGGATTTTGAATTATTTACTTCTATATAAATGTTCTGCTAGTGTTGCACATACAATGTTTACAAGATATATTGATTGGACGACCATTCAAAGGTTTTTACACTTAGCTGTCTGGTATTGAGGGTACACATGTACTGATAAATCCTAGTCTAGACAGAACTAAATAGCCTACTTTCCCGCCTGCAGACGCCTTTTGACGCACGACTGTTGAAAACATTGTGACAAAAGGAGAACTCATCTGATGTAGATTCGTTGTATGTGGGGACTGGTTAAGAAACACGCCATACGAAAATGGAACTACACAGGTTTACATTCTAATCCGGATTAACCCTTTCCCTCATAGACAATTCTGCAGCAGACGACTTTGAACATATTTTGTCAAAACATAGAAAATCTCCATAATTGAATGGATAACCTATGCCTAAAAGTGGAAAACATCGTGGCAAAAGGAGAAATTGCACGTTTTGTGCAATTTCTTCTTTTGCCACTATGTTTTCAAAAAGCCTTCTGCTGCAGAGGCGTCAGAAAGCGTCTATATGATAAAAAAGGGTTAAGATCGGTCTGTAAACTTGCAGTCTCTTTATAGTTATCACTTTCGCAAAGATACTTCAATGATGCTTATAATCAACTGGCACCAGGAGAAGATTCGGATCAGGCAGCGTGGGGATGCAAAACTGATCCAGTTATTCGCTCTCACAGAATGTATTTGATTACCTAATAAAGGACTCACTGGTATTTAACCAGCATATTGTAACTATTATGGCGGTACGGATGTGAAAATGATATCAGCCGGGGAAAACAGTTAATCCTTTCCCTCATATAAACACTTTCTGACGCCTCTGCAGCAGACGGGTTTTTCAAAACATAGTGGCAAAAGAGGAAATTGCTCAAAAAGAGCAATTTCTCCTTCTGCCGCAATGTTTTCCACTTTTGGTCATAGGTTCTCCATTCAATTATAGAGATTTTCTATTTTTTGAGAAAATATGTTCAAAGTCGTCTGCTGCAGAATGAGGGAAAGGGTTAAGTAGCCTAGTGGTGAATACATCTGCTTCCGTAGCGGAAGGTCAGAGGTCAGAAATCATTGTATTCCCATTGAGGACAGTGACACAAATACGTTTATATTTGTGTGTGAACTAAACTTGCTATGTTTTTGTTATCATAATACGATCGTCGATGTACCCGAACTATAATGACATAAAGGAATACTGACTTAATGCCATAAGGGTCCTTGATGTATGAAAGGTTTGTGATCCGACAAGTGTACGGAATAACTCCCTGCTATGCTGTAAATAAGGTTGGGATTCGAGAAGTGTAACATACGATCAGAACAAGAGGGTCTTCCAAGTCATTACGGGCTTACACTGTGAAACTAGATTAACTAAACTCCTTTTTTCATGCAATTGTTTAAGCTGAGCTATTGTCATTTAATCTGTTTATATACTTAATCCAACAGTCAGTGTTCAAACTTTCCTTCAAGACTTTGATTTATAATTGAAAAATACAACAAACAAACAGAAAAACCCATTACTAATTGATGTCGAACAAACACATACAGGGGGCAATCTTATATACCGGTTTGGATGCATTCATTCTGATCTGTAATGGTCTTAATGGGCACCACAGACCAAACATTGGCGCTATAGTACAAGGTTTTCTCTTCTCTCATCGGTATTCACTTGAGCCGTTCCACGAGAAAACCAACATTATGGACTCTGCGTAATGTATCGACTCAGATTAGCGTGTGTAAACCGTGCAGGTTAATCCGGGTCGACACATTCCGGCACAGGGGGTAAGAAGGATAGAGTAAGGAAACAGAAAATCCACAGGAGGCGAAAAGTGTCTGTCCGGATCAGCCTGGGCGGCATGTGGGAGTACACACTGTTGGTATTCTTGCGGCTGGGCTCATTTGTCTTCTGTCATCAGTATTCACTTGTTAATTTATGTAAAAAATACGACCCTCTTTTCGAATCAACATGGTAGAGGATATTGATAATGAAAATAATGAGTTATATGATAACCGCTAACCCTTGATAATCTCCGAACGTGTTTATACTTTAAGTTGGTGATATGAGTAATACTTAACGAAAACAGACATTTTATAACGAACGTAATTTCGTAAATCCATTACACATGTACATCACGCAAGTGAATCTTGGCCTTCAATGACCGCAAATAAGTAAAACAATGGTCAGACGATTCCGATCAAACACAGCGGACGTAGATCAGGTTGTGTAAATGCTGATCTTTATTTAAACAAGCCATTAATACGCTACGATTTGTTGTTTAAAGAGTACTGTTGTTTTAAATTAGGACAATAAACATGTTACGAATGAAGTTGTGAGTAAACATGTTTTTACTATTGACTAACTATATCGACTTATTCATTAGAACATTATAATAAGACGTGGTTGAAACAAAATCACAATACGATCATATCCAAATTTGTAGATGCGGTTGTTTTTTCGTATCTTTTTACTAAGTTTTTTAGGATTACCCATGTTTACCCTATTTGTAAAAGCATTCTGGTCTTCATTCGTAATGTTAACCCGTGAAACGTTTTGACGAATTTGCAGCAGACGACTTTTGAAATAATTGCGGCAAAAGGAGAAATTATCCATAATGAGCAATTTTTATTATTGCCACTTTTCAAAAAGTTTACTTTCATTAACATGTATAGAGATTTTCCATGTGTTTATCGTTATGTTTTCGCGATCGCCTGCTGCATATCGGTCGTATGTGGGAAAGGGATGTTAATAATGAATACATAAATAAGAAATACAAACTATCTTACCTTATAGAACAAGGCTATTTGTCTTTGTCCTCAAGTCTACACACTGTTCCACAATAACACCCGACCACTCACAGACGACTATTACCTCCCTATACATAACGTAAATCAATACTCCGAGTGTTTTGTGTCTGTGTGACGTACTTGTCAAAACTAACTCGGATTTCTTAGTTCGTGTTTTGTAATATAAACCTAACCCTCTCTCATAAACAGACGTTTTCTGACGTCTTTGTAGCAGCCGATATTTGCCATAGTGGTTTTTTTAAATTTTCAATAACTTAACTTTCCCATATATATATATTGTCTATACGTTTGCCAAGGTATGACAATTGTCGTCTGCTGCTGATTGGGTGTATATGGGAAAGGATTTATACCTCTGACGCATTA
This sequence comes from Serripes groenlandicus, assembly GCA_031761405.1. Lineage (NCBI taxonomy): Eukaryota > Metazoa > Mollusca > Bivalvia > Cardiida > Cardiidae > Serripes > Serripes groenlandicus. Next base: position 1,888,586 of record JASEVX010000005.1, read on the forward strand.
GAAAACCTTGAAGGCTTGATGGTGACGGTATTGTTTCCATTTTTTACAATGTTTTCAATTGTATATCGACAGTATATATCTTATTTCCTTAGGTGTACACATTGATTATCCTAAACCTACTGACTCTTTCATAACATATTCAATAAACGGTTAACCTTTTACCTGATATATGCCAATACTAGAATAGGGGAAATCGAGTATACATCTGGTTATGCGATTTTTATTTTAAAATAATTTAACCTAATTATTGATGAAAAACCGATAAAATTGCCCTAGTGAACACGTTCATTCGTTTTCTACAGCGGCTCCGAAAAGTGATCGAACATTGTGTAGCTCGTACAAAGAGATAGGATGGACATGCTCGATACTGAGAAGAACAATACACCTAGTATGTTTTATATGTTTAACGCTATTTCATTTTCTGTTTGGATAACAAAAGAAACAAAGACGCCTACTCTACCGAGCTAGACACTATAGAGACTGATTCCAGTCTACACTAAACAATATATTGTATAAATGAGCCACGTCACACTAATCCCGCCCCCCCCCCCCCCCCCCCCGGGTCTGTGTGTGGCCCTTCCTTTACTAAAACCAGTTGTACAAGCACCGTTGGATCCCCTGGAGAACAACGTTATGTAATTAATCGAATATACAAATACTAGATCGTAATTGATATTAATTTCTTAACCGACAAAGGTAGGTCGGTTTTTACATGGTGTCGATATTTAACCCTTTACCAAAAACAATTTAACCGCAACAGACGACTTTTAAAACGGTTTTGCTAAAATATTGAAACTCTTTGTAAAAGGAATTACAATTATCAAAAAAAAGCTTGAAAAAAAATGCAAAAGAAAACATACTCATTATGAGTCTCCCTTTGTCCAGGGTGAGTGTATTATACACTCACCCTGCTTTGTCACACTATTTAAAAAACGTCTGCTGCAGAGGCATCAACTGGCGTCTGTATGTGGGACAGGGATAACGTGACGTAATTAGGGCCAGGACAAAAAAGAAAACTGTTAGTTGTAATAAACTCTTACGCGCGTCTGACGAAACTTCCTAACTCAGTCAATTTGGACGAATGCTATCAATTCAGTGGTCGAGAGTTCGAGATCCGGCTCCGTCATTCATTCTTTCCGATGATTGACAACTGTCTTTGTGATTTGCGTCATTCGTTGTCCACAAATGAGCTTACCAGTCTATATTGGTACTCAAATGCCTGGGAAGAATGTTGTTTGGAGGAGTACAAGTACGAGAATGCCATAAAATACGTTAGGGTTACTGGTTTCCTAATTACATGTATATATTTGAAATACCGTTGAAAAAAGCTTTAAATTCCAACCCAATAAATCAATCAATTTGGCGCACACCAACTAGACAGGTGCTTTGAGTAATCGATAAGCCGTCAATAAACACTGAATCGATTTGTCATCTGTTTAAGATATCTTTGTTCTTGAAAAATACAGTGTCTGGTAAAATACGTAGACTGGAACATGTTCATCTATTTACTGCCATCGGACTATCGTTTAAGACAAAATGTATCAGTTTTGAATTAAATATTCATATGAGATCGTGCCATAGAAAAATTCTTTGGATATGTATAGATGAGTTCTCCAGAGAGATTGTTACGTGCTGAAATTCTGAAATAATACACATCGAGGGCTTGGCGTGAAACGGTTGTAACTAAAATTGGTATTATTTTTAACAAGGTTAATCACCTCGCCTTAAAGTCTTTAAAAGCGTTTAACCATTTTTCTTGGTAAACAATGGAAATTTATGTGCCATTGCTCGTTCTGAGCAATGGCACCTAAATTTGCATTGTTTACAAAAGGGTCAAAATTGCCCCTAAACCACGGTTTTTAAAATAGGCTTTTAGTTACAACTGTTCCACGCCAAGCCCTCGACATGTATACACATTTCAGGGACTAATTCCAGTTGACAAGAGATGCTCTATGTAACTGGGCAATACAACGTTCTTAATCGATCTGACATCATTGATCTCTTACTGAATTGACTAGCTTGTCAGTCGGTTATCGTTTATTCACAAAGCTAATGTTTGACCTATTGTAGTTTCGAAACATTTAAGCTATCTAAAGTTGGTTTACACATTTCTATTTGATGGATATGTATCAATTTGTACTCGCCTTACATAATGAGAGACAAAACAATGGTAACATGTGGACAATATTGTTCTGACGACGTCTATGCAGCATTAATAACATTGTGAGAAAATGGATTAATCACTTCTCTTTCCAATCTTCATCAGAAGTTTACTTTCAATGATTTAACTGTTAGAGTTCATTTCCGAATGGTTTCAATGTAGACGATATTTAACAGCACACAACTCTGTGTTCAATAAAACAGTCTGGTAAGTAACGGTTTGATACGGTTCGTAACTGGATGAAATAGCTGTACTTTGATTGGTGGATTGGCTATCGTTAGCGAGCGTAAAATTACAATGTACACGCAACAGATAAATGGTTAAATCACTAACCAAAGAAAGCATTTTCTAACTGCGTTGATGAACTAGATTTAAGATTGACCCTGTACCACATACACTTATTAAAGAGCCAATTAATTTGAAAACAGAAAAAAACATTTGAGGATCTCTTTATAAGAAAGTGAAAAGACAATTTCAGGATAAAAAGGAAAACGTTCAGTTCAAAAGTATCTTCAGATGCGTCAACATATGTATGCATAAACGAAACCGAAAATGAGTACACACGGCCAGGTCATATTAAGTCAATGATTTAATTTAAAGTTTTAATGAGGGCTGTCTGGAAAAAGGGCGTGTATTTGTGAATATATCATCTAATGATTGGAACATCGCCAATCCAGATAAGCTACGGTGAAGTACAGCGGAAGTGTAACAATCAAGGGTGACAACTCTTGGACTAGCTGACCATTTTCGATATAAACTGTGTGTTTGAAACGTCGCATAACAGACAGAGCGCCATAATGCTGTCACATATATGGTGATGGCAGTTCTGCCAATCCAAGTGCAGTACTTCTATTGATTGGTCGGGGTTTAACGCCATTTTCCCAGCTAGTTCAGTCATATCATGGCGGCCAGTTCATCTATCCATGATTCCATGCCTTTCCGGTACTCCAATTAACATTTGTTCCAAGCAATTGACTGCTTTTCTACATATACTTTTAGCCCATTTATGGTAGACACATAACGTGTTTCGATTTATTACATCAGGAAACAGTACCCCGGATTGGGATACCGAACAGAATATAATAATAAGGTCACTCACCTGCACTGCCTTTTTCTATCCAATCCTGCAAATAATTGTCAAGAAAAGTTCCAAATATATTGTATTAATACCGCACATCGCTTATTCCCTTATGACTTAGTACTACTTTCTTATGTCCATTGTTATACATTACATTTCTCATATTATCTGACAGAATAACACACATTTTAAAATATATTCAGTGCTAGTTTCACAACATACTTGATTTAAACTGGGTTGTTCAATTGAATTCAACACACTGAACATGATAGAAACTGACACAATTGTGGTTATAATTCCATCATAGATTATAGAAGCAGTTATATCTGGTTTAAAGCGCATTATGCATCTTTATATAGAGTGACGAAATATACACTTTTCACAAGTTTAACCCATAACGTAAATATATATTTAAACATTATTAAAGGCTAATATATGTCGGCGTATCGCTGCAGTTTAGTCAAAGCTGTTCGGTTCGCTATTTATAATGTGATGGTCTTTATAAATACACACACTAATGAAACAATAATGAGCACAAGTCGTTTTCATCGAATTATAAGGAGGAGAGGGAACAGAATGTTGACATAGAATGCATGCGTGTAGCTTAAGACAATGCGCTACCAGGGGTCATAAGGTGACGTTCAGAGTCGTCTAACTTTATCTACAACGATCAACAATCTTTATTTAGGACTATTCAACTATTGTACTCATTTCCCTTTCATGAAACGTAGCCTCTTACACACAAAATGAAGTGCTTGAAGATGCATATGTTAATCTGGATCTTCAATGGTCGCAACTAGTTTAGTTTTTCTTTATAAGAGTAGAGAAAATTTTAATTCTAGAACATATTTGTCCCCTGATGCAACTTAAAAGGGAATAAGCTATGTCCCTGGATGTGTCCTCGTCCGGTCATCGCCGACAAGTGTCTATTTACATAAAAGCAGATAAAAGTATCCCGAACCCTTTCCCACATCCAACACATCTGCAGCAGATGCCTGTTCAAACTTATTGGCCAAAATGTGAACAATATCATTAACTGACAGTTAATTACTAAATGGAGTTGAACACATTGTGACAAAAGGATAAATTGCTCATATCCTTTTGTCATTATGTTTTGAAAAGTCGTCTGATTCAGAGACGTTAGAAGGCGTATGTGTGTGGGAAAATGTTAAAGCTTCATGCTGTAAGATAAAACTCTCGACACTTTATTTGAGATGATCTATTTCCACACTGCCGTGTTAGAAGGTAATTTGTTATAAGCGCTCATAATCATGCGTGCATTTTCAGGATTTACTTAACATGACAGGAATAAATCCGTATAAAGCCCTGTCATGTCTTGTAAAATAACCCAGGCAATCAGCTAATCCTTATCTCTTTCACTGCCGAATTTCACAAAGTTGACTCTTCCATGTTCAAAATTGGACTATTCCATGTTTCGTCCAACATGAAATTTAGTAAAATACAATGTCTAAGTGGCAAAAATGAAGATTTCAGGAGAGACAGCTCGTTTTGAGCTGTCTCTACTGAACCTGCATTGTTTGCAAAAGCTTTTAATATCATTTGTCAGCGAAAGAGTTAAAATATATATATATCATGTTGTTTATCAACATATTGCTATTACTTATCCATGGATACAGATACTGAACTCCAGATGTGTGGATGACGAAGTTCCCATGTGACGATCCAAAGGACTAGGGTCTATTGAGAATCCTGACGATACGACTGGGGAAGTGCAATATCAACACGTCTGAAAATCGCATTAAAGGCGATTACTACAGATTGTCTTTTCTTTGAAAGCAATTCGTTTTCATTGACAACCTATTTTTGATAAAATCATAGATATATAAATGTTTCAGTTAAATTAGAAGTTGAACAATTCTAGTCTGTCGTATTGACTATCTTGATTAAGGATTGCCATTCTAGAATAAAAGTCTACGCTATTTTGTTGTTTCTTTATGACAATAGTATTGATTCAAAGTTCTATAGGAGACTTATTGTACTGTGAGTCAAACTCCACGTTTACAGGCCATGTTAATGACATTGTCATGAGGTCTATCAAGTGCCCGATACTTGAGCCACGTCAAACAAACAAACACCTTTCGTGGAAGAAATTGATGCATTGCTAGAGCGGCGGCCTCTCCTACAAAAGCCACGGGTCCGAATCCCAATGCTGGACGGGTTATTCCTTTTGGTATGTGTTTCCGCAAAAGAAAAACGTCGTGAGTACTGATTATTCTCAAGGAAGCAGACATCGAGCGTGATTACTATAACATGACAGCTTATTTAGCATTCACTGTAAAATAAAATTAACTTAACAAAGACCTTTGAGAACGGTTATGAACAAGAACATATACGTATTTTAGACCTAGAAAATTACCGCCCCCAGCCCCTACCCTGACCCCCCACCCTCCAAATGAGTGGAGTGTAACGTTGTTTTTAACAGTTTGTCAGTTACAGCGGCAAGACGACATAACCATGCGTGTCCTTGCTTTCTCGCACCGGTACACCATGTCCCATTCTTCCAAGGCAACAGGCTACAATCCAACATGTATGTGTTTAGACTTTAATCAATTTTGAGTGCCCTGGACAAGGCACTTATCGCTACCCAATACTTGTTTAGTCACAAAGGGATCATGAATACGTGTTTTCTTATTATTTAAATTATTGAAATTGGCATTGGTTCCACTAACTAGAATGGAGTGCTCCACGGAGCACGGTGTGTCACCTGTACCTGATCATTGAAAGTGTGACGAACAAGTGTGACGGACAGACAAACAGACAGACGCCGGACAAAAAAAAAAGTAATCCCTAAGTGCCTACCATGCTACGCAGGGTGACACAAAAATGATTCAATAAAGTATTTTCAAACCGATGCTGAGAATCGATTGGCGTTGTACTGGAACCATCAAACTCCCTGCCATGAGGTGTTCAATCTAAGATGTGTATTTATAACACTGTATGTCTAATGCGGCTGTATAATTGACCTCTAACCTGCCAGGGATGACATTTACCTTTCAGATTTCACCATCGAATGGTAGGAATATATGTGCGCGAAATCAAGTAAAAGAAAAAAACTAGCTACCTGACCGGATACAACTGGATTGAACCAAAGGAATGAACTTCAATCTAACCCACTCGAGTGTTTACATGAAAAGATAGCAATCAAGAGTCAACGACGATCCTTTTTTAAATGCCATTGTTGTTGTACATTTAATCATAACATGTGTGAAACGAGAAAATACTGATAAAAGTCGTAAGTAAATTTTTCTTAAACTTAATATTTTTTAAAATTCAACATTTCGAAAAAAACAAAAAATATATTTTAAAGGAAACTTGTAAATGATTTAACGTTTACGATTCTATCTGATGACAAATCACAGGGGAAAAGGATTGGGCTTGTTTTTACGGTGGCACTGAGGTGACATCCGCAACACTTTATTTATATTGTGGCCACAACTTAGTTTAGCCAATCAAAACAGCCGTTTCATCTTTGCTGCTTTATGGTAATAAACTGATGTAAGTCTATGTGTATATGTACAAGTATACTAGCTGGTTTGTGTATAACAACTGGTGTATGTATATGTACGAGTATACTAAATGGTGTGTGTATATTAACGAGTATACTAACGGGTTTGTGTACCTATACGAGTATACTAACTGGTATGTGTATATGTACGAGTATACTAACTGTTATGTCTAACTGTTAAAGCATACTAACTGGTGTAAGTGTGTGTAAACTTCGTACATATACACATACCAGTAAGTATACTCGTACCTATACAACTACCAGTTATGTACGAGTATTGTTACTGGTATGTGTATATGTACGAGAATACTAACTGGTGGAAGTGAATGTTAGTGTGTATCTGTATGAATATACTTACTGGTGTGTATATATGTACGAGTATACTAACTGGTGTAGTGTGTGTGTACCTGCACGAGTATATTCTTACGGGTGTGTATATATTTACGAGTAAACAAACTTGTGTGTGTATATGTACTAGTATATTAACTGGTGTGTGTATCTGTATGAGTATACTTACTGGTATGTGTATCTGTACGAGCATACTAACTGGTATATGTATATGTACGAATATACTAACTGTTGTGCGTATATGTACGACTATACTAACTGTTGTGCGTATATGTACGAGTATACTAACTGATGTAAGTCTCTGTGTATATGTTCAAGTATACTAACTGGTGTGTGTGTATGTACGAGTATACTAACTGGTGTGTGTGTATGTACGAGTATACTAACTGGTGTGTGTGTGTATTTATAACATAAAGATACCAGTTAGTATACTCGTACAGGTACACAAACCAGGTAGTATACTTGTACATATACACAAATACTTACATCAGTTTATTACCATAAAGCAGCAAAGATTAAACGGCTGTTTTGATTGGCTAAACTAAGTTGTGGCCACAATATAAATAAAGTGTTGCAGATGTCACCTCAGTGACACCGTATGTTTTAATGTAACGCCCATTTTTAAAAAGGGGAAAAACTCTGACCCTGAAATTTATAGACCTATTTCTATTCTTTCTACATTATCTAAAATATATGAAAAGCATGTTGCATCACACATCTATGAATTCCTTGTCAGCTTTGAGTTGCTCCATATAGGACAGTCAGGATTTAGAAAACAACATTCTTGCCAAACAGTATCGAACTTCATATGTGTTACCCGGAGACAAATATAACACAAGAGCATGTTTACGTGAAACAAAAATAAAAATCTGCGTAATGTATCGACCAGATCAACCTGCGCTGTCCGCGCAGACTGATCCGGTCGACACATTCCGTCTTAGGGGGATATATGTATAGAGTAGTGATTTCTGAAACAGAAAATCCACAGGAGGCGAAAAGTGTCTAATTCACATTAGAAAGTATTCATTGATGTGAGTTGATACTTGGACATTAAAACGTAGTCCATGTGTTGTGTCTTAATCACAACTGACAAATTACCACTTGAATGCAAGCACTTGATACACTTGCGCCCAATTGACTATCAATTGAACCCACACACATGCTATCTAATATGGGTCATGTAACAAGGAAACAGATAAATTTAAAATAACAACCATGATCACCATCCGGTTGTAAAGACATGATGGATTCACTCATTTCATATTAATGTTTAAAACTTTCGAATATCGGGTGTGTGTGTGGCATGGTCCATATAAGAATGTAGTCGGTTGAAGAAGAAGCTTGGCTATTAAAGTGTACACCTAGTGATGACAGATTCACAATCGAAATGTGAGTACTTTAATGTAACAGGTATAAATACACTTGGTACCGACATGACTATTTCTATTGAACTTTTGCCTATTGAACCCTAATACACATTGTTAATATATATGTTATAATACATCGCACCAGAAATCATGACAAAACCCTGAGTTCGTATCGCTGTTTCAAGTTGTCATACATGGTTTTCAATTCAAAGGTAAACATTAATGGCCCAACCTGAAATAAGTCGACGTATGAGAATCCATGCTTGCTGATTAAAGCGTTCTCTTTGGATGTGTGCGTCAGTTTGTCTCGGTAAAACATCAATGTTATCTGATTCGAACGTTATTATGACATCCTCCTAAGTTTCATACAGTTGATGTTATTCTTAACGACGATGCGCACGAAACTATTACATCACTGCAACATGTGTAAAACAGAAAATGGCGACGTCAGACGAAGAAGTGCGGCACAGAAGAGCTGTACAATTCTTAGTACAATCTGGAATAACGCCTATGAAATCACACAACTTGATAAGCGCATATTTTGGGAAAATCGTTGGCTGACCGGCAGACCGAAAAGTTAAAATTTCAAGAGGAAATTGTTGAACTCCTTCGTTGTTGGTCCGTAACGTAAACCAAGATGCTTACCAGGGTTTTTGACGGCGAAAACCCGATACGCATTTAGTAAAGGAAAGAATCCCGACCCTGCAAAAGCAACAATAGTGACTTTTTGGAAGAGTCGAGTTTGTTGGCTGTCTGGCTCGCTCGTGATTTCCCGAACGTGCTATCGGTAAAAAACAAAAGGCTAAAGGCCGGTTTTTTTTTTTTATACCGAAATTCATATAAAGAACTTTTAGACTCGTTTTTTGGCATCTTTCTCTATATCTTATGAAAATTACCGCGGAATCTTTGGCTTTTTCCGCTCTGCGCCATTTAGATGCGCAGACGTTTAGAAAACTTGTGTGCTTTTTATAAATGGCATCGTAAATTTCGCGAATGCATCCGTTGGCGGTCACTGTACATGGAAAGCGGAACTGTGAAATTAGTGCAGGAAGTCATCAAGTATGATACCTTTTCAGAAATAGATATTCAGCGCAACACAACCTAACATTGGACTTGAAGATGTCTAATGTGATCGATAGATCCGATCCCCTCACTACTGACAAGGGCAGAGAAGCAGGCACGATTTAGTGCATCATGCAAAGACCTACAAGAATCAATCCAACCTTTCAAGGATCGTAAAAACAGATGAGACTTGGGTCCATCAGTGCTATGAGCAAGATAATAAGCAAACGTAAATGTTTTGGAAGCAAACATATATTCTCCCACCTAAGAAAGTGAAGGTAGTAAAGTGAATTTTTCATTATATATAGAAATTTAATATACAGATTCTTCCAATTGCCGTTGTTTATTAATTATGTTATGTCATTAACAAAGATTTCGTGACCACAGTAAATATCGCCGCAATAAATGTCAACGTTCTGGACAATCCTAGGCCTACGGCCTCGTTAGGTCCGTTACACAGGTCCGTGTCGCACATAGATAGACACACCATGTACTTAAGGTCGAACACGCAGACGGTCTCATTGTTAGGTTTCATACTCCGTAATCTGTTATAGAATGGCTCCTTTTCCGTGTCGCTGTTGAACGTGAACGTTTTACCGTCTCCACAGTCCCGGAGGTGACTGATGACTGTACCTAGAATAATGATCAATAGTGTTATTATTATGGCGATCTAAAGAAGTACTTTGTTATAATGATGGACTTAGCGGCGTGTTTTGTCAACCGTTGATGACATTTGCAAACAGTTTGGATCCAGATCAGTCCCCACAAAACGTGGGGACTGATCTGAGATCCGAACTGTTTGTCACTCCGATTCAATTTCAGTAAATATTTGGGGAAAATAAACATTTTTTTCAAAATTTTGCAGACGACAATATAGTAGACGAAAATAATTTAGCATGCAAAGAGTTAAATATTTGGCGAGTTTTTGTTATCTTAACCATATCTATTTATATAGACGATACCGAGGGCTTGGCGTGAAACGGTTGTAACTAACATTGGTATTTTTTTACCAAGGTTATTCACCTCGCCATAAAGTCTTTAAAAGCATTAATCAGTTTTCTTGGTAAACGAGGGAAATTTAGGTGCCATTGCTCGTTCTGAGCAATGGCACCTAAGTTTGCATGTTTACAAAGGTGTCAAAATTGCCCCTAAACCAGGGTTTTCAAAAAAGGTTTTTAGTTACAACCGTTTCACACCAAGCCCTCGATACACATGTATGTTTATGATACTAGCCTTCTATGATAAAGCAGAGCCCGGCCAAATTATCAAGAAAATTATGTGATCATTAAATAAACTGTTTGAACATCTGAACCCAACAAATAGAAACCGATGAAAGTCTCGATTAGACCAGTGTTTGTTTTAAAGCAGTCTGATCGGGATCGTGACATAGTCTAACTAGTCGAATATTGAGCTCGGTTGATGAGATTGTAAAACACAAATGACTATCTCAAAATACGTCGCACTGACGTGTGACGTGTTGCTTATACCATGAGTCGATCCAAGATTCGAAATCCGTGGTAAAACATGCAAATAACTGATTTCTTTTTTAATAGAAACAGAATATTATGATCAACAATCGACAATAAATGGATGCAATTTGATGGCAAGCATGTGACGTTGTTCACTTATTGTGATAATATATTAAACAAGTAAAGTATAAGTAAAGATTGGCGAGAGTTCAAATGTATCCATATATATATATATATATTTCTTCCCGTTAACGGATCTCTAGCATTTCTACAATGATATATGAATATATTCGTATTGGGAATCGTACCAGATGTACCTAAATTAGGCTGTTGGGATAGGTAGATTGATTTTCGACTACATTGTTGTCAGCAATTGATACATATTACGTGATTACATGAGCAGCAAAGGCTTTTATCCTACTGGCCCAGGATCGACCAATCGACCAGTCACTCCCGAAGCGGGGACGTTGTGAAAACTACACAGTCCTGTGTCTACTAGCTCGTGGACGTTTTGAAAACGAAACCGTCCAATCTTCTAGATGTTTCCTCTATATGTTTCTATGTTAAATTACCTTTTTTTCACGTGTTCATGTATCATGTTTGCACGTGCAATGGGTTTAACTTAGATATCTAGTAATGGTTACGTGAAATAACCCACTTTTTCCACGTATGTTTCAATATAACATAGCTAGTTATGGTTACGTGAAATAACGCACCTTTTTCCACGTATGTTTCAATATAACCTATCTAGTTATGGTTACGTGAAATAACGCACCTTTTTTCACGTATGTTTCAATATAACATAGCTAGTTATGGTTACGTGAAATAAAGCACCTTTTTCCACGTATGTTTCGATATAACACAGCTAGTAATTGTTACGTGAAATAACGCACCCTTTTCCACGTATGTTTCGATATAACATAGCTAGTTATGGTAACGTGAAATAACGCACTTTTTCCACGTATGTTTCAATATAACATAGCTAGTTATGGTTACGTGAAATAACGCACCTTTTTCCACGTATGTTTCGATATAACATAGCTAGTTATGGTTACGTGAAATAACGCACCTTTTTCACGTATGTTTCAATATAACATAGCTAGTTATGGTAACTCGAAATAACGCACCTTTTTTCACGTATGTTTCAATATAACATAGCTAGTTATGGTAACGTCAAATAACGCACCTTTTTCCACGTATGTTTCGATATAACACAGCTAGTAATTGTTACGTGAAATAACGCACCTTTTTTCACGTATGTTTCAATATAACATAGCTAGTTATGGTAACGTGAAACAACGCACCTTTTTCCACGTATATTTAGATATAACACAGCTAGTAATGGTTACGTGAAATAACGCACCTTTTTCCACGTATGTTTCAATATAACACAGCTAGTAATTGTTACGTGAAATAACGCACCTTTTTCCACTTATGTTTCAATATAACATAGTAGTTATGGTAACGTGAAATAACGCACCTTTTTCTACGTATGTTTCGATATAACACAGCTAGTAATGGTTACATGAAATAACGCACCTTTTTCCACGTATGTTTCAATATAACATAGCTAGTAATTGTTACGAGAAATAACGCATCTTTTTTCACGTATGTTTCAATATAACATAGCTAGTTATGGTAACGTAAAATAAAGCACCTTTTTCCACGTATGTTTCAATATAACATAGCTAGTAATTGTTACGTGAAATAACGCACCTTTTTTCGCGTATGTTTCAATATAACATAGCTAGTTATGGTTACGTGAAATAACGCACCTTTTTCCACGTATGTTTCGATATAACATAGCTAGTAATTGTTACGTGAAATAACGCACCTTTTTCCACGTATGTTTCAAGATAACATAGCTAGTAATTGTTACGTGAAATAAAGCACCTTTTTCCACGTATGTTTCAATATAACATAGCTAGTAATTGTTACGTGAAATAAAGCACCTTTTCCCACGTATGTTTCAATATAACATAGCTAGTAATTTTTACGGGAAATAACGCACCTTTTTTCACGTATGTTTCAATATAACATAGCTAGTTATGGTTACGTGAAATAACGCACCTTTTTACACGTATGTTTCGATATAACATAGCTAGTTATGGTAACGTGAAATAACGCACCTTTTTCCACGTATATTTCGATATAACACAGCTAGTAATGGTTACATGAAATAACGCACCTTTTTCCACGTATGTTTCAATATAACATAGCTAGTAATTGTTACGTGAAATAACGCACCTTTTTCCACGTATGTTTCGATATAACATAGCTAGTAATTGTTACGTGAAATAACGCACCTTTTCCCACTTATGTTTCATTATAACATAGCTAGTTATGGTTACGTGAAATAACGCACCTTTTTCCACGTATGTTTCGATATAACACAGCTAGTAATTGTTACGTGAAATAACGCACCTTTTTCCACGTATGTTTCGATATAACACAGCTGGTCGAATGGCTCTGTACAGTTCTTAAACAGTTTGTCCTCTCGGCGTTTCTCGTCGCTCTCTTTTAACGCAGTCTCGTAGGTTTGATAGTCTTCACACTTGCTTTTCGGACCGCTTCCGTAACACGAATAACAATGTAGACCCAGAACGACCTCGGCTAAAAACAACAACATTGATAACAATAATAGGCACGCCATATGAACATCGAGCTTTAGGTTTTGATTTATTGTTTTTTTTATATAGAGTTTAATTAACATTGTTTTCATGATACGGGATTTAAATCCCAAGTGGAAGAGATTCTTGCGATATAAAAACGAGTGCGCCATAGTGCACAAGATTTTATATGCAAGAATCTCTTTCACGAGGGATTTAATTCCCAAATCATGAAAACAATGTTTATTAAACTATATATTATATACTCGGCGATAATTTTCTTTTTAAGCGACAATATCCCTGTGCAGCTCATTTATTTTTAGCTCAGAAGCGGAGAGATCTGAATGACGTTATCTGCCAGTTTTGTAGTGACGTCACTATACGCGCGCACCGACAAATGTGTACATTGATTGAAATAAATGTGTCATGTCGATTCAAGCTCTTATTTGCGGATTTAAAAGTGCAATTTCTAAAAAAAAAAAAAAATTATTTTAATGCTTATTTTTTCATTATTTTTATTTAATTATTTTTAAATTTAAGAAAATTAGAAAATTAGAGATTAAAAAAAGTAGTTCCGAAAATCCGGCTAGTGAGCTATATCGCACACTAGTCGATATTGCTCAGTAGACAAAACGCATGTTATAGGTTTTCTTAAGTTGGGAAATCTCTATATTGTATCATTGAGTATATATAATATAATTAAGTTATACTGCACACAATTTGATAAGTGTCACCATGTATTCTGTAAGACATTGTGATTAAGTAATACTACACACAATAGAAAAGGATCACTGTGTTTTCTGTAAGACATTGTAAATTATTGTGATGGAAATTGCTATAAACAATTTTATTAAATTGTAATGCTTTCTTTACCTAATGATCAGTAAACGTGATGGAAATAACGAACCATTGAAGCATAACGAATACAAGAATGAATTAAGAGTCAACGTGGAAGTTTAAAGACGCATGCTGGTATAAGGACAAGTATATTGTGAAATACTTCATTAAAGGTCTTATAACCTATAACGGTATTAAGTTATTCTGTTATGCTGTATTTGATGTTGCCAGAAATAGGTCACATATTACTCTCATTATAATGTACCAAGCTACGTAATACAACTTTATGTTATGTTTGTAGGAAACGCGTGTACGTTTATGTGACCAATCAGTGAACAAAACAGATACAGATCAGAATGCAAAGATGTGATCTTGATATACACCGGTCGTATATGCCCTGACACCGAGATTATTGTACATGACCAAAGTGTGTTGTATTTGAATCAATTGTACTGCTGTATGTTAAAACTAACCACATGGGTCTATGACCTTCTGGTAAAAAATGAATAAACGTGTAAAGCTTATAAACCTGAAAATAGTCATCGATAAGTGAAATAAAATATCTTACCTGATATTAACACTATAGCCACACTCACAAATAATTTGTAACAAAACATGTTTCACTTTTCATTGATGTTCTTCATCGAAAAAAAACAACAAATGCATCCCACTTAATCAATCACAACGTTGTATTATTTCATTGCCAGATACATGTAGCTGTCATATTTACTTCCTTTTCAACACAATACTGCACACAGATAGCATGTATACATAAATACATTATCACTTTTCATTATCACATGCTTATCAACGAAGATCAACATACCCCTTGTTTTATGAAAAGGGATCTTCATTAACCCTTTCACACATATGACATACGTGCAACAGACGACATGTCAAAAATGTAGAAAATATATGAGGCGTCCCGCGAGAAAACCAACAGTTTGTCCTCTGCGTAATGTATCTACCCAGATAAACCTGCGCAGTCCGCGCACTGTTCCGGACAGACACTTTTCACCACCTGTTGACTTTCTGTTTCAAGAATCAATACCCTATACCTCTATCCCCCTGAGACGGAATGTGTCAACCCGAATCAGTCTGCGCGGACTGCGCAGGCTGATCTGGGTCGATACATTACGCAGAGGCCATAATGTTTCTTTAGTCGCGGGACGGCTAAATATTATATGGATATTTAAATGGAAGTATACATATTGAATAGAGTTGAAAACATTATTACACAATTGAGAAACTGTCCATTATGTGTAATTTCTTATTTTGCCACAATGTTTTAAAATTTCGTTCTTCTGTACTTTAAAATGCGTAAGTGTATAAATAACAACTGGTAATACTAGTTGATCACCTTGTTACTTATTTCAACCCTTTCCCACAGACAACAAAACTGCTACAGACGACTTTGAAATCATCTACACAAAACTGTTTGAAAATCTCTATAAATAAGGTATTATATTGAAATTAATTGACAACATTGTTGCAAAAGGGGGACAATGTGCATAATGACCAATTTCTCCTTTTGCCACATTTTTTTTCAAAACTGGTCTTCAGCAGAGTTGTTAACAAGTATCTTTATCTGGGAAAGGATTAATTTAACCCTTTCCCTCATATCGACGCTTTCTGACGCCTCTGCAGCAGACGGCTTTTTGAAAAACATATCAATTTCACCTCTTGCCACAATGTTTTCCACCTTTAAGTTATCCATTCAATTATAGAAAATTTGTTGACAAAATATGTTTAAATTCTGCTGCAAAATTGTCGTATGAGGGAAAGGGTTAAGGTGAAAATAGTTTATAGATATTAACGATATGATATCAGGTAACAACCCACCAGACCAGCGTGATCTCTCATTGTCCGTCCAATGACAATAGATACATCAGAAAACCCGACTATCAAATCTATACATTGAACGATACGACACTTTTTTATTTTCAAAAATGAAAGTTAGATTCAGTCAGAAACTATCTTTTAAACATGTAATTGAATCGTTGTTCAAATTAGGGCGCATAACATATGTTAAGCTTGTATTTAGATATTAAGATCAAATCACGCGTTCACATAATGTGCACACATGAACTAAATGTTTGTTTTATTGGGGTTTTACGCCGTTTTTCAACATTATGTCAGTTATATTACGGCGACTGTTCACTTTATTCATGATCCCTGGGTAAAGAGTACTATAGGCTAAGAATTTTGCCTTGTCCAAATGGCACTCTACCATGACCGTAGCTCCGCGACTGGGGATCGAACCCGGGACCCCCGGTCCCACACCACTGACGCTATTCACTAGGCCACGGCGGATTCCGTTTGTTTTTGTAAATGCTTTGCTTTCCTGTCTGTCTGTCTGTCTGTCTGTCTGTCTCTATCTCTCTCTGTCTCTCTCCTTATATCTCTCTTCTCTCTCTCTTATTCTCTCTCTCTCTCTCTCTCTCT